>OX451737.1:825092533-825649847 GCA_948472305.1 Vicia faba | reverse complement strand
TCGTGCATTGATTTTCTTCTACTTGCCGCATTTTTTTTTATGATTGTTTTCTCGTCGATAATTATTCTCACCGGAATTCTTCAGTTCGAAATCCTCTGTTCGATGCAATTCAAAAGATTCAGCATGAAGAAAAGGAAAATCAAGAGAAACACGAATCTCTTAAAAAGAAAAAGAGAAGCATTGTTGTGGAATGTTCCAGTTTTGATTTGAAGTGTTGTACAATGTATTAAAGGTTTATGTTTGTAAGGTTTTTAATATTTGAGCGTATGGTGTTATTTCAATGGTGGTAGGAGGATGAGTTTGTTACTGTAAAACTAATTGGAAAGAAAGAAATGCGAGTTTATGGTGTTATTTTAATGGTGGTAGGAGGATTTTTTAGTTTGTTGGAGAAGAAGGAATTAGAAATTTGGATTTATTGTTTTTTACGTTTGAGACTTTAAGGTTGTTCTTGAATTTGATTTTATTGGAGAAGATGATGGATATATTAGATTTAATGAAACTACAAATTTGGATTTATTATTTTTTATGTCAGATAAATTTTTGAAGATATGTGACATTTAAAGAGCATACTAACAGAATTTAGATAAAATAAGAGAGATTTAAAAAAATCTTTTACAAAATTTAAAAACAAAATTCACTAATATTATTGTGGATTTGTATATTTAAAACTTTTTTAATGTAAGACTAAAATAATAGTAATCAATATAATTGTCACTAGAAACATTTATAGTCAGGTTTACATCATCAAAATTCCACATGAGTTATGAGTATAAGACCACTTGCTTTGCCTCCATCAGATGTGGTGGTATCCACTGTGTGGTGATATTGAAGGAAGTAGACAAAATTAATATCACTTGTGTTTTACAGTTTAGTATTCTTTTTATCATTAAAACTGGATAATTTTGCATTCTAAAATAATTCTTCAATTACATCTATAAACGCTGTTTGTGGAATGGTAACATCATCAACAAAAAATCCCTGCAAGTTACAAATTTACAGAATCAACAAGCAAAATCTCTTGTTCTTAATCAACAAGCACAATAAATCTGAATTATAGCATAATATCTATCATCATACATACAGATAATAAATTGAAAGAAAAAAGAACACCAGTAAAATAAACTAATTAAATAAATAAATAATTTAATAACAGAAAAAATAAAGTATAACACTTTTGAACAAGAAAATATTCCAGTTTAGATTCAGATTACAGAAATTTTGAAATTTTGTTCTTCTCTTGTTTTGTAGATAAACAAATGAATTTACATGAATCCGCTTGTCAGGTGCATATACAGAACATGCACCAGATAAAACCCAAAACTTCCTTCTCAATAAACTGAAAAAATTACCACACTACCCTCGCAACAAAACACCCTCTAAATCCACGACGGAGTCTCGCTTCTCCATCTTTCTTTCCGGCGGAGGCGGCGGCGGTGGCGTCTCTTGACAACGTGAGGTCAACCTGCAACTGTGTCCACCAGCATCCAACGCATCCGAAATAGGCTTAATTACCAAAATACCCTCTCCCGTAACGGCACAACAGAAAGCCGTGAGAAACACGACGAGCGAAACGGCGCCGTAAACATCATCCTCCGGATTCCAAAGCACCGTGAAAACAAGCGCTACGACCTGAACAGGCAAAGCCACCAACACGACGGAAGCCAACCCGTAGATCCGAAGCCGAAGCCCTTTGTTAATCACCAACGACAAGACCCTCCAACACGAGAATAAAAACCAAGCACAATAAGCAGCACCAAACGCGGCGAAAACGAGGCTGTTCAAAAACGGGTAAGTACAGAGAACGGTGTCGTTTTCAAGAAGCACCGAAGTTTGTCTCAACAACAAAGGAACCTGATTATCAAACGGGTTATAGAAAACAAGCAAACCGTGAAGAAGAAGAAGAGGAACACACGTGAAGAAGACGAATGTAATAGCCCAAGCGTCGTTTGGTGTTTTCTTTCTGATAGAAGCGTTGAGAAGAAAAAGTAGCGTTACAAGATAAGCCGGTTCGAAGAAACCAAGAGAAAGAGCAACGCTGAGTTTACAGAGATTGGCTTGTTGATAAGCTGCTAAGGAAGGTATATATTGATATAAATATCTTCTACGGAAGAACGGTAACCGGAGAAGCTCGACGACGGACCAGAGAAAAATGAAAAGAACGAGAAGAAACCGAACAGTCCAGAGGGAATTGAAGTTTTGTAAATAGGGTAGTGATTTGGATTTGAAACGGAGGTGGAAAATGAAACAGAGAGATAAAACGGAGAGAATGATGAGGGAGGAGATGAATGTTACGGTGGTGATGTCGAAAACTGAATGAAGGAGTGGTGATGGTGATGCAGTCATGAACAACATGGATCGATCGAATTTGGGAGAGTTTCGATCGGGGTTATTTGTGTTTTTGGTTATGTGTCAACATAAATATGAATTAGTTTGAGGAGAGGGTGGTTAGAGAGTGTTGATCCTGGTGGTGGTGGTAGGAGAGGTGGTGGAGAGAGAAGGAGGTTAAGCATGGAAGAAGATGAATGTTATTGTTGTGATGAGATTCAAGAGGCGTATGGGTTTGGTTTGGGTTTAATTTTGGGCCGGATGGGACAGCGGGGATAAGAGATTTTGGATTGATTCTTTCCTGTGTTTTTTTTTTCTCTGTCTCCCCCACTACTCCCAAACCGGTGGGAGAGAACAGCTACGAAAAGATTGTGGGGGTTTTAATTTGAGATTAATGTAATAAAACCTGGCGGAGAGGATTATGTTATGAGAGTACAGCAGATACAGAGGAGAGAGAGAGAGAATGAGAGACAGTTTTTTGTTTTCTTCCTTTTTGATCGGAGGAAGAAACCTGGCTTTTGTGGTGTTATGAGAAGAACCTTTTTTTTCGGTCTTTGCGGTTAAAGACAACGTGATCTTGCCATTTTTTCGAATTTTGCTTTCATTTTTACAACCTTATATTGCCTAATATTGTTTGCTTTATTTGGATTATTATTATTTATTTATTATAGTAATTATACGATCACATTCTATTCATTGTTGATGCTTAACATTAATATTGTTATTACTTTAATTGTTACGTATTTATTTAGGTAAGTCCAGTTGTTAAGTTTTTGGGATAGTGAAATGAGTCAATGACAACTAATGTAGGTAAAGGCTAATTCAATGCTTCGCTGTGTTTGTTCTGTGTTGTTTGGGTTTGTTTGGTGTTAGCTCTGATTTAATATCATATTCAGTTTATGTGGATAATCATTCTAAATAGGTTATCGCGTTTTGAACGTGTTTGTTACTGTTAAGTCATACAGTAGTTTTTTTTATTTTTTATAATTAGAGTCACCCAATATTTTATAACCCATTAATTATGGATCTGGATCCTCTACGGTTTTTTCTCTGCTGCACTCCCTTCGGCACTAATCTTAACCTTAGATTCTATTCTTTATCTGTAAATTCAATAAATCTGCTAGATCATTATTGTTTTATGGCATATGAACCATTGGATTTAGAGCAGTATTGGGAACAGAAAGAAAAAAAATGCAGGACACGATCCTTTCACATTAATTATACCATATCATATCGGTCTCTTAACATTAGTTTGCTGTCCTATTTTAAAATATTAAAGATAAAAGTAATTAAATTGAGAGATTAATTAAATTAAATAAAAGTAATGTTCGAACTGTTTTAATTTGTATTATTTTTCTGGTTTGGTTTTTTTTCTAAAGATTGTTTCTTTAACAAAACTATTAATGAGAAATACGTATATCTAATTTTAATCATGTATATGCTATATATATCGGGTCTCAAGTCCAGATAAAATTAAAGCATTATACTAATTAATATTAAATTTTATTAAATTTCTATGACATAAATCAACTACGAAATAATATAAATATATGTCATTGCTTATAAGCAACACACTCCATGTCTCAAGTACAATATCAAAAGAATAAGGGTCGTTGTATCACCGACTGATTATAGTGAAAAATAAACAAAAGTTCTTATATTTTTCATGAACAAGGGTGGATACTAAAGAAGTTAGTTAATGAAAGTAAAATTCGTTTGGATCATAGAATATAAACACATTTATTGGAAAATCTACGGAAATAGTTGACAATATGGTTAGGAGAAATATCAATTTCATTTCTCTCAAAGAATCTAAGTAGACAGGTGAGGATTATTGTCGACAAGAAGTGGAAGAAGGATATTGTGTATGTGAAAATAGCATGAGATCGAACCATAACCTTGAAATTTGTAAGGGAATAAGACACCTTTAATGTTATTAGTGCTTACGTACCTCGGGTTAGGCTAGTGGAATACCTTAAGCTATATTTGGATATCATGAAATGATCAGAGCAGAATGGAAATGAGCGAAATGGAATGAAACATAACGAGATGAAAATTCTATTATATTGTTTGGGTATTTTAGAACGGAGCAAATTATCCATAATGCATAAACCATAAAGGAAGTGATGGAATGGATATTAGAGTCCATACCACTCTATTCTATTCCACTCCGCTCCATCCGATTTTTATTGTTCGAAACAATGGAAGTTCATTTCATGCCATTTCATTACGATCCATTCAGCCACATTTCATAAATCTAAACATACTCTTAAGGTAAAAGTTTGGGAGAATTTAAAAGGCTTACGCCAGGATATTTCCCATAGAAAAAAGCTTTTTCTATGAGGGGATCTAAATGGACATGTAGGGAGCATAACATGAGGTTTTGAGAGTGTGCATGAGGGGTATGGTTTCGGGGAGGTAAATGCGAATGATAAATGCATCTTGAAGTTTTCATCGACTTTGGATCTTACTGTAGCTAATACCTGGTTTAGGAAAAAAAGATGAACATCTTATCACATATAAGAGTGAGGTGACATGTTCTCATATTTCTTTGTTTCGTATTAGGAAGTCAAATATGAAGATTTTCTTGGATTGTAAAGTTGTTTGGGGAGATAGCTTGACTACCAAACATAGTATATTAGTTATAGAAGTAAGAATCAAGAGGAGAGCAAAGAGAAGAAGTCACATAAGAGCGCCTCAAATCAAGTGGTAGCATTTGAAGGGTGAAAAATAATGAAGTTTCCAAAATTAGAACTTGGATGGAAGATTTGGACAACCACAAGGAAGTGAAAATTATATGTAAAATAAGATGGCCCAAGAGATTAGAAAAGTAGCTAAAGATACATTGAGAGAATCAAGAGGTCTTGGATCATACCATATGTTTTATTTTATATTATAAACCAAATCATACAAAACTGGAAGATTGACCTCTTACAAATAACATATTAGTTACTAATGAGTTCAAGATGTGAAGCTACAAGGATAAAATATTGTGTGCGATCATGGGATTTAATAAAGGGTTTTGAACTTATAATTGTATTTGTAAGAAGATTTATATTATTATCAAAATTTTAGAGACGGAGATTTGTAACGTCTTAAATAGCTTCTTTTAATAATTTTGATTTAATTATAATTTTTAGAATTTATCATGAATGATAGCTATGTTGTTGAAATAAATAAAAAACACATTTTTAAAAGTAAGTGGAAATTTTAAAGTAATGTCTTTGACCAAAATTCAGGACGTTACATTAAGAGACATTAATCAAGTGTTTAAGGGCATTAATGAGGGATAATCGACAAAGCATCAACCAGAGAGTATACTAATGTGATAGTTACAGTTTGGAAGAATCACAAGAGTAGATCCACAAGATTAGGATCACCTTGAAACACGTCCAAAATCTCAAAAAGGATAGTTGACATGACTTTTATTCGACAGGAATATCAATCGACAAAGTCACAAGAGGTTAAAGACTTGGAAATTCTACAAGTTTAATTTTGTAGTGAAGATGATGTCGACAACACGATGGCATATATTATCAAGAGTTCGTAGAGAGGTTCAAAGCAGTTTAACTCAACATTGGTTATAAATAGTAGATTGTGGGTGACATGTAGACACACTAGTGAAAGCTTGAAGAATAGATGTGGGGTGAAACGTAGCATTCCCTCAGTGGTCAGAACTGTCGTTGACGGTTATTTGTAAATAGAATAAATAATTGACTCACACATTGTAACAAAGGTCGCAAAGTTTCATACATTATCTTCAAACAACTAGAGTACTCGAGTCAAAGAGCGAAACAACTCGCGAGAAACATGTATGTGTTTGCGTTCAATTTTTCATCGTTTTCTTGTTTCCTTAAATGAAACATTTACTTATTCTGTCTTTTGGTTTCACACTTTCTTAATGTTATTTATTGACTTTTATCTTCTTCTCATTCATCAAAGCTTTTATTCATTTACACATTGCCTTTACGTTGTCTTTGTGCAAACGAATGCATTCAATTTGTACGCACATGTTTTCACACAAATTATTTGCACAAATTTCTTTGGAGGTTTTTCAAGTTAATCTAAATAGCTTTTCAAACTCGTGATTATTTACGAAAAATACTAGTAAATAGTAGGGTTTTGATAAGCTATATGTTTCACTTTCTATGAGAAAAATATAACCCCTTGGCTTTGGGCTTATAGAGCCAATAACTGGGCTTACCTTGGATCATGGAGATAAGGTTTTTCTCATTGATTGACATCTTCATTCAGTTACTCTAGGGACACATCACAACCCATGTTTAATAAATATGTGGGTGAAGAGGCCAATTCAGGTGATCCATATAACACCCTGAATTCTAGATTAATTATTTAATTAATTAATTTACCGTGCTTACATGAGACAATGTGAAGTGTTTGAAGTATTGATTATTATATGTGAGCCTTTATGATAATTTGTGAAATTATGATGAATATGAAGTGTACCATGATGGTTGAGGTAAACATGATATTTGAATGTGAGGATTTGATGAATATAATGTGTGATGGGTTACTATGAGTAGTATAAAGAGAATTAGGTGATATTGAACAATTGTGTATTTTTAGAATAGTTAAAGTAATTATTTAGAATTATTTTAATTAAGGTAGATAGAATAATATGTGATGCAGAAAAATATAAGGGCATTATGGTCATTAGTGAAGGGTAAGTGAGGGCATGATGGAAAGTTCATTATTAGGGGGTATAAGAGGACAATTTTGGTATAAGGAGAAGGTTTGAAATTTTATACGATCATTTTATGCGAACTGGAATTGGAACAGACATTATGGAGAAATGAAGTCTAGGGCACAAGAGGCAAGAAGAGCATAGGAATCTCGGTAGAGCACGAAGAGGAATTGATCCCTAACAATAATATTAAGGTAAAGGGAGTTTTATAATTGTTATTATATTTGATTTAGGTTTAGATATTAGGTTTTGGTAGATGAGGAGTTGGTGTTGTTTGATGAGGAATTGATGAATTGGTGATGAATAATGACTTATAATTTATGTATAATGATTATAGAATTATAGTATGTTGATAGATGATGAAACCCTACAATTAGATGATGTTTTAGGACCTATAATGTGATGGAATCATAGGAGAATTGAACTGGTTTATGCAGGAAATCGCAACAGGAAAATCTTGTTCGCGGAGCGTCGCCAGGCGACGTAGGTAGTGTTGCCGGGCGAAGACGCGTCGCCAGGAGAAATAGGTAGCGACGAAGGGAAGAAAAGAGTAATGCTTCTGGAGTGCACCGCTCCAAGCGTCTCCGGACGATGGTGGTGGTGAAGCAAGCGTCGCCAGGCGATGGAGGTGTGTCGCTAGGAGATGATGTCCAATTATGATTGGTTGTATTGGATTTTCTTAAAAGAGTCATAACTTGAGTTTTATAACTCAGAATGAGATGTCGTTCAAAGTGTTGGATAGCTAACGCGATGGGATTTATTTATATGGAATAAAATGAAGAATAAGAAGTATATTCCCAATACCTAATCTAGAATGAAGTTAGGTTCCCCATGTTGGATTACGAAGATGCTTGTTTATTAAGATTATTAGAAGGTGAATAGAGGGTGATTATGAGGCATTAGGATGATACTTTATATAATATGATACATAAAGATATGTTGTGTGATATGATGATGTTTGGATATTATGATGACATGATAATGATATATGATGATGTTTCATTATGACGATGATTACACGAAGTTATGATGTTTTATTAAAATGATTATATAATGATATGATGTTATGATGATGATATGATGATGTAATGATGAATGATGATGCATGTTGACTAGTCGTGGTCGTGTTTATTATGTTGTTGCGCATCATGAATTCATGGCATATTTTAGGAATTTGGTCCAGTGAAGTTAGGACTTCGGTCCAGTGAAGATGATAGGACAATTGTCCAGTGAAGGCAATAATCCCATAGTGTGGATTGGGTGCAACAGTGAAGTGCTCTAATTCCAAGCGAAAATCAATCTTATGGTGGGGATCTTTGGACATAACAATGACTGAGTCATCAATGAAATTTTGGTACCACGTACATGAGTCTATGATAATGCATTACATTTTACGTGACATTGCATAATGATGTGATTAAATTATAATTATTGATAAATGGTGTGTTGATAACCCATTGATGATGTTGTGAAGGTGTGAGTATAACATGAAGATATGATGATGTGTGATGCCTTGCGTATGTGCATATTTACTATTTCTATTCCTTATGTCTTATATAATGATTATGATTTACTCACCATTTCTGCTTGAATGTTGCCTCCACGTGGGTAACACGCAGGTGATCAAGAATAGTCGTAGAAGCATTAGAGAATAGCTACAAAGTGCGTCTATTTCCTTTTGTTGAATAAAGGGAGTCTTGCTCTGATATGTAACATCAGGGTTGGGATTGAATGATTTGGAACTTTTGTTCTTTGTTTTTTTTAAAGATGTTGAGTCACCCTACGTGGTACTCGAGTTGTTTTGATTTATAAGTATAGGTTATATAGCATGAATAAATTTTATGAAGTATTTATTATGAGATATTTGAGTTATGATTTTCGTTGTATTAATTTGAAGAATAAAATGTTGGAGTATCTTTTTTAATATTTTGAAAACCTATGGTATGAAGCAGGATGTATTGTTGTGAATTTTTATATGAAGATGTGACACTCTTAAGGGTGATATACTCTAATTTATTTATTAGAATAATTACGAATATTCCTTGGGAGTAGAAGGGTGTTACAATCAAGCCTAATATATATGACTTACTAATTAATATGGGAGACCTGAGGGCATTACTTATAGGAAGACGACACTAGTGGGATGCTTTCTAAGCTTTAGTGCATTTGAGTTGTCTTACACCCTCATGGACAATATTCTTTTAAGCCTAATAAAATTATCCTAATACACATTGCAAAGCAGGAATAATAGAATTTTATTATTAATTGAAAATACAAAAACACTAGGTAAAAGTAAACCAAAACAAAAAAATGGGAGAAGACCATGCATCCAGCTAATACATCAAGGAGACCGGATTTTGGTGTTCCATCATCTCATCAATATGGACTTGTTCTCGTGAGATAGTCCCCATGGGATAAAAATATCCCATCTGTTACAAAGCATTTTCAAAATATTTGCGTGCAATAGAGTGACTTTCCACCAATGACTTGGCCTACTCCTTGGTCAAGGCAAGATACTTAAAAGGGATCTATCATATGTCATCTTTATCCTTCTACTAACCTTCCATAGATAAAATATTGGAACTACCTAACCGTCCACATACCAATGTGAGCCAGCAATGTAGGAGGAAATCCAATCAAAATCGACACAAAATTCACCGCAGAGCTTGGCCTCCCTAAATCTCTCCCTAGAATAAGGGGTTGCTTAGAAAACGACCCCTCCTCTTGAAAGGATATTGAAACGTATCAAAGAAAATAGGCACACACATTAAGAGGAATAATATACCGGTCATAATTATTGTATACCCTTTTATGTTCCTCAAGAACAAGCACTCCCCAGTCACAAGGATGTCTCATCTCGGTGAAATCTCAATCCAAACCGCCTTCAGAGACAAAAGTTGAGGCGGTTTCTAACGTCTCTTGATTCACCCACACTGAAAAGTCCCCCCCCCCCCTCTTTCCTTATGAAGCATAATAGGTGGAATCATCATTATGAAGAACATTGTCAACACAAAAAGGTAAATATGAGTAAATAACACAACATATAACGCTCCAGACAGCTTTCAGGATTACTTGCTAACCCCACAAACCAACACGAGTCTTTTCAGTATCCTTTATCCTCACTCACACGATTTATGGGAAACTTTCCAGAAGGTTACCCATTCAAATACTATTGCAAGTCAAACATGTTTAACTATGAAGTTCTTATTTTTTAGGCTACCGAAAATAAGATGCATCTTGTTGGTATAGATAGTACCAATCAATCCCTATAAGCCTTCCTTCAACCATAAAGTCCCATACACGCACATCCTCTGGATCCATCTTATTACGATGTTGTAACGCGGTGAGAGAACTGACTTGGAGGTTTTGCGTTTGATCTCAAATGTTGCGGATAGCAAGATTCGCCATCGACTTTTCTTTTATCCAATAAGGAAAGGCTGAAAAGAACAGGAAATACCTTTAGAGATGTTTTCTGAGTTCGGGGGGTAGATTATGAAAAGGGAAGGTGTTAGCACCCTTTTCATCCGTAGTTATCTACGTGCTCTTAGTTGCTTACTAGATCACTTGCTTTTTTTTTTAATGTGTGCTTGTAGTGTGTGTTTTGAAAATATTTTGAAAATGTATTTGTAATGGTTCTCGTTTATATAAGAACGCGTACAAAGTGTTGTTTTGAAAATAGTTCAAAAAGGTGTTTGTGGAATGTGTTTTTGAAAGTGATTTTAAAAAGGTGTCTTTGTAATGGCTCTCGTTTCTATAAGAACGCGTACAAAGTGTTGTCTTTTGAAAATGTTTCAAAATGAGAGTGTTGGTGTATAAAATGTTTTTGTTGCGAGCAAGCGAGCAACTAGGATCAAATCTACCTACTCAAAAGGTCTTAGAAGTTCTTTTCCTCCTCCTTTAGACGTTGCTATCTTACCATTGTTTTGGTAAGAAGCCCCATCGTTGGATGTGAAGGGACGGGCGTGGGACATTTGTATAGTCATAGAAGGAAACCTATGGGACGTTTTAGCAATGTTGTTTAGGGACTAGATCGTTTACCGAAGGCAACATCGAGGGTCATCAAGGGACTACGGTCTTTTATCGAGGGTCTTTGCTAAAATGCCCATGTTCGAGGGACATGACTATTTTTCCGAGGCAACGAGTGAGACTACCCTAAGGGTGCATGTGTGCAAAGTGTGTTTGATTGCATGCATTTGTCTTTGATTTTTAGGTTGTCTATTTGTTGGTTTTATCTTGCCATACACACCTAATTACTAGCATTTATACAAAGTAAATAAAATGCAGAAAGATAAAATCCTACACTATTACAACCATATCGAAAGGCATAAAAGTAAGAAAAATGAGTGTCTTTCGATTGGGGGGAAGCAGCCTTCGATTTGCATTCTGTTGGCCTCCTTCGATTGGGGATGGCAACAACAAAGTCAGGTCTTTCAATTGGGCCTTGGCAGCATCAAGGTCTTGTCCTTCGATTGGGCACTGGCAGCAGCAAGTCGTGCCTTTCGACTGGGCAGTAACACCAGTGAGGTCCTGTCCTTCGATTGGCATGGAAACCAGTGTGGTGCAACCTAAGGTTCTGCCTTTTGATTCTGCCTGGAAGCCAATGTGGTACAACCTGCCTTTTTTGTCTTCTTCGACTGGGCCAGTGAAATCAATGTGAGCATGCCTCTGGCTGGGCCCGGAAGTCAGTGTGGAAGCCAAAGGCTTCATTTCCTATTCCATGCTTCCTGTTTCTTTCGTTTTAGACGTTAAATAGCAAAATGGCCTAAGGCCATGCTAGCACTTCCTTAGGGACAAGTTAATCCTTAAAATATTTATAAGAAACCAAAATTAAAAAACCAAAAGGCAATAGAAACAAAGCTAAAAGGGTGTAAACGAAAAAGGAAAAAAAACAACAATATGTACATGCTTGAAAACGAAAAGGAGTTGTATTTACATGTGCTGGAACTGAAATATGCAAGGGTAAGAATGACTTAACTTGCTGGAAGCTTTGAATGGGAGTTGGACCTTGAGTGGAGGCCCCGAGTGTTTCCTGGATTCGAAGGGAGGGGCCTGAAACAAGGCCTGAGATACTGGATTCGAAGGAAGATAGAAACAAATGTTATGTTTCTTTCTACTGGATTCGAAAGGATGTAAGGCGTGGGGACTTTTCAGAATCGAAAGAGGGAGATGTTTGGGATTATGGGTTTTTTGATTTCTTAAGTGTTAATGAACTTGAGAGTTTTCTGTTTGTGTTTGAGAAAAATTTGGAGATTCTTTACGTCTGGTCCAAAAGTCCCCCTTTGGCTTTACAAAAAATCATCTATTTATAGAGAAAATAATGGACATGTTGTAGTAGCCCACTTGCAAAGAAATAATAAAATATAGGTAACGTGAAGGGTACAAGTGGGGGGGGCCTCTTGACAGTTGATTAGACTTGTGCCTCTAGCCCTGCTTTTCGTTCAGACGAAATTCAGGTGGAAAGATGCTTTTGTGATAAAAGCAATCCTTATGAAGAAATGGTACATGACTTGTTGCCATTTCGTCCCAGAATGGTATTATCCAGTGGATAAACCTTCGAACCCTCATGTAATGTATCACAAACTTGTACAAACCTCCGATTATGTGAAGATTTGGAAGCAAAGTAGCCTGACAAGTAATATTTGGTCTTGGGATTTGTTCAGACTTTCTTCAAACAAGCTTACTTCGAATGGCCTAGACTGGATTCGAAGCATGTTGATTCGAAAGGAATCAGAACTTCAAACGAAGCTTTGTAGGTAAATGCTTTTTGTTCAATCGAAGGCTTGCCTTCCCAGGGGTCACATGTGGCCAAACGAAAGAGTGTACATGGGGGGGCCCTGTCTTGTGACTGTTTAGCATGAGGGAAGTTAAATGCCCAAACGAAAGGTTTGACCTTGTGCTGAAGGATTCATGCCCAAACGAAACAAGCACGCAGGCAGTAAACTTTGTCCAATCGAAGAGTTTGCCTTGCAGGGGGCACATGTGGCCAGCAACTTGTGTTGAAGGAATCACATGCCCAAACGAAGCTAACATGATGGGAGTCAAATGCCTTGCGTCTGTTTAGCATGAGGGAAGTTCCTTCTGAATCGAAGAGTGTTCCTTCAAGGGAAGCAAGAACTTAGCCAAATCTTGAATGAAGATATCTCTTGGCCCAAATGAAACTTGTATGAAGCAAAGTATGCAAGGGGCCCTTGGTGCAAGTGAATTCGAAGGATGCATAGAGATGGTTATTTTGTCCCATCGAAGCTTACCCCAAACGAAGCAACATACAAGCAGCATATGCCCACTCGAAGCAGGCTTGCAGGCAGCAGGCAACAGGCAGCATGTGCCCAATTGAAGCAGGCTTGCAAGCAGCATATACCTAATCGAAGCAGGCTTGTAGGTAGTGAACTTGTCTAAATCGAAGCAGGCTTGCAGGTGTTCACCGTGTTTTCTGGCGAACAATCGCTGATCTTCCAAAAAGATAACTTTTTGGTTACTCGCGGGATCGATCAGTTTGATCCTAGGACAAGCTAATTTTTGATGTTGTTTGGACGTAAACGTTAATGTGGGTGAAGAACTCAAGTTAGACTGGGAAAGGGATGAGTTTGAGTGCATAAAGTAAATAGAAAGAAGGGGTTGAGGAGAGGTTAGGTGCGGGAATTTGGGTAAAAGTGCAGATAAAGTGCAAACAAGATAAAGAGACAAGAAATGTAAAGAGATAAATAAAATACTTTGATTGTAAAATATGGTGTTTCAAACGTACATTTTTCAGTATTCTTTCTCACGCAGCGGGTACTTGAATAGTATTGAATAATTTGTACAATCAGTTGAACACCCGGAAATCTACATAAACTTCATATATTTATACTAAAATTAGATAACTGTCGAGGAGTTGCCTTTCTCCAGGATGAAGACAAGTGTCTTCTGAATGCGCTTCAACCCCTCTTTTCACGCCATGTTGCTTTTCTCAATTGCCAAACGAACTGCTTTTCCCGCCTTTCTCCAGATTTAAAAATCTTCCGGGGCAGATACAAAGTTTCCTTCTGGTCGAAGACCTTAGAGTCCCTTCAGTCGAAGGGATTGAGAACCTTCTGGTCGAGGACTCATTTGAAATTAGAATTTCTCTAAGTACTTTTCTACTTTTTCGAAGCTTTTCCAACTTATATTTGTTCAATCTATTTTTGGCCCATAAGGCCAACTTGTTGTAGGTGTCGAATTTAGGATCTAACAAATTACCCTCCAAGAATATCAGTTTCGACGCAAGGAGAGATGATTATTCTTTGAGATTCCCATTCGACACCCGTCTTTCTTTTTTACCACAGAAATCGCTTGTGTGCTTTTCGCCTTCTACCAACCCCTGTTGGTATTCAGAGTCATCATTACCTTTTTCCCAACACGTCGCTGTCAATCAGCCGTTACCACGCTGCCATGATGGCCATTATCCCTACAACCTAGGAAAGTATGGCAAACGTTTTCATTTCTCGTACGATAACTGCTTTAATGTTCGCCATGTGCCCCATTAACTCTGCAGCATTAAATGGTCTTGGGAAAAACACTCCTTCCTAAACACTATAAATAGACGAATCTTCTTTTGGGAATTCTTTTACAACTCCTAGCATTCTTCACTTCCTTGCAAGAAAAACAAACCTTAACAACTTTGTCTTCTTTGCTCTTTCACTACTACTTTCATCCATGGCCTTCCTTTCCAATGCACCCGACAATCCAAAAACTAAGAATGTTTCTGATCTTCAAAGACAACCAGAGGTTTTCTATACTAACCCTGTACCTGTTTCGACTGGGGAACGAAGGGTCGTATCTGAACCCACGGCTAAAGAGTGGCGCGATGCTTATGACTCCCAGTTGCTTATCCCTATTAGGTATTTTGGGCAGATGTATGCTATGTCCGGCCCATTGTCTTCATGTTTTGAGAACCCAAAACAGAATAGCAACTTCTTCCCAACTCACCCTAGGCTCAAGCCTATAGGTTGTGCGAAGAAACTCATGAATGATCCCGAAGATGTAACTCCTGCCAACCAGCAACATCCTAAAACGAAGGAAGATATCAACCTTCAGTTCATGAACAAGGGCAATAGGATCTTTCAATCTTGTCCTAGTCTTACTTCAGAATACTCAGAATGGCTGAGTAAGATGGAATAAGTACAAGCCCAAATCTGGAAAGATATGGGGATCTATGACTTGATCATGCTGTCGAAGATTGGGCTAGCTTATTGCACTCTCATGCTGGTGGATTCAGTGTATTTCTGGGATAACACCCATTTTACCTTCCATTTGCCTTGTGTAATGGTAACTCCAACTCTCTTTGATATAACTTCCATTACTGGTCTTCGACCAATGGGTGACTACTTCGATTCTGAGGATCTGTCTGAAGATCCCATTGGGTTTTCGGCCACGAAGCCCACATATATTGTATTCATCAATCATTTCCACGACAAATCGAGTACCACTGTCTCTGAAGTGGAGCACATAGCTTTTCTGGCTTTGTGGTTATCTCGTTTTGTTTTTTGCACTAAGTCACTTCAAGTGACTAAGAAAATGCTTACTCTTGCAACACAACTTCACATGGTTATCCTCTTTGTATGGCTGAGTTGATTCTAGCCAACCTGTATGAGTCCATCAGTAATGGTGTGACTCAACTTAAGGTTATTGGAGATAAAGCGAGCTTACTTCTTTTCGGCCCCTTTTGGCTCCTGCAACTTTGGCTAAACGCCACTTTTGAATCCTTTCTTCCGCAGAAGAATAAGATTAACGAGAGGGCTCAAGAAGTCCTGAATAGAAGGGTCGAGAGGACTAGACTCGTCCCGTTGACTCCAACTGACGAAGGTCAACAATTCCAAAATGCGTTCACTAACTTTGTAATGATGTTTGTAAAGCGGAAGGTATTCGTTTCGACCATGGCTTCCTTTGCTAGTAGAAAGGTTGGCCCGAAATGGTTCATTCGACCATACCCTTTGTTTGACGAAGATGACTATGTGGTTGAATATGTAGATATTTGGGAGTCGTTCCTTCGACCGAGAATCATGCCTCTGATATTCAAGAGTTCTAAGAATCAACTTAGCTTAATTTCTTATCAACCGAACCTTGTCTCTCGATAATTTGGTATTATCCAGTCGCTCCCTTCACCAATCTACTCTCGAGAAAAGCTTCTGCTATTTTACAATGCAGACTACTCAAAGGATGTTGCTACCAGACATATTGGTAGGTACGTTGGTCGAACCATACTAAATCTGTTCGAATTAAATCTTAATTTCCTGTGTTCGCCTCTCTTTGAGGACTGGTGGAAGTAGTATTATAACGAAGAATGTTTCGACGAAAAAGACTTTACTGCTCACCTTAAAGAGGCATTTTTGCTAGTCTCTGACAAGATAAAAAGGGTAATCTTCTTTAACCAAATGTTTTTATCATCTTCAATCTAATCATTCGACACCTAATTTATCCTTGTTCATTTTCTAGCGGTCAAGAGGACCATCACCAAGAAAGTCGCTGAAAGCGCAAAAGGAGGAGATCCTTCTGTGAAACCTTCACCCAAGGTAAACACTTTCTGCTTGTTATGTCTTTCTTTCCGACATATTACTTTTGACGCTAATGCTTTCGAATCCTTTCTTTCTGGTCATTTGAAATCAATCTGCAGAAAAGGAAAATTCAAGAAATTGAAATTTCCAGTGATGAAGAGGAGGAATCTCCTCCTGTCCCCTTAAAAAGGCAAAAGTTAAAGAAAGCAGCCCCCATTCCTGAGCCTCGTCCAAAGACCAAGGTCAAGGTTAAAGTCATTGGGTCGAGACCTCCTCCTGTCATCATCATAGAACCAACAGAGCAGGAGATAGCTGATAGGCTGAAAAATCCTAGTGAGAGCGACAACTCAAGTCCTGGCGCTGAAATTCCGCCTAAGGTAGTTACTTCGACCTCTCATGATTGTTTGCTGACTTCGACTTTTTTTTCCTTTTTAAATAGTTCTGATAACCATCTTGTAATCTTCAGGACACTGCTGGTTCTTCAAAGCAGAACCTTGTAGAAGAATACGTCACCTTGATAAACAGTGAGGGTGATCCTACTTACAGGCCAAAAGGATCTTTTGTGAGTTCTGCTAGCGAAGTGAACCAAACTTCTGGGCACGAAGCCGTTGGGAATCTTAATGAAGAAGTTCCTAGTGAAGGGCACGTGAATCCTGGGACTCCGCAAACTAATTATGATGGACAAAAGGATGGGGAAGATGAGGTGGTTGATGATGTGACCGAAATGGAGAAGGAAAACACGCCAGTGGAAGGAAATCAGACTGAAGATATTCTGGCGACTGATGAGGGAGATAACCTTATAGGGGGAGCAGGAAACTCTGTGCGTGTTGAAGATGTTCCTGTGCAGATGCCCGTCGAAGCCAACGTGGCTCGTATTGTAAACGATTGGGTCACTTTGATAGGCTCTCATACCAAGGAAGATTTGGCATTGCTGAAACGGAAAAAAGCCTCTTGGCTACTTGACTGCCATCCTTGAGGGTAGAGAGAATTCTTCTGATCAGAGTGCTTCGACTGTGTCTGGAAAATCCACTTCAACATCTCCTCTTGAGGAAGCACTTCAAAAGGTTAAGGTGTAGCGGTGAAAATCGGAGATCAAGCTATTAATTAACTTGACTCACAAAAAGCAAGAGTCGCCACCGCGCTTTATTATTTCCAAGGGAAAAGGGAAAAGAGCAAAATAAAACCCTAAAATATGCAATGTAAAATAATACTTAAAAGTAATAAAAATACAATGTGTTTTTTGAAAGAGATCGAGAGTTCGAGGGTTGGTTATACAATGGGAAGGTATTAGCACCCAATGCATCTGTGGTACTCCGCAGGAACCTTTTGAAATATCCGTTTTTTGGTTAAAATTGTTTGTTTGATAAAAATGGGTATGGATGAGATTTTGAAGATACGACGACCTCGTGTCGAAGTTTTGACTTAAAAGATGTGAGTTTGAAAATGGGGTCTTTTGGGAAAATTATCTTGAGTTTAGCAAAATAGTAACCAAACAAAAAATGAAAAAGGGTATTCGCACGATCGGATGAGATGTATTTGATGACGTGAAGTCAACAAAGTTAAAATATTTCCCTTGGAGTTAAAACCACAGACAAATAAATAAGCTAAGAGTATACCAAACCTTAGGTGAAAATAAATCACAAGCCGACAGCATCAAAACCAGATGTAAGATATTACTCCGAGCAGCGAATAAAAATAGTGCAACACGTGAAAATAAATCACAGACGAGGAACGCGTGGATAAAGCTCACGGTACCAGATAAGGCTCGAGATATTGAATAAAGCTCACGGTATAAGATTCCCTGCATCACATGAAATATACAGACAAAACTAACAGCATGAAAAAATTATATGCGTCCGTGCGATTTTTAGAAGTTAGTTGGAATTTAAAAAATAAAATCGCAATACGATGAAAATAGTATTTACATAACCTGAATTTATTTACAAATTAAGTGAATAAAATATATAGACAAAATATTATGAACAAGTATATATTTACAATACCAAATAAAATAAAATAATGAAATACAATAAAGAGGTAAAGGGAGAAAGAAAAAGTGCAAATGCGTTATGCGAGTATGAATACTTGAAATGAATTCTCGGAAACCTTCACAGTAACAAACACGTTAGTAGCATAAGCGGTATAAAAATTAAAATGAAACGAAATTGCAATGATTAAAATATGTGTCAGTAAGTATAAAATAAAAAAATGAAATTGTATGACGCATATGAATAAATGAATATTTACATAAATGAAAATCAAGGATTCATGACTCTATTCAATGTAAACACAAAAATCAGCGTTGCATTCATTATTTCAAGTGTTTTTCATCAAGTAAACTCAAAAGAAATCGTTATTTCAACCACAACGGAAGAAAAAAAAAAGAATTAAAAGTTCACATTGAATTCAAAGTAGACTCAAAGATTATCATGGTTCTTAATTTACAAATGAAACAACGAAAAAAAAGAACTCATGCTATAATTCAATTGTAACTTCAAACATGGGAATCAATTTCGAAACAAGCTAAGATTAAACAAAACAAATCTGGGCAGTCGTGCACTTAACTATTAACACTCGCTAAAAATCGTTTCAAGTATCTGCACACAACGTGAAGAAACAAAAGCAAGGTCATAGATGAGTTTACCAACCAAAACACAACCAAATTAAGCCACTTCCTTCACTCAGCTGAAACCAAGCAGAAAAAATGTATATAATTCCTTTCTTCAGATAAACCTTCTGTGAGAAACCATCCAATGCTAGTATTCTGTTGCAAGAAACAATGAATTGATTGCCATCATTTTATACATGTTCCTCAATTGTTCCATTTCCAACAACAGTACAACCCTTTAAGTTATGTTCAGACCCTGGATTTACTATAATGCCTCCTCCATATTGTGCCCTATGAGGTTCTTTCACACACTTAGCAGTAGCAGAATAATCATAGGGTTTAGAATGGAGTTGAAACCCTAAAGAAAGAAATAGAAGGAAAAACGAAGAGAGCAAGAAAATGCATAGCTCTGCTGCAACAACAACCTTCATCTTGTGACTAATCAAACAACAATGCACCATCAAATTTATATAAAAAAATTATTTTAACATGTTCAATAATTCAACATCACAATCAAGATTCATTCAAGCTAAAATCAAACAACATGATGCTCAAATAAAAGTTTCAAACAAACCTAACAAGATATCAAGGTAATGGCATCGAACTTTATCACAAAAGTAACTTGCGGCTGGTTTGATGTTGTTGAATCGAAAAGTTGAGCGGACTGTGAGGGTTGAATGGTAACTGGCGAAGGGAGTAGCAAGCTAGCGGTACGTAGTTGCTGAGATCATGTGTTGAAATTGAAGGGTGGAAGGAGAGGTGATAATGGGTTCTGAAGGTAGCAGGTTGCGAGAGAGAGAGAGAGAGAGAGAGAGAGAGAGAGAGAGAGAGAGAGAGAGAGAGAGAGAGAGAGAGAGAGAGAGAGAGAGAGAGAGAGAGAGAGAGATGGAGATATGCGATGGAAATCAGTGAGTTATTGATGGTGTCCGGTGAGTGAAGGAGGGGTTACGGAGGTAGAAGGCTGGTTGTGTTGTGAGGTGAATCAGATGGTGGCATGGAGTATAGGAGATTGTTGGTGGTTGAATGGATGAGGATTGGGTTTTGTGTGGGTATTTTGACGAGGAGGAGGGAGATGGTGCTATTTGAAGGTGATGAAAAAGAGATACAGAGGGCGTAAGGTCCGCTAGCGGAATTGGAAGGGCGAGATGAAGGGAGTTAGCGGAAGAAGGTTATTGAATGGCAGGAGGAGAGGATGAATGGAAGAGTGAGAAAAGACTTGAGGTTGCTGAGATTGTGTGTTTCTGATTTTGAAGAGTGTTTGATTTGGGGTGTACGAGGTTGTTGTGGTGTTGTGGAGAAGGATGGAGTTGTTGGGAAAGGATGAGTGAGTAAATGGATTGTACGAGGTGGTCGTGTTGTGGAGAGAGATGCCATTGAGGGTTTTTGAGAGTGAGGGAGTTTTAGGGAGGAATGGATTTGAGTGTGTGTCTTTTTTGAACAGAGGAAAATGGGATCATAAAATGAATAGAGAGTTAGAGAGAATAAATGAGGAGCTACTGTAAGTTTTTTTGTTTTTTTTTGTATCAATCCACCACTTTTGCTAACAGCCAATGAGAGCATAGTATAGTGTAATCAATATATTTTTGTGAGAAAAACGCCCCTGAATGACAAAAATAAAATAAAACCTGAAAGTATAAAAAATAACTCAATTAAAAATAATTTTTTCTGAATTTTTTCTGAATTAAAAATAAAGACATAAAATGACCGAAAACGATAAAAAAACGGACGAAAATTTATCCGATAAAATAAAATGAACACATTAAAATAAACTACATGTCACGAAGATTAAAGAAAAAATATTCAAGAAGTCAAAAATCAAAAATAAAATAATAATAAAAATATCAGACTAAACAAACGTTTAAGGTTAAAAACGAGACCTCGAACTGTACCGAAAAAATAAAGCAAGCATACCGTCATAATCTACGCGAAGCGCAGATTCATAAAATGATCGGTAAAAAGGTGAAAACTTGAAATATTTTTCTCGCTAATTTTTCGTACATTGTTGAATCGCTTTTAACAGTTTGTCTATAAAACCAAAATATTTTTATTATCGACATATAAACAACTTGGAGCAATGCAAGAAACGAGTAAAGAGATAAAAATGCATGAAGGGAAATGTCAGGTATTTTTTTAACTAAAAGACGATGCGAACTTTGATTTAAACTGACTTTTCTGGTCAACTTAAATACGACTAATGATGCAAAATATGATGAATGAAGATATTTACTAATGATTGTAACCAAATGACAAAATATGATATGAAAGTGCGACTAAAACATATTAGGGGCGAAATTTAGGGTGCAACAATTGTGCCTTGATGAATCAGTCTTCGAGAATCCACAATCAACCGTACTTCTGGCTTGGGAGACTCAAAATCTTAATTGAGGCGTGACACCTGATGTTCTTGATTCAGACTTGTCTCTGCACATGAAGCAAAAGAAAACATGAACATACACCTTTGTATGCGATTAGAAATTAGTGATACATATGCTAAAAATGTTCAAAACACTTGACAATCTTCGCATAGTCAAAGCTCGAAAGTGAGGCGTTAAAACCGACCGTATTTCGTGACCTTGACTTTTGTATAAAAAATGCAAAAATGCAAGTGGGGTCTTAGGTCAAAAATTGGGGTATGACAGCTGCCCCTATTTAAGTTTCTTCTATCTGGAGATATGAAGATTGGGATCTTCATTTTGACGAGATTGAAGGGACTTAAATATAGAATACACAATTTTTGGCCTTAAGATATCGCGATTATGTTCATGATATGATATGAATGTAATGCTCTGAATTTTATGGGGAATGACGCCATATGAGATAGACTATGCTGGAGAAACCAAGCGCATTATACAATAATCCCACAGAGGAAGAGGTTGTAACTCCAATGGGGAAACAAAATCATAGACTTCAAATGAGAGACTCTTGAATGATTTACATCAGTATTGGGACTGGAAAAGGTAATGATTTACAACAGTACTGTGACTGGAAAAGCATATGATTGACATCAGTACTGTGACTGGAAAACAAAATGATCGACATCAGCATTGTGGCTGGAAAACAAAATGATTGACATCAACACTGTGGCTGGAAAACAAAATGATTGACATCAGCACTGTGGCTGGAAAACAAAATGATTGACATCAGCACTGTGGCTGGAAAACAAAATGATTGACATCAGCACTGTGGCTGGGAAACAAAATGATTGACATCAGCACTGTGGCTGGAAAACAAAATGATTGACATCAGCATTGTGGCTGGAAAACAAAATGATTGACATCAGCACTGTGGCTGGAAAACAAAATGATTGACATCAGCACTGTGGCTGGAAAACAAAATGATTGACATCAGCACTGTGGCTGGAAAACAAAATGATTGACATCAGCACTGTGGCTGGAAAACAAAATGATTGACATCAACACTGTGGCTGGAAAACAAAATGATTGACATCAGCACTGTGGCTGGAGATAAACATCTCTGATTTCTGAATTTTACCAAGAACGGTAACACATTTCTTCTTTAACCAAGATATCGCTTGAAAAGGATAAAATAACAAACTTCCCCACGGGACTTTTCCGAAGGGGTGCCATTTGCTGAGTAGACAATATTGTTGGGGATACACAAGCTGCTCAAATAAAGATGCCGCCACTTGCTTCCTTTCAAAGGTGTCAATAACATACAAGTTGCTCATGAAGAGACCGCCGCTTGCTGTTTTTTTCAGGAAAACAATAACACACAAGTTGCTCATGAAGAGACCGCCGCTTGCTGTTTTTCAAGAAAACAATAACATACAAGTTGCTCATGAAGAGACCGCCGCTTGCCGTTTTTCAAAGATAACAATAACACACAAGTTGCTCATGAAGAGACCGTCACTTACTGTTTTTTTCAAAGGTAACAATAACATACAAGTTGCTCATGAAGAGACCGCCGCTTGCTGTTTTCTCAAAGGTGTCAATAACATACAAGTTGCTCATGAAGAGACCGCCGCTTGATGTTTTCAAAGGTGACAATAACATACAAGTTGCTCATGAAGAGACCGCCGCTTGATGTTTTCAAAGGTGACAATAACATACAAGTTGCTCATGAAGAGATCGCCGCTTGATGTTTTCAAAGAACAATAACACACAAGTTGCTCATGAAGAGACCGCCACTTGCCGTTTTCAAGAAGTGTTGATAACATACAAGTTGTCCATGAAGAGACTTCCGCTTGATGTTTTCAAAGAACAATAACACACAAGTTGCTCATGAAGAGACCACCGCTTGCTGTCTTCAAAGAATATTAAAGCACACAAGCTGCTCATGAAGAGTCCGCCACTTGTTGCCAAAACCCACAAGTTGCTCATAAAGAAGCTGCCACTTGATGTCTTTAGAAGTGTTGATAACATACAAGTTATCCATAAGGAGACTGCCGCTTGCTGTTTTTAAAAGTGTTGATAACATACAAGTTGTCCATGAAGAGACTGCCGCTTGCTGTTTTCTCAAAGATACCCATAAAATATCCTGAAGATATTGCTGGAGGTGAGAATCAATAATTTCATCGAGGATGGACAAACTGCTCATGAAGAGACCACCATTTGTCGTAGAGAAATCAGAAATAATCAAACTGCTCAAATAAAGAGTCAGTCACTTGTTGTCATGTCGATATTCCAGAAGAAGGTTGTGATAACACTGCCGGGGAATAAAGTTCATCCTCAATGGGGAACCATGAATAAATCCTTCTTGAGGAGACCAAGTATTTACGTTGCAAAATAAATGCACTCTCCATCTAGGTTTCACAGCCTAGAGAGATTCACAGGGTATCGTTCACAAGAGACAAAGCTCAATCCAGGAATAAACTGGAGAGAAAATAGTCAAACAAGACTCCACCCAATGAGGAAATAACTCAAAATGGGGATTTATCCTATCCAGAGATGGAAAAGGAAAGCTAAAGCAAGGTTCTTCCACGAGAGTTAACTCAGTGGGGAATTAGAAAAGAGGCGCACTTTCTGCTTAAGTTGACACTCTATTTGGAAAGATCAAATATGCTATTTGAATAGACATAACCAAGGTATACGAACTCAAAGATATCAACAAATACAAATGTGCATGCATGATGCAAGTATGAACGAATGAATGAATGTCATATATATGTTGACAAGACAGACAGGGGAGATAGACAGAAGATGATAAGACGTCCCAGTACAACCCGACGCTCAGCTAATCTCAACAAAAGGGGAACATTACTGGAGATAAAAACAAAAGCCATCATTGGAGCAAAGTCCTTTTACAAGGCTTAAATCTCTTTGGAGAGGAAGATATTTTTCGGTAGAAAGCCCAAAGTTCAGTCTTCTATCACTAACAATCCCTTGAAAGGAAGACAACACGAACACTGTTTCGGCTGGAAAAAAGTCATGCTTAGCTGGAGATACTGGGAACACCACCCTCTAATAATGTATGAAAAACATATCTTGGCAAATCTGGATTGCCCCTGGGATTAATTTTGGATGCCCCAAGTTTACTGCTGATAAGCTGCATGTTGCACGACATTTCTTGCGAATAACTTCACTTAAAATGCCCCAAGCTATATGGCTGATGATGAGAAATCGTCTCAAGAGGATTTTACAAAAGACCTGGCATTCACTATGCTCTGGTGTCTTCAAACTCTTAGAAAGATTCATCAAATCTCGATGTGATTTCCCCGGATTGACTGTAGTTGTCATAACAAAGTCTTCAAATTTTGCCCCAAAAGGGTAAACAAGTTGGAAAAGCATTAATTGGGAGAAGCAACATGTCCGTGCTTATGGTCTTCAGGTGACATGCCCCTGGATATGATTTTTTTGAAATGATTCTCCAATTACTCGACAGAGTTTCAGGCCTTAAAAGAATAAACTCATCACTGGTGCTTATGTGAGCTTCCTTGATATCAAACAAATGTTTTGCAGTTAGAAAAAGTTTACAATGAGAATGAAAATTCTAATGCAACAGTTATGTAAGTCTTGAAGATTTTGAAAGATATCGCACAAATTTTGCGAGTTAAAGCACCATTTATTTTTGTATAGGAAAAACATATGATACCAACATAACTATTTAGAACATTCATGGGAGTCAGGAACACTATCTCATTGAAGTATGCTTTCAAAATAACCTTGCTTCAATTAGGACTTTTGAAGGTTGTAACGTGGTCTGGTTCATGGTTTTTAGAAAAAAGATTTTAAGGCTCAAAATATTTGGTGCCCACCCATTCTTCATGATGTTCTCCAACCCTATGTTCAGTTAATTCAACATGAGTGTTCATCTCTCAAAAGGATTTTGTGACGGTCAAGGAAACGACGAGGCTTTCGGAGTAGAAACCACCCTCATGTCTTCGTGTTTGTAGTCACCAATTTGTTCTTTGCTGAGGACTTTTCTTTGCAGTCCTTTTCTTTGCGATTTTATTTTCCCTAACTTTTGCCTGAACTAATTCTTTTGAATTGATAGTCCAGCGGGATGCCTTAATTTTGCCTAAGTCACACGTTTTCATATTTTTTGACTTAGCAGGCTTTTTCTTTTTCTCGATTTTTGACTTTTTGAACAAAATGTGTGACATTAGCTTGTATTTGCTTGTTGAGAAGATTGTGATTGCCTCATTTCTTGATGAATGAGGGATAACATTGTGATTCCACATCTTCTGGCTTCATTATACATGAAAGATATCCCTCGTAGTTTCTCTTCAGAAATATCTTCCTAATGAATTTTGAACACTCAATCAGATTAACTGAAAACTACCCTGCCCCAGGTTAAAAGTTGAGGGTTTTTTCGTATAGAAAAGAAACTTCTACTTCAAGGCTCAAAAGGGGTTAGCAAGGGATTATCTTCCTTATATCTCTGGTGTTTAGGGATTAGAAACAATGCCTGTACATCATCAACAAGATCTTATTCAAAAGCATGCAACCAAAGATTTTGTGTTTTTTAGATCATCATCCTCCCCTCAATCTCTGCCTAGGCAAGAGAATGGGCAACAAGTTGGTACCATAATGCAAAAAGAAATTTAAACTTTTAAAACAAATATGAGTGAAACGAATGAATTTCTTCAAGACAAACATACTCATTGTATTAAGATAATCATTTAGATGCAAACAAATTCTTACATGCAAATAATGTTTTGATAAACAAGAAAAATTACAAAAGCAGAAATAAGTTAATAATTTGGGAAGGCTTTCCATCTGGACTTGAATTACCAAAAACATCCTTCAAAACTCAAAGTGACCATCAATCGTGTTTACTCTTCGGCACATGCCTGATTTGAACTTCAAAACCAACGTCCTTGAATGACAAGATACCACTTTTGACCAACTTCTAAACCTCGATATTCAAAGCAAAGCAAACCTCCAAGTCATGCCCAGGAGCACCTTGATGAAAGGTACATGTCAAATCAGCTTGGTAGTACCAATATATCTTCTCAGGAACCTTCAGTGGAGGTCGGGTCTGAACCAAATTCCTCTGCATCAGGATAGGGAACAACTCTGTATAGGTAATTGGAATTGGATCTAACTGGGTTTTCCTCTGATTAGGAACTTGCTGATTCTGTTGATGAATAGGAGAAACATGATGATTCTGACGATGATTATTTCTTCCTCTGGTTCTCTTCTTGGAAAAGTTATTATCAAACTTCTTCACACCATTAGCTGAGCTACTATCTTCATATGAACATCCCTTCCCAACATCTTCTTCTAGACGCACTCCCACATTCACCTTGTCAGGAAAGTCATTAGGTGTATTAACCACCACCTTCTCATGAGAGAATGATTTTAGAGTTTCAGTGAAGACTTTTATCATCGCTTCCTCCCTCCTAAAAGGATTGACTTGGGCGGCAACCAAAGTTTCGACCAAACCAGTTAAGCGATCCATACCAGCTTTCAAAATAGTCATCTCTCTACGGAGTTCAGAAATCTCTTGCTTGATATTCTCCATTGTTCCCTTAGCGTGAGTGTTGTACTGGTGAGACCAAAGGAAAAAATAAGACTCGGAAAAAGACCTTTGAAAGTGAAACAAAAAATGTAGAATGATGTATGATATGAAAAAGAGAGTTTTTATTTGATTTTCAAGGAACTCAAGATATTAAGTTGTAAACATCAAAGTATGAAGATAGAAGATGAATTTTAAATTGGCTCCAAACATTGATCAAGTTATCATCAAGATCAATCATCCATTTTGGTGGATTAGGGTTTTCGCCCTATCAACACCCAAGATCCATTGAGCTTGACGAAACTTGTGATGTTTACAAAGAAAGACCTCCAAATTCCTTCAAAGTCAAGTGAAAAGGGTTTTATGGATGCATGAATGCATGGCTATGCAACAACCACAAGCAAGGTCACAAATAAAGTCGAAAGGTTCAACGTCACGAGCATGGAGTCAAGGTAAGGAACACCCCCAAGGTATGTACTAACGGCTTAATCACACCTGTAGAACAAGGTTCTAAGAGTTCCCGGAGTCTACATTCCTCCTTCGGATATTACCAACGTCTTGATTACTCAATAATCAGCAATATTCTCAAGAGAAACTCATCTGAGCGTAGCATCGCGTAACAGTTACTTCCGGATTACTCCGCTATAATCTCCGCGCTACACCTAAAAAGGCCAAGATGGGTTAGGGTTCTACGGTTCCCAGCTTCTCTGGCTCCCAGGTCGAAAATAATAATGTCTTCCCGATTACTCGATAAACAAATATTACGTTCAAAAGGGCCTTCCACTGAGTGGGGGATCTCATGCCTCCTTCTTCGGGATTACTCCCTCAAAGTTAACATGACTATACCGCCCGTCCTATTCCTAAGTGTAACTTAGTCCGGGTATAGGACTTGTCCTTTGTAAATATTATCAACACCCAAATAATCACAATATATACATATAATCAAACAATCAAATAATGATAAAACAGATAAAACAAATTAGGCTTAACCCACTTAGGGATGGACCAGCAAGAGGTCAATCTTTCCCCAGCAGAGTCGCCAATTTTGTAGCGGTGAAAATCGGAGATCAAGCTATTAATTAACTTGACTCACAAAAAGCAAGAGTCGCCACCGCGCTTTATTATTTCCAAGGGAAAAGGGAAAAGAGCGAAATAAAACCCTAAAATATGCAATGTAAAATAATACTTAAAAGTAATAAAAATACAATGCGTTTTTTGAAAGAGATCGAGAGTTCGGGGGTTGGTTATACAATGGGAAGGTATTAGCACCCAATGCATCTGCGGTACTCTGCAGGAACCTTTTGAAATATCCATTTTTTGGTTAAAATTGTTTGTTTGATAAAAATGGGTATGGATGAGATTTTGAAGATACGACGACCTCGTGTCGAAGTTTTGACTTAAAAGATGTGAGTTTGAAAATGGGGTCTTTTGGGAAAATTATCTTGTGTTTAGCAAAATAGTAACCAAACAAAAAATGAAAAAGGGTATTCGCACGATCGGATGAGATGTATTTGATGACGTGAAGTCAACAAAGTTAAAATATTTCCCTTGGAGTTAAAACCACAGACAAATAAATAAGCTAAGAGTATACCAAACCTTAGGTGAAAATAAATCACAAGCCGACAACATCAAAACCAGATGTAAGATATTACTCCGAGCAGCGAATAAAAATAGTGCAACACGTGAAAATAAATCACAGACAAGGAACGCGTGGATAAAGCTCACGGTACCAGATAAGGCTCGAGATATTGAATAAAGCTCACGGTATAAGATTCCCTGCATCACATGAAATATACAGACAAAACTAACAGCATGAAAAAATTATATGCGTCCGTGCGATTTTTAGAAGTTAGTTGGAATTTAAAAAATAAAATCGCAATACGATGAAAATAGTATTTACATAACCTGAATTTATTTACAAATTAAGTGAATAAAATATATAGACAAAATATTATGAACAAGTATATATTTACAATACCAAATAAAATAAAATAATGAAATACAATAAAGAGGTAAAGGGAGAAAGAAAAAGTGCAAATGCGTTATGCGAGTATGAATACTTGAAATGAATTCTCGGAAACCTTCACAGTAACAAACACGTTAGTAGCATAAGCGGTATAAAAATCAAAATGAAACGAAATTGCAATGATTAAAATATGTGTCAGTAAGTATAAAATAAAAAAATGAAATTGTATGACGCATATGAATAAATGAATATTTACACAAATGAAAATCAAGGATTCATGACTCTATTCAATGTAAACACAAAAATCAGCGTTGCATTCATTATTTCAAGTGTTTTTCATCAAGTAAACTCAAAAGAAATCGTTATTTCAACCACAACGGAAGAAAAAAAAGAATCAAAAGTTCACATTGAATTCAAAGTAGACTCAAAGATTATCATGGTTCTTAATTTACAAATGAAACAACGGAAAAAAAGAACTCATGCTATAATTCAATTGTAACTTCAAACATGGGAATCAATTTCGAAACAAGCTAAGATTAAACAAAACAAATCTGGGCAGTCGTGCACTTAACTATTAACACTCGCTAAAAATCGTTTCAAGTATCTGCACACAACATGAAGAAACAAAAGCAAGGTCATAGATGAGTTTACCAACCAAAACACAACCAAATTAAGCCACTTCCTTCACTCAGCTGAAACCAAGCAGAAAAAATGTATATAATTCCTTTCTTCAGATAAACCTTCTGTGAGAAACCATCCAATGCTAGTGTTCTGTTGCAAGAAACAATGAATTGATTGCCATCATTTTATACTTGTTCCTCAATTGTTCCATTTCCAACAACAGTCCAACCCTTTAAGTTATGTTCAGACCCTGGATTTACTATAATGCCTCCTCCATATTGTGCCCTATGAGGTTCTTTCACACACTTAGCAGTAGCAGAATAATCATAGGGTTTAGAATGGAGTTGAAACCCTAAAGAAAGAAATAGAAGGAAAAACGAAGAGAGCAAGAAAATGCATAGCTCTGCTGCAACAACAACCTTCATCTTGTGACTAATCAAACAACAACGCACCATCAAATTTATATAAAGAAATTATTTTAACATGTTCAATAATTCAACATCACAATCAAGATTCATTCAAGCTAAAATCAAACAACATGATGCTCAAATAAAAGTTTCAAACAAACCTAACAAGATATCAAGGTAATGGCATCGAACTTTATCATAAAAGTAACTTGCGGCTGGTTTGCTGTTGTTGAATCGAAAAGTTGAGCGGACTGTGAGGGTTGAATGGTAACTGGCGAAGGGAGTAGCAAGCTAGCGGTACGTAGTTGCTGAGATCGTGTGTTGAAATTGAAGGGTGGAAGGAGAGGTGAGAATGGGTTCTGAAGGTAGCAGGTTGCGAGAGAGAGAGAGAGAGAGAGAGAGAGAGAGAGAGAGAGAGAGAGAGAGAGAGAGATGGAGATATGCGATGGAAATCAGTGAGTTATTGATGGTGTCCGGTGAGTGAAGGAGGGGTTACGGAGGTAGAGGGCTGGTTGTGTTGTGAGGTGAATCAGATGGTGGCACGGAGTATAGGAGATTGTTGGTGGTTGAATGGATGAGGATTGGGTTTTGTGTGGGTATTTTGACGAGGAGGAAGGAGATGGTGCTATTCGAAGGTGATGAAAAAGAGATACATAAGGCGTAAGGTCCGCTAGCGGAATTGGAAGGGCGAGATGAAGGGAGTTAGCGGAAGAAGGTTATTGAATGGCAGGAGGAGAGGATGAATGGAAGAGTGAGAAAGGACTTGAGGTTGCTGAGATTGTGTGTTTCTGATTTTGAAGAGTGTTTGATTTGGGGTGTACGAGGTTGTTGTGGTGTTGTGGAGAAGGATGGAGTTGTTGGGAAAGGATGAGTGAGTAAATGGATTGTACGAGGTGGTCGTGTTGTGGAGAGAGATGCCATTGAGGGTTTTTGAGAGTGAGGGAGTTTTAGGGAGGAATGGATTTGAGTGTGTGTCTTTTTTGAACAGAGGAAAATGGGATCATAAAATGAATAGAGAGTTAGAGAGAATAAATGAGGAGCTACTGTATGTTTTTTTGTTTTTTTTTGTATCAATCCACCACTTTTGCTAACAGCCAATGAGAGCATAGTATAGTGTAATCAATATATTTTTGTGACAAAAACGCCCCTGAATGACAAAAATAAAATAAAACCTGAAAGTATAAAAAATAACTCAATTAAAAATAATTTTTTCTGAATTTTTTCTGAATTAAAAATAAAGACACAAAATGACCGAAAACGATAAAAAACAGACGAAAATTTATCCGATAAAATAAAATGAACACATTAAAATAAACTACATGTCACGAAGATTAAAGAAAAAATATTCAAGAAGTCAAAAATCAAAAATAAAATAATAATAAAAATATCAGACTAAACAGACGTTTAAGGTTAAAAACGAGACCTCGAACTGTACCGAAAAAATAAAGCAAGCATACCGTCATAATCTACGCGAAGCGCAGATTCATAAAATGATCGGTAAAAAGGTGAAAACTTGAAATATTTTTCTCGCTAATTTTTCGTACATTGTTGAATCGCTTTTAACAGTTTGTCTATAAAACCAAAATATTTTTATTATCGACATATAAACAACTTGGAGCAATGCAAGAAACGAGTAAAGAGATAAAAATGCATGAAGGGAAATGTCAGGTATTTTTTTAACTAAAAGACGATGCAAACTTTGATTTAAACTGACTTTTCTGGTCAACTTAAATACGACTAATGATGCAAAATATGATGAATGAAGATATTTACTAATGATTGTAACCAAATGACAAAATATGATATGAAAGTGCGACTAAAACATATTAGGGGCGGAATTTAGGGTGCAACAATTGTGCCTTGATGAATCAGTCTTCGAGAATCCACAATCAACCGTACTTCTGGCTTGGGAGACTCAAAACCTTAATTGAGGCGTGACACCTGATGCTCTTGATTCAGACTTGTCTCTGCACATGAAGCAAAAGAAAACATGAACATACACCTTTGTATGCGATTAGAAATTAGTGATACATATGATAAAAATGTTCAAAACACTTGACAATCTTCGCATAGTCAAAGCTCGAAAGTGAGACGTTAAAACCGACCGTATTTCGTGACCTTGACTTTTGTATAAAAAATGAAAAAATGCAAGTGGGATCTTAGGTAAAAAATTGGGGTATGACATAAGGCACATCTTTTCAAAAGAGATTTAATGTTGACCTTAGAGGGAGAACCTATAACTCCTTCCTTTTTGAAGACTACTTTAAGAGCTGTCGACCTTCTTGCTGCTTCGCCTGACATTTCCAGTGTTATCTTGGATTTAATTTCCATCATCGATCAGGTTTCAACTGACTACAATCATCGAAGGAATCTTACTCGTGAAATTGAGAAGGCCAATGGTCATGTAGCTGCTGCCTGGGGTGCTTCTGCTGAATCAGCTTCGAAGCTGAAGGAGTTATCAAAGGCGCAAGAAGCTAGGCATAAAGAAGTAGAAGAACTTGGTCAAAATATAACCATTATGAAGGCTCAGATCAGAGAGCTAGAAGCCAAGATTGCTGCCAACGGTAAATGAAAGGAAGAACTTCTTGCTGTCAACACTGATTCAGAGAGTCAAGAGGAACTCAACAAGGGATTATCATATGTCGAACGAGCCCAAGCATTGGATGTCAAGATCGAGACTCTTCATCAGTCGAAAGCCTTGTGTGAAAGACACTTGGAGCTACAGAAGATAAAATACCTCCAAATCAAGGCCAACCTCCCGTTTTGATTTTGACTTTTTGTTGTATGCTTATATATTTTGTAATGACTTTCAGCCATTTTGGCTTTATAATTATTTTCCATTTTGGATTTTTAACTCGATTAAGATCAAGTATTGGTTACTCTAACCTCTTGAAGTGCAGGTCTATACTTTTTTAAGTATTTACCATTTACTCTCAAGAGCCTTTGGTCTTCATTTAACTCTCCGACCTCATATGCGCCACCAGATAACGTTTGGATGATCTTAAAAGGTCCTTCCCGTTTAGGAGACCATTTTCCCATATTTCTATCCTTTCGATCCATTGGGAGGATTACTTTTCATACCAGGTCTTCAGGCATGAATACCTTGGGTTTGACTCTTTTATTGTAAGATCTTTCCACTCTTCTCTTTTGCGACTTTAAGAGATCCAAAGCCCTCAATCTTTCTTCGTCCAAATCAATCAATTCGTCTAACATCATATTCCAATAAACTTCAGAAGGGATGTCTTGATGTTTCTAAATTCTTGTTGACTGTAGACAGATTTCTGCTGACAGTATTGTGTCATGGCTGTAAGTTAGTCAAAAGGGTGTTGTTCCGGTAGCTTCCTTAGGAGACGTTCGACAGGCCCATAAAATTTGATCTAAAGTCTTGTGCCATTTTTTTGGCTTCTTTCCCACATGCTTCTTTATTAAGTTGATTATTACCTTGTTTGCCGCTTCGACTTGACCATTGACTTGTGCATAGTAAGGCGTAGATGTCAATAATTTGAACCCCATTTCTGCAGCGAACTCTTGCATTTTTCGACCAATAAAGACTGACCCTTGATCATTTGTTATTGTCTCAGGATTCCAAACTTATATATAATGTTCTTTTGAATGAATTCAATGACATTTTCCTGGTCTACATTGACTAAAGGAATTGCATCAATCCAGTTAGTAAAATAATCAATTCCCACCAATATGTACTTCTGGCTTTTAGATGACGCTGGTCGAATCTCTCCAGTAAGATCCAAAGTCCATCCTCTAAAAGGCCAAGGTTTCACAATTGAGTGAAGTTCGCTTGCAGGCATGTGTTGGATACTTGTATGTACTTGACATTCCTGAAATCCTTTTGCAAACTCAACACAATCTTTCAACATAGTGGGCCAATATAGTCCTTGTCGAAACAATAACCATTTCATTTTATGGCCTACTTGGTGTGCTCCACATGCCCTAGCATGTGTAGTTGAAAGGGCTATGTATGCCTCTGTTTCATTTAGGCATTTTAATAGCACCCCTTCAAGTGTCTTTTTAAATAACTCGTTTCCAATTAGGGTATAACTCAGCGTCCTGTACTTTATCTTTCGTTCTGTCGAAGCTACGGGATTTTGCAAATAATCCACTATAGTAATTCTCCAATCTTGTTCTATTATATTATCTATGAACGAAATTTCGAAGTTTTCGTGATCAGCGTACCCCAACTTTGTTATTTTCAAATCCGTTGGAGACAGCTTGGTCAATGTCACTCTTCCTCTAACTTCGATTACCTATTGTAATTTCTCTTTCGAAATTTTGTACCCGGATGCAATCTGTGCTAAGTCATTAGCCACTTGATTCTCCAGTCTTGGTATATGTCGGATGTTGATCTTTTCAAAGTTTTTCAACAAACGATTGACTATTACTAAATACATGATAATATTTTCTCTTATGCATTTATATTCTTTTGTAACTTGTTTTATAACTAACTCTGAGTCTCTCATTATTTCGACTCGAGTTGCCCCCAATTCCAACAATATTTCAAGGCCTACGATTAGAGCCTCGTATTCAGCCTCGTTGTTCGAACAAGAACCTTCGATCTTGTACTTGAATGTTGTTGGAATTTTTTTTGGAGAAATAATTAGAACCCCTACCCCAGTTTCGTCTTTATGACTAGAACCATCGAAGTATAACTTCCAAGGCTCGATCTCTAAGTAGTCGATTGATTCCTCATTTATTGAGTGGTCAATAATAAAATCCGCTACCACTTGACCTTTTACAGCCTTAAGAGGCATAAAAGTTAATGAATACTCAGTTAATGCAAGTGCCCATTTTCCAATTCGACTGTGCAAGATGGGTTTTGACGACATATATTTGATAACATCAAAATGAGATGAAACAAAAACATCAACCAGTTTAATATATTGCTTGAGCTTTGTACAGGAGAAGTAAAGACATAAACAGAGTTTTTCAACTTCGATATATCTAGTTTCGACATTGTTTAAAACTCTACTGAGGTAATAAATGGGTCTTTCAACACCGTTTTCATCCTCTTGAGCTAACATGCTTCCTAAAGTTTTATCGGATGCATCTATGTACAATCTCATACTTCTATTTCTACAAGGAGGTACCATAATGGGTGGTTTGGCGAGGTATTCTTTGATCTTGTCAAAAGCCTCTTGTTGTTCTTGCCCCCGCTTGAAGCCTCCTTCGTTTAGTCGAAGTAGTGGTGAGAAGGCTTGCGTTCTCCCACTTAAGTTGGAAATAAATCTCCTCAGGAAATTTATCTTACCAAGTAGAGATTGCAACTCCTTCTTGTTAGTTGGCACTTTCGCTTCCAAAATGGATTTGGTCTTGTTCTGGTTTACTTCAATTCCCTTCTTGTGGACCACATAGCCTAAAAAATCCCCTGCTTTTACGCCGAAAGCACATTTTAGAGGATTCATTTTCAGACCATAGCGTCTCATCCTTTCGAAGGATTGTCGAAGATGGTCTATATGATTCTTCCTTGAAATAGATTTAATAACAATATCATCAATGTAAATCTACATAAAAGTGTCAATAAAATCATGGAAGATTGAGTTCATTGCTCTTTGATATGTTGCCCCTGCGTTTTTTAGGCCAAAAGGCATCACTACCCATTCGTAAGTGCCTAAAGCTCCAGGGCATCAAAAGGCTATTTTCGACACGTCCTCTTCAGCAATGAAAATTTGATTATACCCTGAGTATCCATCAAGCATACTCATGTATTCGAAGCCAACGGCAGAATCAACAAGCATTTCCGCCACAGGCATTGGATATTCATCTTTGGGTGTTGCAACGTTTAAATCTCTAAAATCGATGCACACCCTTAAGGTACCATTTTTCTTTATAACAGGTACTATATTGGCAACCCATTCGACATACCTGGTTGTTCGGATGAACTTACATCTCAGCAGTCTTTCGACTTCCGTCTTGATCTTCGACAAGACCTCAGGTGCAAAACGCCTTGGAGTTTGCTTGACAGGTTTTTCCCCAAGTCTTATTGGTAGTTGAAGTTCTACCACTTTCCTTTCGAGACCAGGCATTTCATCATAATCCCATGTGAAGCAATCTTTGAATTCCTTCAACAATTGTATTATTTCGATCTTGAGCTCTGGGTCTATCTTCGTGTTAATATATGTTTCCCTTTTCGCCAATCCTTTGCCCATATCTATTTCTTCTAAAGGATCTTGCGCTAGCATTTTAACATTGTTTGCTAATGAATCCTTTTCAAAACCCAGAGGCTCATCATCATAGATAGCATCTAGCCTCTGGTTTTGTATTTCTTCCTCCTTCGCGTCAAGTGGCTCTGGATCAAAGTCTATCCCAGGACCCTCTAGAAGAAATACTTGCTCATTGGCCTTAATGGCCATGTATTTGACTTCAGCCTCTAAGGCTGCTATCATTCTACTTTCGGCTACATATGCGAAAATCTTTTGTAAAGCTTATGATTCAGTCATCATCACCAAATTCACTTCCCCAGCCTGTTGGCTGTATGTCATCAACACCTCCATAGTCGATGTTTGATAAGTCTTCTCTATTCCACTGGAAACCATGGTCAGAATGTAGGTAGAGGGAGCAAAAGGCATTTGGTGCTGGCGCCAAATCGAACTCCAGAGAATTGCATGGCCCTATATGAGCCAAGTTTCTGTCGAAGATATTTTTTCCAACGTTATTAACTTCACCCACATAATAGCTTTGGTCGGCTTCTATATTCTCTATAATGCCATCAGGGCGCCAAATCGTGACCCGTTGATGCATCGAAGATGGCACTGCACTTATGCCATGTATCCACTCTCTACCTAAGAGGAGATTGTAGTTGAGCTTCACTGAAATGACCATGAACATAGTTGGTCGAAGTATTGTTCCCACCTTGAGGTCCAATTATATCACCCCCATGGTAGTTCCAATACCTCCCTCATAGTTCGACAGAACCATGTTGTGGGGTTTGATATCTTCATCCCCTTTGCCCATTTTCCTTAGCATATATTGGGGGATTATATTTATTGTGGCTCCACAATCAACCAGAATTTTGTTGATTGTTATTTCCCCTATCTTTCCTCTTATGAACAAAGGTTTTAGGTGATTTTTCATCGTCTCAGTAGGTGGCTCAAAGAATGCATTTTGCTTCTCGATGCAACCATTGTTCATCACATAATAGCACATTGGCCTATGTTTGGCCATCTCTTGTTCGACTTCCCAGTCGGTCTCTTCGACTTCGACTTGGCGGTCGTATTCTCTGGGTAGCACTGATACTACATTTACCATAATGTCTAAAGTAGCATCAGATTCAAAGTTACCTTCGTCATCTGATTCACCTCGATCTGACCACTCCAATCTTCTGGAAATTGGTTTTCTTTCTAAAGGATTTTTTTGTTTGCCTTTGTCCATTCTTTGTGGCACGTTGGTGCTTGACTCTAGTTGAGGCTCCTTTGTGGCCTCCCTTTCGGCCTTTCGCCATCTCTGAAATCTTCTCCATTGGGAGCGAGACATAGGGTTTTTTCCCTTATAGTTGCTCGACACACGAGCCACTTTGTTTGTAGTTGTAGTTTGGAACTCTTTCCTATATGCCAAGGATGACCCTCTTGGCACATCGAATGTTCGCCATTTTTCTTCATTTGGCCTTTTCCTGGGTGCTGTCTTTAGCCAAGTGTCCACGGGGACATTTGTCAGAGGCTTGAAAGTTGATGGCCTCTGGTTCATTGGTCTTCTTCTGGGATTGTATCTAACTTCAGAAGCCATGTAAGGTTGGGCATTTGTGGCCCTTTTCTCTTTCATTAACCTTATGCCCTGTATGTGTTCGGAAGCCTTTTTGTCGAAGATAGAGTTGCATCTTGGACACAACATAACTTCCAACTTTTTCTTCTGGCATCGTTATAGAAAGTCAGCCAAATTCTCATTTTCTTTTGGAAATGCAGTTTTATTCACTTCCTCTTGTCTCATGGCTTCCTCTGAAGCCTTGGCCTCAGATACTTCGACCATGTTAACTTGCATGTTACTCTTGGCAACGAGATTCATTTTTTACATTTTGGCTTCAAGGTCTTCTGTCGAACCCTTGATGGCAGCCACATAAGAACTTACAGTAGTTCTTTTGTTAGAGTCTTCAGTAACTCCTTTGTTTAGGGCTTCAATAGCCTTTTGGTTTAGGCCTTCAGTGGCCTTTCTAACCGCTTATGCAGTCTTTCTGGAGATGTTCCCAGTAAAACTGCCAAAGACCGACATATTGACGAAGTCTTCCAAAGTTTCGACCATGTTGATGCCCGCTGGTTCAACATAGTGGGCATAAACTCTCAGTGGGTCTGCATCAATTTTCGTTTGGGTTTTGTCAGCAAATTTGAGCCTACCTTCTTTGATCGCTCCTTGAACGAGATCCCTGAAAAAAAAACATTGTGAAGTTTTATGGCCCAAAAAATTATGATATTTACAAAAACCTCTTTTCTTTCTTTGTTCTAAAGGAGGAATTTTTGCCCCTGGGGGCACTATCATTTGGCCATCTTTCACTAATAAGTCGAATATCTCATCACATTTTGTGACGTCGAAACTATATGTTTTCTTTGGGAATCTATCACTGTTATTTTCAGACTCAGTAGGATTCTTCCCATCTGAGGGTAGTAACACTCTACAAGAGTATGGAGGCCCATGTTTTAACTCTGCTAAATCTATTTCACTCTCTTCGACAGCTATAGGATTACTAGATGTTTCTGGATCATCATCATCCATTTCGACATAGGCTACCTTTTCTCGCCTATGAGTCTTAGTTGCTTTAGCCTTTTCAATTTTAAGACGTTCTACCTGTCGAACTCTATCGGCCAATTGGGCCATGTCCCTCAGATATTGGGTATCTAGTTTCTTCCTAATAGAATAGTCTAGGCCCCTACTGCCATTTCGACCAATTCATGCTCAGGAACTTGTGTAAAGCATCTGGCTTTGAGCAGTCGAAACCTATTTAGATATTCTTCTATTGGCTCAGTGAATCTTCTTTTCACGCTTGCCAGTTCTTTTAGACTTATTTTGGTTTGTCCCATGTAAAATTGTTCATGGAACAATCTCTCAAATTGATTCCAATTGTAGATCGAATTGGCTGGGAGGGTGATAAACCAAGTAAAAGTGTTTTTTGTTAGAGAACTTGGGAAGTATTTAATCCTAAGGCTCTCATTATTTGATATCTCCCCAGCTTCTGTCAAATATCTCGCTATATGTTCGACAATTGATTATGTCGTATCCCCTGAGAACTTAGTGAACTTTGGAACTTTCCACCTAGGGGGTAAATCCGTTTGCAAGATATATTCTGACAGTGGGGAAGTAAAATTTGGCCTATGAAAGCCAATGTTCACTCTATTTTGTATCATGATTCTTTTGATCATGGCTGTCAGATTATTCTTTGTGCCATAATTATGGTGTCAAACTTGTTGTATCAGTTTATCAGCATTTTGGTTCCTATTTGCCATCATTACACTTTGATCACCATCTCTAAGGATCTGCAGGGGAAGTTTGGGTATTTCGACCATAGGTTGTTCGATTTCTACCCTGTGGTTCCTCCTATCGAATTATGGATTTTGGTTAATAGTTATATATTCTTCTAAGACTACACCTTGATCCTCTCTCATCAGAGCTCTCTGGGGTTGTCGAATAGGTTGGGGAACCCCAAAAAATGCATTCATGCATGCCATTTGCGCTGTCATTTGTTGGTTTGAATGAGTAGTATTTTGTATTAGAGGGTTCAATATTGTACTTAGAGTTTGGGAAAACATTTGTACCATGTCATGGTTGCTTTCATCCATCTGTTGCCTCAAAATCACCGTGGAAGCGTTTGTGAGGCTTGGAATTGCAAGGGATGTCCCGCCTAAAAGTTGGTTCCTATCCATGCCAGTTCCAGACCCCTGTAATGGCGAAGACGCACTTACCAAAGGTTCTGAAAATGTAGACGTAACATTCATAAGGCTAGCCATTTCAGTAGTTGGCATGCCATAAGTCTGGTCTCGACCTATCCAGGTTGTCGAAAATCCTGGGGGGGCGTGTGGTCGAAATCCTGGATTCACCCTTGGTGGGGGTGTTCCTGTTGGACCTCTGGGACCTGCATACGAAAGTATTGGTCCCGTTTGGGTTGCTGTTAATGTTGGTATCGAACCAACAGTTGACGAGACAATTTCACTAATGGTTGGTATTACCTCTGTTCCCGTAGTAATTGGTGGAGGTATTTCTCCATTATTTGACTGATTAGCCATATTGCTTTCACTATTTCTCTTTCTAGTTGTACACTCGTTGGTGGTTACTTTACCACTTCTTAATAGCATGCAAAAATTTGTAAAGCAACAATAATTAGCAACGTCCCACTAGGTGTGCCAATTTTTTCACCGTGTTTTCTGGCGAACAATCGATGATCTTCCAAAAAGGATAACTTTTTGGTTACTCGTAGGATCGATCAGTTTGATCCTAAGACATATGCTAATTTTTGATGTTGTTTGGACGTAAACGTTAATGTGGGTGAAGAACTCAAGTTCGACTGGGAAAGGGATGAGTTTGAGTGCAGAAAGTAAATAGAAAGAAGGGGTTGAGGAGAGGTTAGGTGCGGGAATTTGGGTAAAAGTGCAAATAAAGTGCAAACAAGATAAAGAGGCAAGAAATGTAAAGAGAGAAATAAAAGACTTTGATTGTAAAATATGGTGTTTCAAACGTACATTTTTCAGTATTCTTTCTCACGCAGCGGGTACTTGAATAATATTGAATAATTTGTACGATCAGTTGAACACCCGAAAATCTACATAAACTTCTAATATTTATACTAAAACTAGATAACCGTCGAGGAGTTGCCTTGCTCCAGGATGAACAAAAGTGCCTTCTGCATGCGCTTCGACCCCTCTTTTCACGCCACGTTTCTTTCCTCAACTGCCAAGCGAACTGCTTTTCCCGCCTTTCTCCAGATTCAAAAATCTTCCGGGGCAGATACGAAGTTTCCTTCTGGCCGAAGACCTTGGAGTCCCTTCAGTCGAAGGGATTGAGAACCTTCTGGTCGAATACTCATTTTAACTTAGAATTTCTCTAAGTACTTTTCTACTTTGTCGAAGCTTTTCCAACTTAGATTTGTTCAATCTATTTTTGGCCCATAAGGCCAACTTGTTGTAGGTGTCGAATTTAGGAGCTAACAGCAGACAACTAAAATTGGTTTTCAAAGCAAGCATTCATGCAACATGCTTGGTGAATCGAAGGGTTTGCCTTGCAGGGGGGCACTTGTGGCCAGCAAACTTGGTTTTCAAGGCAAGCAATGTAAGCAGCAAAAGACACAAACGAAGCCATGCAACAGGAAGTCACATGCCCAGGCGAAAGAGGCACGCTAGCAGCCATTTTGAGCAATCGAAGGAGGCCAAGAGTCAATCGAAGGGTGCTGATAGAAAGAGGCCTAATTTTCTCCAAATTTGTCAAAAATGTTATTTTTATATATTTTCTCCCTTTTTGACAGTTTCTTTTTAAATTTGGGTACTGGAAAATCCCAATGCACTTGTGTAAGCTTGAATCCTGAGAATCTTTGTGAGAAAACCCTTGTGAATTGAGAGGGCAAATTTTGGGGTACAACAGATGTGAATTTGGTTTTTTTTTCCTAGAAGTTACCAGAAGACGCTCATTGTCATGCCTGGTGCATTGGCGCCCACTCCATGTCCTCGCCGGCCTCGACTGTTACTTGCCCACCAGCTTCCGCTTGGTTCCTATCTGAACCACATTGTATTGGGAGAGGTTTTCTAATCTCATACCATTTGTAACGTTCCAAACTGCTTTCAGGATTACCAACTGATCCCGTAAATTAACACGAGTCTTTTCAGCATATTTTGTCCCCACTCACACGCTTTATGAGAAATTTCCCATAAGGTAGCCCATTCAAATACTACTCTAAGTCAAACACACTTAACTATGGAGTTCTTAATTATCAAGCAACTGAAAAGAAGATGCATCTTGTTAGTACAAGTAATACCAATCGATTCTTATACGTCTTCATTCAACCATGCAGTCTCATACCTGCATAACCTCTGGATCTATCTGATTCCGATGTGAATTCAGTTTTTTCCCAGAAGTCGCTCATTGTCATTACTCGTGCACTGGCGACCACTCCTCGCCCTCGTCGACCTCGATTGGTACATAATACACACGCGAGGGTAAATGTTGAGTGCTATGATTAAACATTTCAATAACAAAAGTTTGAACATCAAAGATATCAAAAACCTACTCTCCTGAAGTCCTAACAGAGAAGGAAGCGAAAGCAAAATGAAAGATATAAACTTTACCTTAAAAGAAATGGTTTATGTGCCTTAGGTACCGCCAAATGAGATATCACAGAGAAGCCTAATCAAAATATCAGAGCAGAATAGCTCACAAGAAAGAGCAAAGTTAACAATACAAAATTAGAAGAGCTTTTGCAGTTTGCTAATGGCAAAAAGGGGAGAAACGATACTTCAAAAACCCTTTATGTGTGCCCTAGCCACGGGGGATTGTATGATCCACTACGTTGGGAAGTGTGAGACACACCACCAACAATTGATATTTTAGCGAAGATTGTTCAAAGCATTTGAGGTACTCTGAGGAGAGGAAGAATCATTATTGACCAATGTAGGGCCACGCGTTAGAGACTCCCTACAAAAAAGTTACCTATTACAAGAAAGACATTTAATGTGGCTGTTCTCAACGAAAGTGACGTCCCATCAAGGCTTGTCGCCTACTCCGACCGAGGAGTCGGGCTAGGGATGTACATGACAAACCCTCGCCTTGAAAAATAGAGACAAAGGCTAAGGGACAACTGTTTTAATTCGTTCGCGTGGCCCCAAGCAAGAGGCCCAAGAGGACCACTAAACGGTAAAACGCATAGAGGAGGTGATCCCTCATTCTCTAAGAACAAACAATTATGCCCTTCAGACACGTCTACCGCAGTCTGATTAGATCCAACAGTTACTCACACAACGCGCCTCACTTCACGCAGTAGTTTTAACTGCTCTAACTATATAAGGAGAGAAGTTTGTCCTTTCAGATATTCAAATTAATTCTCACTCACATTATTTTTCATTCCCTTACTGACTTAGATGTTGGAGTGTTATCCTTACATAATAGTCACATTTTCGTCGTATCGAAAACTTACTCCGACATACAAAGATCTCATTTCACCGTTTATCAAACGTTCTGATTCCATAACAAAGTTAATCGGGTTGAAAACTTTGTTCTATAACATGATAAAACAAATCAGTGTTAATGTATAATGAATTTATGGTTGGGGTTAAACCTGCATATCTTTTTCACTTGGCCACCGAGGCCACCTACAATTTAATTTAATTTGTTAACAGAAACTAATTGTTGGTCGGCAACTTTGTTTTAATCACCACGTTCTAAATCCTCCTGCACCAACAAAGCTACTACTATATTCTAACACTATAGTAATTGGTCCCAAGAAATGCAATAACAACAAAGTTTGTATATTTTAGTGGGAAATATGCAGAGAAAGTAAAATCAAGGTATAGGATTCTGCCCACAAAGGCATGCCATAACTATAAATTTCTAGGAATCACTTTCTGTTCCACAGTTTTTTAAAGAAAAAACTTATATTCCTTTTGGGCGTGTGTGGCACACCCGCGTCCCATTAACACCGGTGATAAATATAAATACTTCAAACCATTTGAGAATTTCTAGTATTAGTTTTTAGATTTGATTATAAATCACTAACGAATTAGGGATTGTTGAAGTTAAAGGTTTTCCATTAAGAAATTAGATATAAAATATTTTATAATTTTTTTTAAAATTCAATGAACTATCTCAGGAACCATTGTTTTTGGATTTTGAAAAAATTGCTATTGAGAAATTTATCGGGTCGAGTCGCGGATCAGTACGATTTTTTTAAGATGTTTCGCCGTACTACCAATAAATATGCAAAGCAGTTGAGTTTTGACAACGTCTTCAATATAAAACAGTATGTTCAATAAATGACGATTATTACTTGTACTATAATAAATTGTTCTAAGAGATACACCTTCAGATGATATTTTAAACTAGTCACAGTATCTGAAAAATATTCCAGTCGGAAAAAACAGAAAAGAAAAATATAGATGAAGCAGAGCAGAGAGAGAAGAGAGAATTCGAATGGCAAATTCTGGAGTGAGTTGCAAATGTAACGAGAAACTCTACTTATAGGCACAAGATCCAATTGAGTGGAGAAAAAATCGTGGGAGAAAACTGTGAGAGAGAGTGGAATCAGCCCAATCAAACTAGCCGTTTTTCACTTGGTCAGCAAGTCACACGTATGACTCTTGGGGGGCAAACAAACCAGTCAAAAACTAGTTTTCTACTATTAAATAATAGTATTTAATTTCAACCAAATTAATTAATTAATGATAATTAATTTCCACTAATTTGGGTTCCAAAAAATTAATTCATCTAGACCGGACGGACGGCGCAGACGCGCGGGCGCGCGTGTCTAAATGACTTATGGGTGTGTTGTAACACCCCAATTCTACCTGGCGGATAATAATAAAATCAGAGTTCAATACAAATAGGATGTTACATTTATAACTTAAAATCAAACTTCATTTAATCGCGTATAAAACAGATACATAACACTTAACTCTGATGAACCGATAACAACCTGATTTATTCTTTAAAATCAAACAACTTTATATTTATAAGCAGCAGAATATACATACTCAGCTTCAATTCACTTAACATCTCTTATTCAACTAAAGAAACTTCAAGAGAACAATTATTTCATGTAATCAACCTAAATATTCAGCAACTGAAATGATAATCAACAACTAAACATCAAGCGTTCATCCCCCTGAGTGCTACGTATCAGAGCGACAACACCGACTCGAACTAACAAAGGTAACAACTGTCCTTCTTGATTACCTGCACGTTACCAATAGAGGGCAACATTCAAACAGAAGGGTTGAGATATCGGACAATATAATAAGTTGTATGATATATAATATATTAAATAAGATCATATAAAATCACCACTTCACAACTTACAGACAACTTTAATCACAACAAAACATCAACACGACATAACTATTAATTCACCACTTTTAGATAATACTTGTCACAACAAGTCAACAACATAAAGAAATCACAAATATATCATCACCATAACTCAATATGCAACATCAACTGTGACTCAATTATAATGCACATGCATGTGGTACCATTGGAGCAGAACTCCCATCTTAAAAATCTGCCAATAAATAAAGACATCAACAAGGCATAAGCCTTCTTCGCAGTTTGCCAATCCAGGCCATCATAGAGTATGCAAATGTATATGACTCAATGAATGCACTAACACATACTCACAACAATCATCATCAATCACAAGGCATAAGCCCACATCACCATTATTACCAGTAAATAGAGGTAATTCATCATCATTTAAAATTCCCTACAACTTTGCATTACCAGCAAGAATTCACAGTGACAATCACAACAACACAACAACTCAACATAATTCAACATTGGCATAAGCCTACAACTTAATAATAATTCAACACTGTCCATAAGCCTACAACTTGATATTTCAACAACAACAATTAGCGTAACATTGGCATAAGACTATAACTTAGTACATCACAACAACAATAACACAACAACAGGTCAACAACCATTCGACATTGACCATAGGTCTACAACATAATATTGCCCATAATTATTCGGATAATTCTCTACTATACCGGTTATTTACTTATCTAAATGCTTATTTCTAATTACAAAACTTCTACAAATTGTTATACTATAATACTACATCATCATTACCATTGATATTATTATTATGAACCAAGCATTATCATAAGATCGTCTTGTCATCATCATACTTCATCACCATAAAACACCATGGCGATTCAACGCGGGAAAACTAACTTTATCCTAACTGTTAGAACATAGTTTGATTCTACAACCCTTGATTAGAGTTTTGATGATAACAAAATACAAAGAATAAATAAATTCAAAGATATATATATATATATATATATATATATATATATATATATATATATATATATATATATAACAAATATGCTTCTTAAAATTATGTTTTGTATATACAGAAGTTCTGATGGAATCAACATCAGAAGATCAGTAATATGTGCTACACGCTGAAACTACCAGATTATACGCTAAAGCTTGATGACCAGAATCTGCGTATAAACAAATACACTCTGACTCTGATCAAAGATCTTTACCAAGTCATCAACACTCTGAAGCGTTATCATAAGTTAAAGCAAAGAAGACTCTGAAGCATTATTAATTATTCAAGACATAATTAAATGCTAACGCCTCTCTTCAGACAAGATCTTCTTCTAAAGGAAAGTGCGTTATTGTCATTAAACTGGCTTTATGGATAACGTATCTTTGCCTTGCCTATATAAACAAGTCTGCTTGAGAAAATACGCACGCATGCACTCACATAATTTGCCAAGCCTTCAAAACCATGCTTATTCAAACGCTTTAGCAAATTCAGTTTATTCGAAGCTTAAGTTGTGTAATTATCACAGTTGTGATATATTGTTTTGTTAGAAAACGTTAACACATTCTTGTTCAATTATCTGTAAAAGATTTCCTTGAGATAAACCGGTCTGTGGTTGTACTCAAGAAGACTTTAACAGTTGTTAAAGTAGCTGTTGTAATCCTTTGAAAATAGTGGATTAAGACCTCGTTGGAGAGAGGCGAAATCACCTTGACGGGTGGACTGGAGTAGTTTGAGATCAAACTAACCAGGATAAAAATACTGTGTCTTAAAGCTGTTTATTATTTAATCTAAGTTTTACAATTCAACCCCCCCTTCTTGTGTTTTTCACATCTTCAATTGGCATCAGAGCGCCTGGTTCTGAGCTTATAACACTTAACCGTGTCAGTACAAGATCCAGCATCAGAAAAACACAATGGCAGGACCAAGTCAAAACATCAGCAATGACAACAATGAAGAAAGGGACAGATTCAGTGGCAAACCTCCAGTCTTTGATGGAGAGAACTTTGACTACTGGAAAGACAGAATTGAGAGTTTCTTTCTGGCCCATGATGCTGACCTGTGGGACATGGTGACTGATGGATACACACACCTAGTGGATGGACGTGGTCAGAAGATTGACAGGAAAATGATGTCTGATCAGCAAAAGCGTGAGTTCAGAAATGATCACAAGGCCAGAACAATTCTTCTCAGCGCCATCTCTTATTCAGAATATGAGAAGATATCAAACAGAGACACTGCAAAGAATATGTTTAACTCTCTGAGAATGACGCATGAAGGCAACATTCAAGTCAAAGAAACCAAATGCCTTGCACTCATTCAGAAGTATGAGGCATTCAAGATGGAAGAGAGTGAATCAATAGAAACTATGTTTTCAAGATTTCAAAATCTTGTTGCTGGTCTAAAAGTTCTTGACAAAGGGTATTCCACTGCTGATCACGTTAAAAAGATCATCATAAGCTTGCCAAAGCAATGGAGGCTAATGGTCACAATGCTTAAGCTAGCCAAGGATCTCAACAAAATCTCTCTGGAGGAACTTATCAGCTCCCTCAGAAGTCACGAGATAGAGCTAGAAGCAGATGAACCTCAAAATCAAGGTAAGCCATTAGCTTTAAAATCTAACATAAAATCTGACTCAAAAGTTTTGCAGGCTGTGGAAGAAACCTCTGATGGGTCGTCATCAGAAGAAGATGAATTGTCTCTCCTCTCCAGAAGGGTGAACCAATTGTGGAAGCAGAGGCAAAGGAAGTTCAGGAATCCCAAAAGATTAGAAAATCAGAATGATTCTTCCTCCAGATACAGAAGGTCAGAATCCTCCTCTGGACATAGAAGATCTGAAGGTTCTTCAGGAAACAGAAAGCCAAACAACAAAGACATCATCTGCTATGAATGTAACGAGCAAGGGCAATACAAAAGTGATTGCCCAAAGCTTCAGAAGGATAATCCCAAAAAGAAGTTTGGCAAGGAAAAGAAGAAAAGTCTCATGGCTACATGGGATGATTCTGACACATTTGAAGCTGACTCAGAATCAGATGATGAAAGAGCAAACATAGCTCTCATGGCAAACATAATAGAAGACAGTGACGCTTCTGAGTCAGACTCTGAATCAGATACATAAGAGGTATTCCCTGACTTTACCATAAACTTTACTAAGGCTGAACTAGCTGAAAGCCTTAATGAAATTCTGGAAAGATATCAGCAGATCAGAGTCAAATTCAGAAACCTGAAAAGGAATCTTGCTTCTGACTCTCATAAGACTGAGAGTCTCAAATTGGAGAATTCTTAGTTAAAAAATAAAATTTCAAAATTAGAAAACCAATTGCAAAACTCTCAGAAGGAAACAATCCCTGAAACTCCCAGCAATGCTGATGAGATCATCAAGGAGTATGATCACAGCTTTCAGAAGTTTCTAGCTAAAAATATAGACAGAAGCAAAATGGCTTCAATGATCTATGGAGTTAGCAGAAATGGCAGAAAAGGGATAGGATATCAAGGTAAGGTACCTACACCAAAAAATGCCATGGATTTAGTTATAAAACGTACTCCACTTGATTCACACTTTATATATGGGCACACACATGACATAAAATATACAAGTAATGATTACTCTGTTAAACCAAAATTCAACCAGAGTTTTGGTAAAACTAACAAATCAGGACCCAAGAAAATGTGGGTACCTAAGGATAAAATAATACATGTGGCATATATCTTTAGCAGCAAAGCAAAAACACCAATCATGGTACCTGGACTCTGGCTGCTCACGACACATGAAGGGAAGAAGGCATATGTTCCAAAGCATGGAACTTAAGCCTGGAGGCCACGTAGGCTTTGGAGGCAATCAGAGAGGAAAGATCATTGGCTCTAGAACAGTAGGTAATGGAAATATTCCCTCTATAAGTAATGTTTTATTAGTTGATGGATTAATGCATAACCTGTTATCCATAAGTCAATTAAGTGATAATGGTTATGATATAATCTTCAATCAAAATTCATGTAAATCTGTTAGTCAGAAAGATGGGACTATCCTATTTAATGGAAAGAGGAAAAACAACATTTATAAAATAAAACTTTCTGAACTAAAAAGTCAGAATGTAAAATGTCTACTGTCTGTTAACAACAAGCAATGGATCTGGCACATAAGATTGGGACATGTTAGTATGAGAAGAATATCTCAGATTAACAAACTCAATCTGGTCAGAGGACTTCCTAACCCGAAGTTCAATTCAGATGCTCTGTGTGAAGCATGTCAGAAAGGCAAGTTTGCAAAACCAGCTTTCAAATCCAAAAACGTTGTTTCCACCTCCAAGCCATTAGAACTTCTGCACATTGACTTATTTGGACCAGTTAAAACTGCTTCAGTCAGTGGCAAGAAGTATGGGTTAGTAATCGTAGATGACTATAGCATATGGACATGAGTAAAGTTCTTAAGGCATAAGGACGAGTCACACTCTGTGTTTGTTACCTTATGCAACCAAGTTCGGAATGAAAAGGATCTTAGAATCGTCAAAGTCAGAAGTGATCATGGTGGAGAATTTGAAAACAAAGATTTTGAGTTATTCTTTAATAATAAAGGCATTATGCATGATTTCTCTTGTCCTAGAACTCCCCAGCAAAATGGAGTTGTAGAACGAAAGAACAGAACATTGCAAGAAATGGCCAGAACCATGATCAACGAGACTAACATTGCTAAGATCTTCACAGCGTGTTACATTCATAATAGAATCTCCATAAGACCTATTCTGGAAAAGACTCCATATGAATTGTGGAAGAACAGAAAGCCCAACATTTCCTATTTTCACCCATTTGGATGTACATGTTTTATTTTGAATACAAAAAATTATTTGAACAAGTTTGACTCTAAAGCGCAAAAGTGTATTATGTTAGGATATTCTGAACGCTCAAGAGGGTACATAGTATACAATATAGAAACACAGATTATGGAGGAGTCAATCAGTGTTCGTTTTGATGATAAGCTTGACTCTCAAAAGTCAAAGCAGAATGAATTCCTTGCAGGTATGGAAGTTGAACTCACAGGTACTGAAGATAAATCATCAGAAGCTCTCAACAGAGTCACTCCCTCAACATCAGAAAGAGTAACTGCAAGCAATCCAACACCTTCTGTTGATCAACTCCAGAAAAGACCATCCAGAAGCAGCATGGATCACCCAGAAGAAACAATCTTAGGAAGAAAGGAAGATCCAATCAGAACAAGATCTAGCTTCAGAAACTCTGAAGAATCCCTCATGGGACTGGTTTCTCTAATTGAACTAACAACAATTGATGAAGCACTTCTGGACAATGACTGGATTCTAGCAATGCAAGAGGAGCTAAATCAATTCACAAGAAATGATGTATGGGATCTAGTTCCCAAACCAAAAGGATTCAACGTCATTGGTACAAAATGGGTGTTCAGAAACAAATTGAACGAACAAGGTGAAGTCATCAGAAACAAAGCACGACTGGTAGCACAAGGTTATAGTCAGCAAGAGGGGATAAACTATACAGAAACCTTTGCTCCAGTCGCCAGGTTAGAATCTATCAGACTCTTAATTTCATTTGTTGTTAATAAAGGCATCACTCTGTATCAGATGGATGTTAAGAGTGCATTCTTAAATGGCTATATAGAAGAAGAGGTATATGTGCACCAACCCCCTGGTTTTGAAAGTTCCAAAAATCCAGAATATGTTTTCAAACTAAAGAAGTCACTCTATGGTCTGAAACAAGCTCCCATAGCTTGGTATGAAAGACTAAGTAACTTCCTTCTAGAAAAGGAATTCACCAGAGGCAAAGTGGACACAACCTTGTTCTGTAAGACAGTTAAGAATGACATTTTAGTATGTCAGATTTATGTTGATGACATCATATTTGGATCCACTAAACCCTCTATGGGAAGAAAGTTTGCTAAATGTATGCAGGCAGAATTTGAAATGAGCCTAATGGGGGAACTAAAATTCTTTCTGGGCATTCAGATTAATCAAACCCCAGAAGGAACTTAGATTCATCAGAGAAAATATGTCAGAGAACTTCTGAAGAAATTTGATCTCTCAAAATGTAAGCCATCAAAGATTCCAATGCATCCCACGTGCATTCTGGAAAGAGAAGAGGTAAGTAAAAAGGTAGAACAGAAGGTCTACAGAGGTATGATTGGTTCTCTTCTCTATCTGACGGCTTCAAGGTATGACATTCTATTCAGTGTTTTCATTTGTGCTAGATTCCAATCAGATCCTAGAGAATCTCACTTAACAGCAGTTAAGCGAATTTTCAAGTATCTGAAAAGTACTACTAATCTGGGTTTGTTTTATAGAAAAACAAGTGATTACAGCCTGATAGGATACTGTGATGCTAATTTCGCTGGAGACAGGGTAGAACGTAAAAGCACTTCTGGAAGCTGCCAGTTTCTGGGAGAAAATTTGATCTCATGGTCCAGCAAAAGACAATCCACAATAGCTCTATCAACAGCAGAAGCTGAATACATAGCAGCAGCTGGATGCAGCACACAAATGCTCTGGATGAAAAGTCAACTTGAGGACTTCAAGATATTTGAGAGTAACATCCCTATCCTCCGTGACAATACTTCTGCTATTTGTCTCAGTAAAAATCCTATTTTGCATTCTAGGGCTAAGCATATAGAAATAAAGCATCATTTTATTAGGGACTATATTCAAAAAGGGATTCTAAATTTAAAATTTATTAACACAGACCATCAATGGGCTGATATCTTTACAAAACCTCTTTCTGAAGATAGGTTCAACTTCATTCTGAAACATCTCAGCATGAAGCTCTGCCCAGAATAAAACTGTTTTGATTCCATATCTTAACCTTCAGAACTTTGTTTATTTCTCCGTGAACTACTGATCAATCTTTCTTCAGATCTTTAGAAGTACAGATTGTATCAGAATCTATCACATTCAAGGATAGAAATGTGCAGTTCACTCAAGCAAACAAGTGTCATCCAGTCATCAGCTACTTTCTGAGGCTGAACACGCGTTCACGTTTCTGAGAGGTCAAAAATGCTGATTGGATGCATTGGGACACATGCCATGGGTAACCGTTCCAATATCTTTCTGAATCCCCCAAAATCAGCTATCATTAAATGCTCATAATCATTATAATTTATTTCTCTCTTGCCGTTTATGTTTTCAAAATTTTTAAAAATCTATTTAAACACATTTCTCACTATTTACACTCTTTTACTTTCACTTTCATTTTCTCTACAATCTTATTGAATTCAGTTTGGAACCTTTCTCAAAACCCTTTCAATTTATTCTCAAAACCTTCGGTGTGAACATGGCTTCCTCAAGCAACCCTACCTCCTGCACTCAGAAATCAGATTCCTCCGAACAATATGAAGAACCCTACAGAACTCTTCTCACACCCGTCAAGAATCTAGAAGTTCTTTCAGAACTGATTGTGGATTTCAACAGTCTTCAAGAGAACGGGTTTAATCTCTCTGAAGAAGTAAAGGCTCAAGGCTGGGACAAATATTTTGACCGACTGGTGGGTCCAACATTCCCAATTCTTGTGAAGGAATTTTGGATTCATGCTTCATCTTCCAACCATCAAGTTACTTCATACATAATGGGGAAGAAGATAGTCATAACTGAGGACCTCATTGCAAGATTAATAGGCTACAGTGGTGGTGGTGTACGATGCATTGACATGGATGAAAGATGCGCTGATGTCGCCCTAATTACTAGAGAAATCTTCACTCTGGGTCTTCCCTACTGCAAGATAAGGGATCTAAAATACCATCACAGAATATGGGCCAAGATTATTCTGGGATGTATAAACCACAGGAAGCCTACCAGCTCTCCTGACTACATCAATATTGATCAGCAATTTCTAATCTACTTCATCTCCCAGAAGGTTAAGGTGAATCTGGCTCATCTGCTGTTTAACCATCTAAGGACTAGTGTTAAAGAAACCAGAGAAGAGGAGCGCACAAAAAGGGATTGGATACCCCTAGGAAGGCTTATATCAGATATTCTAACAGAGAATAAGTTGATTGATCATCTAACAGAAGCTCAGGAAATCAGCTCTTTGGAAGCTACTGTTGGAAAACAGTTGAATGCAAAGAATCTGAAGAAAATGAAGTTAATTGAGAACATCAAGAAGGAACCCAGTGTCACTCCTTTTGCAGCAGTCTCCAGCAGAAGAATCCCTCTGGATAACTTTCCCCTGTTCTCAAAGATTGATTCTAAACCGGATATAATAGTCAGATATCTGGATGCATGCAAGGCGGATGGTACAACATCAAATTTGAGCATTCAAGATCTGCAGCAGAAGGCTCCAGAAGTTGTGCTGAAGAAAACCAAGAAAAGGAAAGCTGTAGCAGAAGGATCATCCCAGCGGACTCCTAAAAAGAGAGGTAATCCTTCTTCTGTAACTGTTTTAAACTCAATTTCTGTATCAACATCTATACCAATTCCCACTTAATCAGAAAACCCCACACCACAAACATTTGATGACTTTGACATTGAATTCGACCCCTCAGAAACCTTAACTCTTAGAAGATCTCGCTTCCAACCTCCAAATCCAAATATTGAAGCAACCCAACAAGAACTTGCAAAAGTTCTATCAGATATAGAAACCTTTGACCAACATACTTCTGCTCCCATGTTAGAAAATCCAAACCTTGAAACCACCACAGAAGCACCACAACCAGAAATTCCCCTCTCTCCACAACCAGAAATACCACTACCTCCATCTCCTCAACCAGAAATTCATCCACCATCTCCACAACCTGGACTATTTCAACCAGAAGTTCAAACTTCTGAGGCTCACCCTTCTGAATCCTGTGAACCAGAACCTCATAACGATCAATCAAACCAAACTGTTGATTCTGATACCATTCCCATTCCTGGAATCACTGAACCTCTGGCCATCCGTATGCCCCTAACCATCCTGGATATTCCCCAAATTCCCTCTTCACTAGAATCAACTCCACCAAACTCCCCAACTAGTCCAATAATAATTCTTGACTCTCCCACTCCCTCACCAAAGAAAAATCCAGATGACAACATCAAAAGTGTCATTGATTTAACGGTCTTTGAACGTCTTGCTGCCATAACCCACAAAACAACTATCCCAAAACCAAAACCATCTGAACCCTCTCCAGATGTTGGTACCAGCTTATTGATGTTTGAAACAGAAGTACATAAGTGGATCACTTCTCTGGAGCAAGCTAGTTTTGAGCTGATTGACCCTGCTGCATCAGACTACCTTTGGACAAGGTTCAGAAGATGGGTAGGTTTTGAAACTCATAAGATGCAAGAACAGAGCTACAGACAAGTTCAACAGAACTTCAGTAATCTACTGAAAGTAATTGAAGATCAAGTTCTGAGCCAGCTGCTCAAGGAAGAAGTTCTCCCTCTGAACAATGCTCCCTGGTTTGAACATCGTCCAGCATACAAAGTTCAACCAGAGTTAGAAGATCTCAATCTGACTGATACTCCAGAGCAAATGATTTCTGCTGAAGAACTGAGTCAAAAAGAGGATATGGCAGAATGCTCTGAGAAGCATCCTGTGATACGGTGGGAGAACTGACTAGGGTTTTGCGTTTGTTTTTGCAAATGTTTCGGTTGAGCAAGAGTCGCCACCGACTTTTTATTTTATCCTAAGGAAAGGTTAAAAAGCACAGCAAAAACCTTTGAGATATTTTCTTGGGTTCGGGGAGTAGATTAGAAAGGGAAGGTATTAACACCCTTTCTATCCATGGTTATCTATGGGCTCTTAGGTACTTGCTTAGATCAACTTGCCTTGGTTTTCAATTGTTTGAAATGGTGCTTTGTGCGTGGTTTTGAAAATGTTTTGAAAAAGATGCATTGTCTAGGCTACCCTTGTAACAATTCTTTACTCGAATGTTTTACAAAAGGTGTTTGTCTTTTTGAAAAGATGTTTCAAGGTTTTTTGAAAGTTGTTTTGAAAGTGTTTGTGAAGTGTGGTTTGAAAAATAGGCAAGTGTTTTTGTTTTGCAAGTTGACAAGTACTTAAGAGCTATCTACCCTAAAGTTCTCAAAGATTTTTGCTATGTTTTAACCCTTTTAACAATTCTGTTCCACCACTGCATTTGGTGGACAATCTTGTGTTAGGAGGTGAAAAGGGACGGGCGCGGGTCATCGTTTAGACCATAATTGCAATAGTGCCAAGTATCTTTGGGCAATGTTTTCTTTTTAGGGACTTGATCATTTTTTAGGCAACTTTTGAAAGCGTCATCGAGGGACTATGATCATTGGTATTGTATTTGTTTTGCCCAAAGAGACCTAACATGCAATATGGCCCATTATTGAAGGCAACAAGTGGAATACCCTAGGGGTGCAAGTGTGATTAGTGTTGTCCATTTTCATGCTTGTTTATCTTGGAATTAGGTCAAACTATTTTTGTTGTTTTTGATTCGCATACAAACCCTAATTCTAACATGGTATATTTAGAAAGCATTAAAGTGCGAAATTTAAAGTCCTAAACTATTACAACACAATATATGGGAAGGGGGGTACAAATGTTCAAATAGGGTGTATTTTGACAAGGAATTTAAACCTAGACTATTACATCAAATTGGGAATTTATACAAATTAATTAATGTACAATAATTAAATAAAAATGGAATAAATATGCAAGATGCAAAAATGTTTTTATATGTATGAAAAAAGGTATTCTTTTATATGTCAAATAAACAAAATAAAAAGTATTATTTTTTTGGAGTTTTTATGTATTTAGGGCAAAACCCTAATTTATTAAATAAAAGGGCATTAATTATTTAATATATATAATATTTAATAATTATGTACAAAAATAAAATAAAAATGAAGTATATTAAAAAAGGTATTTTTTAATGTCAAATATTAATAAAATAAAAATATGTATATTTTTGTATTTTTGTCCTAAATATTCTAATAAATGTATATGTATTTGTATTATATGATAAATATATTAAATATGTGTAAAAATATAATATTTAATATTTACAAAAAAAAGTATTTTTGATATAAAATGTTTTCAAGAGAGAAAATAAAATAAAAATCAGAAATAAAATAAGTTTGCATTATTTTTAGTATTTTTAAATAAAAGTGTTTATGTATTTATTTATGTACAAATACCTATTTAAACAAATATTTGCCTAATAAATTCAAAAATGGTGTGAAAAATATTTTTTATATTTTTAATATTATGAGAGAAAATAAATGAGTCAGAACAAAAAAGAAAAAGTCAAAAAATCATAAAAATAAGCATAATGGGCCAAAGGTGTGAAAGTAAAAATAGGGTGTAAATAAGAAAAGATAGAACAGGCCCAGCCCAAAGGACCTTCTTCAACCTCTGGCCAGGAACTTTGTCAAAAACGCGCGCTTGGAACACTGATTCAAACATCTGGATTCCTGGACTTTTAGCACAAACTTACAACATAAGAAATGTTAAGCATCAAGCCACGATTCTGGACATGTAAAGAACTCATCCTAACTCTCAGAAATGAGAGAGAATTTCTCTATTCCCAAATCTTAACCTAACTTTTTATCAATGTTCAGACCTCAAATTCTCATAACACAGGCAAAATAAATGGAAAGTAAAGGCATGTACAGTTTCAGGGGCATGAGTAGAACACTTTTTATTCACAAACCTAGAGCTAACAATGCCTACATTGAGAGTTAGAAGTTCATGAATATACCTGTTCAGTTGGAATCGTGTCTGGCAATGGAGGAGCTTTCAGAGCAAGATGATGGTTTGTACAACTTGCTTGAAGTGTGAGGATGCTATTCCAATAATTGGTATGCTTTGAAACCTTCTAGATCAAGCTGCAGAAGTCAACCTGCAAGAGGAAGAAATGAAAATGGCCAAACTGATTAGAGGAGTTACAGTCTACTTCTAATGCTTTGGATAGTTTGGATTGATGGTAAGGAAAGTGTTTGAACTTGTTTTGACCAAGATGCACGATGGAAATGAGTTGTGGGATTCAAGTTGCAGAATATGCCCTGTTTTGCCACAAAAATGTGATTTTCTGTGTATGGATGGATGAAGGGTTGTTTGGTCGTGCTTTAGGTCAGTTAAGGAGTGTGAAATGTGAGGACAAAGTTTGCTTAGGTTGGTCTTTGCTGAGATGAGAGTTGTTGTACAAAATGCAAGCTTTCTTCACACTTAAGCAAGAAAAGGTCCACTTGAGTTCTAGGCTGATAGAGGCCCCCCTAATGTGCTGTAACACTTAGTCTTAATCAGTGTAATTAGTCTAATAACTTGTGCCAAAAGGATATGGACTGTACTTGCTTGGATTGCTAATTGACATAAAGTTCCACTTTTGCAAAAATGGCCATTATGCTTTTTCTACTTTGGGATTAAACCTCTATGCAATGCTTGAACACATAAAATATGGTCTTAGCACAATGAGTTTGCATTAAATTTATGAGTGCAAAAGGGATTTAGGGTCTGTAATCAAGAAATGCAAGCTGAGTTCAAAATTGCCTAAGTGTATGGACATGTAATTTGGTCATGAACAAAGTGAGTTTTTCCCATATTGCCAAATTCGATTCTCCCTAACCATGAGGTTGTTTGATGAGTTCTTGGACATTTTGGAAAGCTTGGAATGTGTACTACAATCCATCTTTGAAATGCAAATTGAAATTCCAAGTGGAAGTATGTGAAAAATGGTCTTGAAGTTAGGCAAAAATCCTACCTAAAATAGGTCAAATTTTCTCTAAGTTAAGAATGGTTTGGTACCCTTGTTCCAAAAATTGTAACTTGAGCTACAAGCTTCTTTTGGGAAAACTTTGTGAATAAACGTTGTAGATTTTGCAATAGGATACAACTTTCATGTTTTGACTTTTGCTTGAATCCAAATGAATCTTGGTGAGAAAGTGGGGCAAAGTTAGGAAAAAATTAGGGTTTTTCATAACTTAGAAAAATTCTAAGTTATGAAAAATCTTCATTTCAAACCCTAATTTGCAATTCTTGATTTCTTGATGAACAAGTTTCATGATTTGGCATGTTTTGATAAAAAATGAATCTTGACATTTGACTTTGACCAAAAAGTCAAAGTTTGACTTTTCAGTATACAGTCAAAATTGATCAATTGACTGGGAAATTCAATTGTCAATCTTGTGCATTTGGGATCTTTTGAACTTATTGAGTATGTCAAGACCATTCCATGGGGTCCTTGAGTCCATATGTGAGCTTAATTTTCCATTGGCTAGGTCAAACAGTCAAAAATTGCCTTTGTGCAGTCAAAACCCTAAAAATGACCATTTTGCCCTTTTGGTGATCTGACCAAATTTCTTGTGGAATTGTGATCCAAACTTGATCAAATGGTCCATGTGAGTTCATAATGTTGATGTGGGTCAATTTTCATGAGATTTGACTGTCAATTGGCCACAGTTGACTTTTTCCCCAATACAGTTGATTTCTAGGTCAACTGTCCAATTGACTGGGCAAAATTTGGAATCAAGACTTGAAACTTGATGTGGATAAACTTGGGAGTCCAATATGAAGCATGAAAGTCATCTTAGGCATTTTAGGTCAAAACATCTTTGTGCAAACACAAACCCTAATTTGGGTCAACAGTGCAAGGAGAAGTCTTGAGCAGATGAAACCCTAACTGGATCTTGAGCTCCAAGTGCTTTGTGATGAGAAATTATTGAGAAAATGGGAGGGAAAATTTTGGGGTACAACAGTTGCCCCTGTTCAATCTTCTTGAATCCGAAGAGTTAGATTGGCAAGTTTGCCTTTCGTGACTCGAGGGTAAAAGGAGATTGGACACTAGAGTGCCCTTAAATTTGCACTCGTCAAAGCAATGGATGCGGGAATGGGCTTAGAGATGCCATTTGGAGATGGGCTTAACGATGCCATCAGGAGGAGTGACAAAAACTTGTCGGGGATGGGCTTAAAGATGCCATCTGGAATGAGTATCAGAAAGGTGCCCATGTTTAGGACCATCTCTGAACTGGGGGTCTGAATAAGCAATAGATTGACATCCGTGTCCGGAGAATCCGTGAACTGTTTTTAAAAGTTGAGAAGAGTCTGAACAAGCGATAGATTAACATCCGTTATTGGGAAGAATCCGTAAACTGTTTTCAGAAGTCTTGAGAAGAATCTGAACAAGCGATAGGTTAACATCCGTTACTTGGAGAACCCGTGAACTGTTTTCAGAAATCTTGAAGTTGAATAAGCAATAGAGCAACATCCGTTGTTGGGAAGCGTCCGTAAACTGTTTTCAAAAAGTTGCATCTGAACAAGAGATAGATTAACATCCGTTGTTGGGAAGAATCCGTAAACTGTTTTCAGAAGTCTTGAGAAGAAACTGAACAAGCGATAGGTTAGCATCCGTTACTTGGAGAACCCGTGAACTGTTTTCAGAAATCTTGAAGTTGAATAAGCAATAGAGCAGCATTCGTTGTTGGGAAGCTTCCGTAAACTGTTTTCAAAAATTGCATCTGAACAAGCGATAGATTAACATCCGTTGTTGGGAAGAATCCGTAAACTATTTTCAGAAGTCTTGAGAAGAATCTGAACAAGCGATAGATTAACATCCGTTATTGGGAAGAATCCGTAAACTGTTTTCAGAAGTCTTGAGAAGAATCTGAACAAGCGATAGGTTAACATCCGTTACTTGGAGAACCCGTGAACTGTTTTCAGAAATCTTGAAGTTGAGGAGGAACCGCTGTAGGGTTTCCTGATGATGAGTTCGTGTAAAACTGCATCTGGATGAATCTGGAATAAGCATCAGAATGTTGCCATGTCTGGGTCACATCTGAACTATTCCTGGAAAGAATATCGGAAGATAATGATTTTTTGTCTGTCGACTGATCTTACCTGAAAAGGTAAAGAGTTAGTTATATGCAATGTCATGATGCATGATACAATGTATGTTATATGATATGAATGTAAATGAATGTGCATGTAAGCTAGAGAGCTGTCTTGCGGAGGATAAATGAATCCGAGATGGCTGAAGATAAAAGCCTCTTGACTGCTGTCGGGAAGAATAATTCCTGGTTGTTGCTGGGGAATAAGGAGCTTGGGTTGTATACCAATCTTCTGGGGAATTCCTATCTTGAGGAGATCTTCACTGGAGAATCTTCGAATATACAATGAGGAACTGCAAACTGAACGTCTTCAAATTTGCTTGGGGAATACCAGACCTTCAATCGTTGAGGGGCCTTAGAACCACTTGCGGGGACTTGGAATTTCCTTGGTGACTTGCAGGGTAAGAGAATTTCTGATGATTTCTACTGGGGATTTTAGAACCTGGTAGACTCATGCTGGGGAAGTATGATTTGAGAATCTTCCGTTTGGTGGGAAGCATCTCTGTGGAGAAAAGGTTCACTGGCCTGGTTCCGCTAGGGATTGGTAGTTTGAAGTTTTAGCTCTACTGGGGATACTAAGACTTAAACTCTGAGGGGAATGGAGTTCTGGAGGGTTCTCTGGCTGGGGATAACAAAGATAAACTCCTCTGGGGGATTGTATTGATAAGTTATGTTGGGGAACTTTGGTGAACTCCGCTGGGGATAGGAAGAATTTTGCCGAGTGCGATCTTCCGTGACAATTAGCTGAGGATAACCCAATTATAAGCCCTTGTGAGGAATAACTTTGAATAAAGCTCGGGAGAGACGTCCGTACTCTACAGGGGATAATCTTCCAGAATCTACTGGGGATTTCTTTTGAAAGGGTATCAAGATATCCAACTGCACCTTCAACCTATCAGTAATCCTCTTTCTTGATTCATAAGGAAATGATTATGTTCAAATGCATATGCCTATTTAACAAAATATTGGACGTTTCTCAAGAATAAAACAATTAGTGCAAGAGAAAAAGAAAAAGGAAACGACACAAATTTCTGGGAAAAGTATTTGTATTAACTTTCTATGAGTATGTTTGTACAAAGGAGACGATCACCCTAGTAAGAGGATGTCGTTATAAATATTGAAAAATTTATACAAAAGAAATATTGCTATGTGAAATAATTCCATGGGATTCCATTCCGCTATAGCCTTCACAACTCTGAATATCTGTCCATTCGATGCTTCGTCTGCCGATGACTGGATTGATCAGAAACCTGGAACTGGTTGATGAAGAGATTGTCTTTGAAGTGATCCGACGAGACATAGTCATACGCTTTAATTCCCTAACTTTTTCCTGAATCGCCCTTTCGGGTTTTCGATCCACCGGGAAACCCCTTTTTGCCCAAGCCGCCCTTTCGGGTTTTCAACTTGCCGGGTGTACAGATTTTTTTTGTTTTTATCCCTAATTTTTGCCTGAACCGCCCTTTCGGGTTTTCGGTTCACCGGGATGCCCATTTTTGCCCAAGCCGCCCTTTCGGGTTTTCGACTTGTCGGGTTATTTTATGCGTAATATCTTTTGACTATGTCTGCGTTCGCAGGGTGCGGCAAATCATCGCCGTCCATAGTAGTCAGAATCATTGCACCACCAGAAAATATGCTCTTGATCACAAATGGTCCTTCATATGTAGGAGTCCATTTTCCCCTGGGATCACTTTGCGGCAAGATAATCCGCTTGATTACGAGATCTCCGACTTGATACGCTTGACGCTTGACTTTCTTATTGAAGGCCTTGATCATCCGTTTTTGATACGTCTGACCATGGCATATAGCAGCGAGTCGCTTCTCGTCGATCAGATTGAGTTGATCAAGTCGGGTCTGAATCCAATCATCTTCATTCAAACCTGTGTCCTTCATAATCCTTAGAGAAGGAATTTGAACCTCCATAGGCAGGACAACTTCCATGCCGTATACCAAAGAAAATGGGGTTGCCCCGGTTGAAGTACGTGCCGTCGTACGGTATCCATGCAGAGCAAACGGTAACATCTCATGCCAGTCTTTGTAAGTGACTGTCATTTTCTGAATGATCTTCTTAATGTTTTTGTTCGCAGCTTCAACAGCACCGTTCATCTTCGGCCGATAGGGAGATGAATTGTGATGATAAATCTTGAACTGTTCGCACAAAGCGGTGATCATCGTGTTATTCAGATTTGTATTGTTTTCCGTGATGATCCTGTCTGGAACACCGTACCGGCATATGAGATTTTTCTTGATGAAGCGGGCAACCACATTTTTAGTAACAGAGGCGAAGGAAGCTGCTTCGACCCATTTGGTGAAATAGTCAATGGCAACCAGGATGAAACGATGTCCGTTGGAAGCCGTGGGCTTGATCTCTCCAATCATGTCGATGCCCCACATTGCAAATGGCCAAGGAGCAGTCAGAACGTTGAGAGGAACCGGAGGGATATGAACTTTGTCAGCGTAGACTTGACATTTGTGGCAAGTACGGGAATGTTGATGGCAGTCAGCTTCCATGGTAGACCAGTAATAGCCTGCCCTTAGGATCTTCTTAGCCATTGTATGCCCGCTCAAGTGAGTGCCAAATGTGCCGCTGTGTATCTCAGTCATAATCAACTCTGCTTCAGCTTTGTCTATGCATCGGAGTAATACACAATCACGACTTCGTTTGTAAAGGATGCCGTTGCTCAGGAAGAATTTGGCAGCAAATTTCCTTAAGAACTTCTTGTCGTTTACGGAAGCTCCTTCAGGATAATCTCTAGTCTGGAGATACCTTTTTATCTCATGGAACCAGGGTTGTTCCACTACTTCTTCGGTATTAATCTCGTGACAATGTGCGGGTTCATCCATTCGCTCGATGGTGATTTGGGGAGCCTCGTTATCCCAGTTGAGTTTAAACATGGAGGACATTGTAGCTAGAGCATCTGCTAGCCGATTCTCTTCTCGCGGGAAATGCTCGAAGGTAATTTGCTCGAAATGAGGCAGCAATGTCAAGACATGTTCTTTGTACGGGATAAGATTAGGATGCTTGGTATCCCACTCTCCTTTGATTTGACTGATAACCAAAGCCGAGTCCCCAAATACGATCAAAGATTTGATCCCCAAGTCTATAGCAGCCTTGAGACCAAAGATGCAAGCTTCATACTCAACCATGTTGTTTGTGCAGCTGAAGCAAAGTCGGGCCGTAAAAGGTGTGTGACAGCCTTCCGGGGAAATGAGTACCGCCCCGATACCGTTTCCAAGTGCATTTGAAGCACCATCAAAGTACAGGGTCCATCGGGATCCCTTTTCGGGTCCGTCATACGGTCCGTTACCTTCAATGTTGTCCAAATTCATGATGTCCTCGTCTGGGAAGTCAAATCTCATGGGTTGATAATCTTAGATAGCTTGATGAGCCAGATGGTCAGCTAGTACACTCCCTTTTATAGCTTTTTGGGTGGTGTACTGGATGTCATACTCAGTTAGGATCATTTGCCATCTAGCTATTCTTCCAGATAAAGCGGGTTTTTCGAAGATATACTTGATAGGATCCATTTTGGAAATCAACAAGGTAGTATGAGTCAACATATACTGCCTTAGTCGGCGAGCAGCCCATACCAAAGCGCAACAAGTTTTCTCGAGCAGTGAGTAGCGAGTCTCACAGTCGGTAAACTTTTTGCTAAGGTAATAAATAGCATGCTCTTTTCGACCAGACTCGTCATGCTGGCCCAAAACACACCCCATTGAGTTATCCAAGACGGTCAGATACATGATCAATGGCCTTCCTTCGAAGGGTGGCATCAGAATAGGAGGTTCTAGCAAATACTCCTTGATCTTATCAAAAGCAGCTTGGCAATTGTCGTTCCATTCGACTACCTGATCCTTCTTCAAGAGTTTGAAAATTGGCTCACAGGTAGAAGTCAGATGAGAGATGAATCTGGCAATATAGTTCAAGCGTCCCAAGAACCCTCTAACCTCCTTTTCAGTACGGGGAGCAGGCATCTCTTGTATTGCTTTCACTTTTGCTGGATCGACTTTAATGCCTTTGTTGCTTACAATGAATCCTAGAAGTTTACCAGACCTAACTCCAAAAGTGCACTTCTTGGATTCAGCCTGAGTTTGTATTCTTTCAACCTGGCAAACAGCTTTTCTAGGTGTTCAAGGTGCTCCTCCTCTGTTTGCGACCGAGCTATCATATCGTCTACGTAAACTTCAATCTCATGATGTATCATATCATGAAACAAAGCTACCATGGCGCGTTGATAAGTTGCCCATGCGTTCTTCAGCCCGAACGACATCACCTTGTAACAGAAAGTGCCCCACTGTGTGACAAAAGTTGTTTTCTCCATGTCCTCGGGGGCCATTTTGATTTGATTGTAGCCCGAGAATCCATCCATGAAGGAAAACACCTTATGCTGAGCTGTGTTGTCGATCAAAATGTCAATGTGTGGAAGTGGAAAATCATCTTTGGGGCTGGCCCTATTCAAATCCCGGTAGTCCACACACATCCGGACTTTGCCATCTTTTTTGGGTACTGGCACGATGTTAGCGACCCATTGAGGATAGGACGTAACAGCCAGAAAGCCAGCGTCGAATTGCTTCATCACTTCTGCTTTGATCTTTTCAGACATGTCAGGCCTCATTCGGCGGACTTTTTGCTTGATCGGTGGACAATCCTCTCTTGTGGGGAGACGGTGAACCACGATGTCTGTGTCTAAACCCGGCATGTCTTCATAAGACCAAGCGAAGATTTCAACATACTCATTTAACAACTGTATCAGGCGCTCCTTGACACTTGGTTCCAGATTGGCACCCACTTGTACCTCCTTCCGGTCTTCCTCGGTTCCCAAGTTGACAGTCTCCAACAACTCTTCATGAGGTAAGATGGCCCTTTCCTCTTGCTGTAGAAGTCTGGCTAGTTCTCCTGGTACTTCACAACCTTCGTCATCTTCATACTCGGCTTGATTGACCAGATCTTCAGAGTTATTGAAGGATATAGCAGAATAGTCACCCATGGAATCCGGAGTGGATGGGTACCTGCATTTGTGAGTGTGGATGTGTGTAAGGGATATCCATCCTTAAACAAAAAAAAATGCAAAAGGAAAGAAAATGAACACAAGCAGTTTGAAGAACGTCCAATGAATCATTAAACATGGCATATGGATATGAAAAATAATCAAAACCCTTACAAATGGACCTACGTGCCCCGGGCAAGGCATGAGGTAAAAAGATAGTGTACGGATTGTTCGAAAATAAATATTACAGACCAAATAGGAAATGTTTGACAGATAAATTACTGATGAATAAAAGTGATGGGGACAAAGTCTTTTGCCTCCCAGTTGCATAATCCTCCTTTGACAGTTGGGTAAATCCACTCTTCGATGTTGCTCTCTTTGTCTTCATCCTCCAAAGCGTTGATTCCGTAGGGAGAAATTTTGATTGGCGCTCTTTCAATCTTCGAACGGCGCATAGCTTTCTGGCCCGCGGCAGTGAACCCTAATCCAAATTTGTCTGCTTTATGTGGAATATCAGGCAACTGCCCCCATGCTGAATTCTTCCCCTCCTTTATTGCGGCCTTTGCGTCCTCCAGAGATGCCATCCTGGCCATCTGCTTTGGTACTTCAGCTGCCAACTTTGCTACTGTTATTTCAGGAAGGACTTCTTCGAAATGCTGAAAAGGCGTCTCAATAAACTCCCCCTCTACCTCAACATACCGGAAGGAGTTCAAGTGGCTGATCATGTACTCCTCTTCACCATGGACGGTAATGATCTTCCCCTTGACAGGGTACTTCAACATCTGATGTAAGGAGGAGGTGACTGCCCCGGCACTGTGTATCTAAGGCCTACCCAACAAGCAAGAGTATGACGGACGGATGTCCATCACATAGAAAGTAGATTTAAACACCTCAGTGCCCACCTTGATGGGAATATCAACCTCCCCATGGACCATCCTCTTCGAACCATCGAAAGCTCTAACAACAATATCACTCGGCTTCAACTCTAACCCTTCACAATCTAGTCGGTCCAAAGCTTTCTTAGGCAGTACATTCAGTGAAGAACCCGTGTCGACCAAAACATGTGCAAGAGTTGTTCCTCGACACTCGACTGAAATGTGCAAAGCATCATTGTGGTTTCTACCTTTAGGAGTTAGGTCGGCATCAGAGAAACCTAATCCATTGTCCGCAGTAAGGCTGGCCACGCAATTTTGGAATTGATCTGCAGAGGTTTCCTGGGGCATATGGGCTGCCTTCAGGAATTTTATCAAAGCTTTGGTGTGCGCTTCTGAGCAAAGTAGTAGTTCCAACATGGAGATCTTTGAGGGGGTTTGCCCCAATTGTTCTACCACATCGTAATCACTCCTTTTGATTATCTTCAAGATCTCTTCCATTTCCTTCTTGGAGGTTTCCGGGATGACCAAGGGTTGAGCCCTCGTCCTGACGAGCTCATCTTGGGTTCCCTTACCTTTATCAACAGCGGTAGGAGGGGAAATACTAGGAACAACAACATCTTCAATCAATGGGGTTCTAGCGGAGAATTTTATTGGTGCAGGGATAACCTTGTCAGCAGATGAAGGTCCAAAGATTGCTCTTGGAGGGGCAATCTCTAGAGAAAATATTCTCCCGCTCCGGGTGATTTTGCTCGTGCCTGCAATGTTTCCGATGCTGGCTTCTTCTTCATCCGAACTTTCTTCAGTTATTTCGATTTGTTTAATACCATGGTAGTAGACGTCACCACCGTAGTTCCATGGTATTGGCTTCTCAGAAATATAGGGGACATGCCCTGGCATTGTTATCTTCAAAGGAACAAACTTCGTAACTGGTGTAATCTTAACAGGCTTTTTGACGGCCTTGGAAAGATTGGCGTGAATGGTTATAATTGAGACATCTTCAGTATGGGTTGGAATAGCAGAAACTTTTTCAAACAAAATTTGTCGACTGTCCATTAGGCCTTGGATGCCTTTCTTCAGTAACGGACAATCAAACGGCAGAGAGTAACAACAATAGAAGTCTTATTTGCATCTCGGGAAGATCCCGGCCCTTAACAGATTCAACTTGATGGTTAGCAAAGGAGTCATCAGATCATTGACATCAGCAACATACAAATCTTTTTCAATGGCGTTGACATTTCGGCCGTGCTTCGGCATTGGAGCAGATATCACGTTCGGCTTCTCTGGAGCGTCGAACTCCACCTCCTTCGCCTCTATCAGGTCTTGGATTTTATGATTGAGTGCCCAACAATCGTTGGTGTCGTTCCCGACACTGTCAGAATGGTAGGCGCATTTAGCATTAGGATGATAATGCGGAGAGGACGTATTCACATTTTTTGGTGCCTCTTTGATAGTGGCGAGATTCAACTTCAATAGATGGGGAAGCACTTGCGCTGGCGTCATATTAATGCGGGTGAACTGCCGTTGTGGCCGTTCCACCCGTTGTTGATTTGGTCTGGACTGGTTATAGCGAGGCTACTCACTTGAAGGGTTTTGAATCATTACGGCCCCCACGGTCGGCCGGCGCTCAGTCTTCCCTGCTCTTCTCTGGGAGTATACCACATCCGTTTCCTTCTTGAAAGGCTTCTTCTCAACACTTGCAGCGACACCCTTCTGAATCTTTCCTGACTTGATGCCAGCTTCTATTCTTTCGCCTGTTAAGATCAAATCGGTAAACCCCGCGGAAGAGTTACCAATCAGATGATTGAAAAATGGCCCAGACAGGGTCCCTAGAAACATGTCAACAAGTTCACGGTCGGTTAAAGGAGGCTGCACCCTGCCAACCAAATCCCTCCATTTTTGTGCATATTCTTTGAATCCTTAGCCTGTTCCCAATGACATACCCTGAAGTTGGGTACACGTAGGAGCAAGGTCAGAATTGTACTGATATTGTTTGTAGAAGGCGGTGGCCAAGTCTTCCCAGTTTCGGACACTGGTTCCCTCTAGCTGATAGAACCACTCCAGTTGAGCCCCAGAAAGGCTGTCTTGAAAGAAATGGATCCAAAGGTTCTTATCTGCCGTATAAGGTTGGATCTTTCTTACGTAGGACCTGAGATGCATTTTTGGACAGGACAGCCCGTCATACCTCACAAAAACTGGAACTTTGAACTTTGGGGGAATCACAATCCCGACAACTAAACCCAAGTCTTCGAAATCCAAACCCGTCACCCTCTGTAGCTCCATGGCTGCCAACCTGTCTTCTAAACCTTTGTATTTATCATCAGCCGGAGGGTATTGTTGATCAGAGTAGTCTTCATCCTCTTCGGCCTCCTCTTCTTCCACATCGGACTCGGAAGGTACCGCAACACCACCTCCTTTACTAGTTCCCTCCTCAGAAGTAGGAGGAAATTCAAGCACTCTTCTGGCCTCTCCTTCAAATCTTCTCCCTAAAGTAGCCACCCCGAGTCTCTTTTTCTTCTTTTTCACTGGGTCCTTATTCCCCATCAAGGTCTTTAGATCCTCCTGACCCTTAGCCAAGGTCATCAGGAGTTGCTGAAACTGTGCATTTTGAGCCTGTAGGTCTTTGACTGTTTGCTCGAGATCCATCCTACTGAAATAAACAGCAGACAGATAAGGAAACCTGGCGTGAGACCTGCTTATGCACATGATGAATGGTATGCTTATGTATGCAATGCATTCAAGGATTTAGAATATTCAAACTTGTTGCAGACAAAAAAGAACGCACGTCATATTAATAAGAAGAAATTTGTTAGTACATAAATGCCCCATGGGCCAAATATTACAAAAACAACTTCTCAAGGTAAAATGACATTGCGCATCCTCTTTGGTGCGATGTAGGTGTTGAGGGTCTCTTCCTCATGGAGTCGGCGGGTAAGCTCTAGAACCTTCTTCTCACTAGCGTAGAAGTTGGCTTCAAAAGTGTTCTGTTCCTCCTTGAGCTGAATCCAGTTCTTCTGCATTTCTTCCCACGATGTAGGCATGTCAGGATATAGGATGGTGTAGGGAACCTCTCCTTCCTTGACGGGCTCTTTAATCACAGGGAGAACATGAGGATAAGGCATCATTAGACTCTGGGCTCGGGCTCGTACCCATTTGAGATAAGGCTCAAGAGGGATGGAGTTCTTGTGCCCCAGTGTCTTGCTATCAACCTTGTTGGGCATCCTCCAGGCTCTGATGAATCTTTGGCGAAGTCCTTGCGCATCGTTGTCGAAGTAAAAAACTAGGTCAGGAATCAACATGTCGTGAGGGCCATCCCTCCGTGCATATCCAAATTTCCTCAAAGCTAGGCAAGGGTTGTAGGTAATGCCCCCTCTGATTCCAAGTAATGGAACATTAGGGAACTCTCCATAATGATCGACGATGATGACATTTTCTCTGGACCGAGAACACCAATGTACATCAGAGTGAGTAAGAGTCATCAATCGTTGGGACCACCTTGAGCCTTGGTCATTCTTCAAGATAGATTGTGGAAGGTGCGAAATAAACCACCTTGCAAGGAGAGGAGTACAGCACATGAGAACACCCCTCTTTCTTATTGTTCGTGTGTAAAATGAGTGAAGAATGTCCCCAAGAAATGTTGGTATTGGATTTCTGGACAAGAAGATTTTGACGGCATTGACATCTACCAGCTGGTCAGGATTTGGGAACAAGACCAACCCATAGATAAGGAGTGCCACAATTTCTTCAAAGGCTTGTAGGTCCAATGAATTCCAACATTCTTGTGCCTTCTCAAACAAGAATTTTGCTAAGAATCCTTTGACGCCGCTTCTGGTTTCCCAATGCCCCTTGATGTCAGAAGGCTGTAGATGTAATGCTCGAGCAACATCTTCAGGCTTTGGTTCCTTTTCCGTACCGTTGTAGGGTAGTTGATTAAGGATAGGAATTCTCAGGAGTTGAGAAAACTCCTCCAAAGTGGGCACCAACTGGTAGTCGTGGAAAGTGAAACAGTGGTTAAGGGGGTCAAAGAACTGGAATAGCACTTTCATCATGTCTTCTTCAATGTTGGTGTTGACTAAGCTGAGCAGTCTACCATGCCTTTCACTGAAGGATGAGCTTTCCGGAATTCTTGAGGTGAGCTCCTTGAGTTGAGGAGAGATTCTCACAAGGTTGACTTGGATGGTTTTTCTGCGAGGAATTTCCATGACCTACAAAACAAGAACAAAGATGAAGATCTAAACCCTTGAAATGGTTAGTGAATGCATATGATGCTTTATGATGTTCATGATGTATGCAAAATCATATGTACAAGCAAAACACACCAAACCCTAGTTTCAGGCTTGCATGTGGTTTCATAGGTAAGTACCCTCTTGAGTGTAGTTGGCTTAAAAACCTGTCCTATAAATAGTAACCGGGTTCTAAGGAGCTCAATATCATTGGATTGTTTTCATCGTTCATGGTTTTAGTTTAGCCACTTAACTAGCGACCAAAATATTCCAAGAAAACAACCCTCAATGAGTGTAGTATTGAGTATCTACCAACTTCGGACTGCACCAAAGCCGGTCATCTCACTACCCCTAATGAAAGGCCAAGATGGTCAAGTAAGGTTCTAGGTCATTAGTGCTTAGTGACATCACTCAGCGGCCCCGTACTCTCCTTGATTGAACTCAAGGGTTACCGGTACTCACAAATATGTCGCACTAATATAGCTATTGCTTCGACCGTGTCGGTATACCCCGCACAGTTTCCACAACGTATTGCTATCTATGAATGTTTCCCAAAATCCGGGTGTAGGATTGCAAACCCAAACAAGAGAGCAAAAATATAAAGCAATCAAATCAAACAATTAGTCATGCAAGAGGGTGATCTAAGCCCTAAGGTTACTTCACTTTTAAATTTTATCCCCAGCAGAGTCGCCAGTTCTGTGATACGGTGGGAGAACTGACTAGGGTTTTGCGTTTGTTTTCGCAAATGTTTCGGTTGAGCAAGAGTCGCCACCGACTTTTTATTTTATCCTAAGGAAAGGTTAAAAAGCACAGCAAAAACCTTTGAGATATTTTCTTGGGTTCGGGGAGTAGATTATAGAAAGGGAAGGTATTAGCACCCTTTCTATCCATGGTTATCCATGGGCTCTTAGGTACTTGCTTAGATCAACTTGCCTTGGTTTTCAATTGTTTGAAATGGTGCTTTGTGCGTGGTTTTGAAAATGTTTTGAAAAAGATGCCTTGTCTAGGCTACCCTTGTAACAATTCTTTACTCGAATGTTTTACAAAAGGTGTTTGTCTTTTTGAAAAGATGTTTCAAGGTTTTTTGAAAGTTGTTTTGAAAGTGTTTGTGAAGTGTGGTTTGAAAAATAGGCAAGTGTTTTTGTTTTGCAAGTCGACAAGTACTTAAGAGCTATCTACCCTAAAGTTCTCAAAGATTTTTGCTATGTTTTAACCCTTTTAACAATTTTGTTCCACCACTGCATTTGGTGGACAATCTTGTGTTAGGAGGTGAAAAGGGACGGGCGCGGGTCATCGTTTAGACCATAATTGCAATAGTGCCAAGTATCTTTGGGCAATGTTTTCTTTTTAGGGACTTGATCATTTTTTAGGCAACTTTTGAAAGCGTCATCGAGGGACTATGATCATTGGTATTGTATTTGTTTTGCCCAAAGAGACCTAACATGCAATATGGCCCATTATTGAAGGCAACAAGTGGAATACCCTAGGGGTGCAAGTGTGATTAGTGTTGTCCATTTTCATGCTTGTTTATCTTGGAATTAGGTCAAACTATTTTTGTTGTTTTTGATTTGCATACAAACCCTAATTCTAACATGGTATATTTAGAAAGCATTAAAGTGCGAAATTTAAAGTCCTAAACTATTACAACACAATATATGGGAAGGGGGGTACAAATGTTCAAATGGGGTGTATTTTGACAAGGAATTTAAACCTAGACTATTACATCAAATTGGGAATTTATACAAATTAATTAATGTACAATAATTAAATAAAAATGGAATAAATATGCAAGATGCAAAAATGTTTTTATATGTATGAAAAAAGGTATTCTTTTATATGTCAAATAAACAAAATAAAAAGTATTATTTTTTTGGAGTTTTTATGTATTTAGGGCAAAACCCTAATTTATTAAATAAAAGGGCATTAATTATTTAATATATACAATATTTAATAATTATGTACAAAAATAAAATAAAAATGAAGTATATTAAAAAAGGTATTTTTTAATGTCAAATATTAATAAAATAAAAATATGTATATTTTTGTATTTTTGTCCTAAATATTCTAATAAATGTATATGTATTTGTATTATATGATAAATATATTAAATATGTGTAAAAATATAATATTTAATATTTACAAAAAAAAGTATTTTTGATATAAAATGTTTTCAAGAGAGAAAATAAAATAAAAATCAGAAATAAAATAAGTTTGCATTATTTTTAGTATTTTTAAATAAAAGTGTTTATGTATTTATTTATGTACAAATACCTATTTAAACAAATATTTGCCTAATAAATTCAAAAATGGTGTGAAAAATATTTTTTATATTTTTAATATTATGAGAGAAAATAAATGAGTCAGAACAAAAAAGAAAAAGTCAAAAAATCATAAAAATAAGCATAATGGGCCAAAGGTGTGAAAGTAAAAATAGGGTGTAAATAAGAAAAGATAGAACAGGCCCAGCCCAAAGGACCTTCTTCAACCTCTGGCCAGGAACTTTGTCAAAAACGCGCGCTTGGAACACTGATTCAAACATCTGGATTCCTGGACTTTTAGCACAAACTTACAACATAAGAAATGTTAAGCATCAAGCCACGATTCTGGACATGTAAAGAACTCATCCTAACTCTCAGAAATGAGAGAGAATTTCTCTATTCCCAAATCTTAACCTAACTTTTTATCAATGTTCAGACCTAAAATTCTCATAACACAGGCAAAATAAATGGAAAGTAAAGGCATGTACAGTTTCAGGGGCATGAGTAGAACACTTTTTATTCACAAACCTAGAGCTAACAATGCCTACATTGAGAGTTAGAAGTTCATGAATATACCTGTTCAGTTGGAATCGTGTCTGGCAATGGAGGAGCTTTCAGAGCAAGATGATGGTTTGTACAGCTTGCTTGAAGTGTGAGGATGCTATTCCAATACTTGGTATGCTTTGAAACCTTCTAGATCAAGCTGCAGAAGTCAACCTGCAAGAGGAAGAAATGAAAATGGCCAAACTGATTAGAGGAGTTACAGTCTACTTCTAATGCTTTGGATAGTTTGGATTGATGGTAAGGAAAGTGTTTGAACTGGTTTTGGCCAAGATGCACGATGGAAATGAGTTGTGGGATTCAAGTTGCAGAATATGCCCTGTTTTGCCACAAAACTGTGATTTTCTGTGTATGGATGGATGAAGGGTTGTTTGGTCGTGCTTTAGGTCAGTTAGGGAGTGTGAAATGTGAGGACAAAGTTTGCTTAGGTTGGTCTTTGCTGAGATGAGAGTTGTTGTACAAAATGCAAGCTTTCTTCACACTTAAGCAAGAAAAGGTCCACTTGAGTTCTAGGCTGATAGAGGCCCCCCTAATGTGCTGCAACACTTAGTCTTGATCAGTGTAATTAGTCTAATAACTTATGCCAAAAGGATATGGACTGTACTTGCATGGATTGCTAATTGACATAAAGTTCCACTTTTGCAAAAATGGCCATTATGCTTTTTCTACTTTGGGATTAAACCTCTATGCAATGCTTGAACACATAAAATATGGTCTTGGCACAATGAGTTTGCATTAAATTTATGAGTGCAAAAGGGATTTAGGGCCTGTAATCAAGAAATGCAAGCTGAGTTCAAAATTGCCTAAGTGTATGGACATGTAATTTGGTCATGAACAAAGTGAGTTTTTCCCATATTTCCAAATTCGATTCTCCCTAACCATGAGGTTGTTTGATGAGTTCTTGGAAATTTTGGAAATCTTGGAATGTGTACTACAATCCATCTTTGAAATGCAAATTGAAATTCCAAGTGGAAGTATGTGAAAAATGGTCTTGAAGTTAGGCAAAAATCCTGCCTAAAATAGGTCAAATTTTCTGAGTTAAGAATGATTTGGTACCCTTGTTCCAAAAATTGTAACTTGAGCTACAAGCTTCTTTTGGGAAAACTTTGTGAATAAATGTTGTAGATTTTGCAATAGGCTACAACTTTCATGTTTTGACTTTTGCTTGAATCCAAATGAATCTTGGTGAGAAAGTGGGGCAAAGTTAGGAAAAAATTAGGGTTTTTCATAACTTAGAAAAATTCTAAGTTATGAAAAATCTTCATTTCAAACCCTAATTTGCAATTCTTGATTTCTTGATGAACAAGTTTCATGATTTGGCATGTTTTGATAAAAAATGAATATTGACATTTGACTTTGACCAAAAAGTCAAAGTTTGACTTTTCAGTATACAGTCAAAATTGATCAATTGACTGGGAAATTCAACTGTCAATCTTGTGCATTTGGGATCTTTTGAACTTGTTGAGTATGTCAAGACCATTCCATGGGGTCCTTGAGTCCATATGTGAGCTTAATTTTCCATTGGCTAGGTCAAACAGTCAAAAATTACCTTTGTGCAGTCAAAACCCTAAAAATGACCATTTTGCCCTTTTGGTGATCTGACCAAATTTCTTGTGGAATTGTGATCCAAACTTGATCAAATGGTCCATGTGAGTTCATAATGTTGATGTGGGTCAATTTTCATGAGATTTGACTGTCAATTGGCCACAGTTGACTTTTTTCCCCAATACAGTTGATTTCTAGGTCAACTGTCCAATTGACTGGGCAAAATTTGGAATCAAGACTTGAAACTTGATGTGGATAAACTTGGGAGTCCAATATGAAGCATGAAAGTCATCTTAGGCATTTTAGGTCAAAACATCTTTGTGCAAACACAAACCCTAATTTGGGTCAACAGTGCAAGGAGGAGTCTTGAGCAGATGAAACCTTAACTGGATCTTGAGCTCCAAGGGCTTTGTGATGAGAAATTATTGAGAAAATGGGAGGGCAAATTTTGGGGTACAACACATCCGGTCACTGAAGATCCTCAAGCTTCCTCCTATGACAGGCATACTCTAGAAGACCTGAAAAGATCTGATATTTTAATGAAGGAAAGAATGGATAAATAGGACGACAAAATTGATGCAATCTGTTGTACCCCAAAATTTGCCCTCCCATTTCCTCAACATTTTCTCATCACAAGACCTTTAAGAATCAAGATACAATTAGGGTTTCCTCTGCTCAAGACTTCTCCTTGCACTGTGGACTCAAATTAGGGTTTGTGTTTGCCTAAAGATGTTTTGACCTAAAATGCCTAAGATGACTTCCATGCTTCATATTGGACTCCCAAGTTTACCCATACCAAGTTTCAAGTCTTGATTCCAAGTTTTTCCCAGTCAATTGGACAGTTGACCTAGAAATCAACTGTATTGGGGAAAAAAGTCAATTGTGGCCAATTGACAGTCAAACCTCATGAAATTTGATCCACATCAACATTATGAACTCATATGAACCATTTGATCAAGTTTGGATCACAATTCCATAAGAAATTTGATCAGATCACCAAAAGGGCAAAATGGTCATTTTTAGGGTTTTGACTGCACAAAGGTAATTTTTGACTGTTTGACCTAGCCAATGGCAAACCAAGCTCACTTATGGACTCAAGGACCCCATGGAATTATCTTGACATGCTCATCAAGCTCAAAAGATCCCAAGTACACAAGATTGATAGTTGAATTTCCCAGTCAATTGATCAATTTTGACTGTATACTGAAAAGTCAAACTTTGACTTTTTGGTCAAAATCAAGAGTCAAGATTCATTTTTCATCAAAACATGCCAAATTATGAAACTTGTTCACCAAGAAATCACAAAATGCAAATTAGGGTTTGAAAATGGAATTTTTCATAACTTAGAATTTTTCTAAGTTATGAAAAACCCTAATTTTTTCCCAACTTTGCCCCATCTTTTCACCATGATCCATTTGGATTCAAACAAAAGTCAAAACATGAAAGTTGTAGCTTGTTGCAAAATCTACAACTTTGATACACAAAGTTTTCTCATTTGAAGCTTGTATCTCAAGTTATGATTTTTTGAATAAGGGCACTAAACCATCTTTTAACTTAGTGAAATTTGACCTATTTTGACAAGGTTTTCTACCCTACTTCAAGGCCACTTTTCATACCCTTCCACTTGGAATTTCAAATTGCATTTCAAAGATGGATTGTAGTACACATTCCAAGCTTTCCAAAATGTCCAAGAACTCATCAAACAACCTCATAACTTGAGAGATTCGAATTTCACAAGTTGGCAAAAATTCACTTTTGTTCTTCATCAAGACATGTTCACAAATTTGCCAATTTGAATTCAGTTTGCTTTATGCTTAATTACAGGTCCTTGAACCAATCCATACTCAATAATTTAATGCATATTCAATGTGTTAAGGTCATGTTCTTTGTGTTCTAACATTGCATAATGGTTTAATCCTAAACTAGATAAAGTGGAATTTCCATTTTTGAAAAGTTTAGCTTTATGTCAAGTTTGTAATCCAACAAGTACAAAGAAGATCTGCTTAACACAAGATTATGGGCATAACACACTGATCAAGAGGAGTTGATGCAGCACATTAGGGGGTCCTATACTGACCTAGAACACCAATTTGCTTTTGGTAGCTTAAATGTGAAGAAAGGTCCATAACATATGCTATCTCTCATATCAGCAAAAGAACACAGCACAAAAGATATCAAACACATTCCATAGACCATTTTGAAGCTTTGGCACGAGCCATTTCCCTTTCAAACCCTCTCCATCTCAGAACCATCCTCAAACTGCAAAAACAGGGGTGCCCCTGCAGTTTGAGTTCAAACTCCCAATCCCTTCAAGCATTTTGATTCAAACCTTTTCCTCTACCTTCCTTACAACATATGCAAGCTATCCATATCCTAAAATCAGACCTGTAACACCTCCAAGCCACTTCACCATTTTTAATTTTCTGTTTTGCAGTTGGAGTTCATTAGCTCGATTCAGGAAGTTTCAAGGCAAAGTAGGAACTGGAAAAGCTTCCTTACACTTCAAGGAAGCTGTACAAGTCCTCATTTCATTCTGAAACATCCTCCATTGCCCAGCTCGATTCCAACTGAACAGGTATATTCATGGAGTTCTATCTCTCTTGTTAGGCATTGTTAGCTTTAGGTTTTTGAAGAAAACATGTCACAATCATAGCCCTGAACATGCTCATATGATTAGATTTCATTTATGTTTCGTGTGCTTAGAGAATTTCATGTCTGAACATTGATGAAAAGTTAGGTCAGAAAAGAGGGGGAGAGAAATTCTCTCTCATCTTGGAGAGATAGGTCATGTTCTTTATATGGTTGAAACCGTCTCTTAATGCTCTACACTTTTCATGTTATGAGTTTTGCTTGAAAGTCCAGGAATCCAGAGTTAGAAAACGCGTGTTTTGTGTGAAGAAAGCTGTACAGAGGTTGAAGAAGAAGTGATCTGGGCTGGGCCTGGATTTGTTTCCTTTTCACACCCCATTTTTTGGTTTACACCCCCCTGAGCCCATTTGCTCATTTCTTGACATTTTTGACTTTTTCTTTTTGGGTTGACTTTATTTATTTTTTCCCATACCATTAAAATTTTTAAAATATTTTTTCCATCACTTTTTGTATTTATGGCATATTTATTTGTTTATTTCTTTTGTTAGATACAAATATATATATATACTATTATTGAAATAAATAGCAAATAATGTAAATACACTTTTTATTTTTTATTTATTCTCTGAAAATATTTCACACGAAAAAATACCTTTTTTTATTTTATTTATTTATTTTATTAAAATATTAAATAAATAAATATTTTTGTATAGTACATATCTAGGGTTTAATAATATATATATATATGATTATTAATATATTTAAGACAAAAATATAAAAATATTTGATTTTTTTTATTTTATTTTACTTAACATTTGATACAAAAAATACCTTTTTCACAATACACTTCATTTTGTTTTATTTTTTTATAAATAATAAATAAATAGTAGAATTAAATTAGATAATAACACCTTTTATTTAAAAATTAGGGTTTTTTCACCCTAGGTTCAAAATACTAAAAAATAAATACATTTTTATTTTCTTTTTTCTTTTACATAAATAATATTTTTCTCATACACATAAAAACTTTCTTTTTTACATTTCACATATTTATTTTATTTGCATTTAAATTATGCAATTTATTTACCATGCAAATATCCAATTGTTGTAATAATTTAGATTTAAATTCTTGTCAATATCCCCATTTGAACATTTGTACCCCCCTTCCCATATTTGGTTTTGTAATAGCTTAGTAATTTTAATTTCGCACTTTATTGTTTTCTAATGATAACATGCTAGAATTAGGGTTTGTATGCGAAAAAACGATAAAAAATAGTTTGACCTAATACAAGATAAACAAGCATGAAAATGGACACACAAATCACACTTGCACCCCCTAGGGTATTCCACTTGTTGCCTTCCAATAAATGGGCCATATTGTATGTTGAACATCTTTGGGCAAAGCAAACAGTTTGAATGATCATAGTCCCTCGATAAAACTTTTCAAAACAAACAAAACAAATGATCAAGTCCCTTAGAGAAATTGCCCAAAGACATTTAACGTCGTTACAATTATGGTCTAAACGATGACCCGCGCCTGTCCCTTTCACATCCTAACACAAGGTTGCCCACCAAATACAATGGTGATGTAAACTTGTTAAAAGGGTTAAAGTATGGCAATAATCTTTTGAGAAACTTAGGAGTAGATAACCTCTTAGTTACTTGAATCAACTTGTAAAACAAAACACTTGCCTAATTTCAAAATCACACATTACAACACTTTCAAAACAAAAACTTTCAAAAAAAACAAATGAAAACCTTTTCAAAAGACATGCATCTTTGTATACATCCCCACATGGATCATTGCAAAGGTTGCCACCACATTGGCCTCTTTTCAAAACATTTTCAAAACCCACACACTCAAGCACCATTTAAAACAATTGAAAACAAAAGGCAAGTGATCTAAGCAAGTAACTAAGAGCCCATGGATAACCATGGATAGAAAGGGTGCTAATACCTTCCCTTTCTATAATCTACTCCCCGAACCCAAGAAAACATCTCAAAAGGTTTTTGCTGTGCTTTTTAACCTTTCCTTAGGATAAAATAAAAAAGTCGGTGGCGACTCTTGCTAACCGCAACATTTGCGAATACAAGCGCAAACCTCAAGTCAGTTCTCCCACCGTATCACAGAACTGGCGACTCTGCTAGGGATACTTTTAAAGTGGAGTAACCTTAGGGTTTAGATCACCTTTGTTTTCAATTGCTTGCTTTGTTTGCTTTTACATATTGTGGGCTTTGTATCGGAGTTTTATAGATCCTAACCCGGATCTGGGGAAACCCTTTTAGGTAGCAACAAGGCTGTGAGGGAACTGTGCGGGGTATACCGACATGGTTGAAGCAGTCTGCTACGTTGATGTGGCACTTTGGTGTGTACCGGTAACCCTTGAGTTCAGTCAAGGAGAGTACGGGGCCGCCGCGTGGTGTCATGAAGCATCAACTAACCTTAGGAACCTTAATTGAACCATCTTGGCCTTTTTAGGGTAGTGAGATAACTGACTTTGGTGCAGTCCGAGGTTGGTTGATACTCGATACTACACTCAATTGAGGGTTGCTTTCCTGGAATATTTCGGTCGCCAGTTCAGTGGCTAAATCGAAACGATGAACAATGAAAGCAATCCAGTGATATTGGGACCTTTAGAACCCGGTTACTTTTGATAAGACAGGTTGAGCCCACAAAACTTCAAGAGGGTAACACCCAAACTCCAAGCAGGCCTAAACTCTAAGGGTTTGTGTGACTTGTGTGCCTTACCATGTTTGCCTTTGTGAATGTTTATAGTGCATTCAATCATCACATCATTACATCATACAAACATCATGAGCATTGACTAACCATTTCAAGGGTTTCGAATCTTCATCTTTGTTCTTGTTTTATAGGACATGGAAACTGCTCGCAGAAAGACAATTCAGATTAGCCTTGTAAAGATCCCTCCTCAGCTTAAGGAGCTTCTGTCCAGAATTCCCGAGAGTTCTTCATTCAGCGAGAGACATGGAAGACTCATCAACTTGGTTAACACCAACATTGAGGAGGACTTGATAAAGGTCCTGTTCCAATTCTTTGACCCTCTGCATCACTGCTTCACCTTCCCGGATTATCAGTTGGTGCCCACATTGGAAGAGTTCTCCCGACTTCTGAAGGTCCCTATCCTTGATCAACTACCCTACAACGGTACGGAAGAGGAACCCAAGCTTGAAGAGATTGCTAAAGCCTTGCACCTACAGACATCTGACCTCAAGGGACATTGGGAAGTTAGGAGTGGTATCAAAGGTTTCTTAGCTAGATTTCTGTTTGAAAAGGCTCAAGAATGTTGGAACTCTCTTGACCTACGAGCTTTTGAAGAAGTTGTAGCCCTCCTTGTCTATGGTTTGGTATTGTTCCCTAACCCAGATCAGCTTATCGATATCAGTGCTGTCCAGATCTTTATGACCAGGAATCCTATACCTACACTGTTGGGGGACATCCTTCACTCATGTTACACTCGAACCATGAGAAGAAGGGGTGTCCTTTTGTGTTGCACTCCTCTCTTGGGAAGGTGGTTTATTTCGCATCTTCCACAAACAGTTTTGAAGAACGAGCAGGGTTTGAGATGGTCACAACGGTTAATGACTCTTACGCATGCAGATATACATTGGTGTCCTAGGTCCCGGGAAGACGTCACTATCATTGATCGTTGTGGGGAATACCCTAATGTTCCTTTATTTGGAATCAAAGGAGGTATAACCTACAACCCATGCCTGGCTTGGAGACAGTTTGGTTATGCTCGGAAGGATGGCCCTCATGACATGTTAATTCCTGACATAGTCTTCGACTTCGACAACGATACTCAAGGGCTTCGTCAGAGATTTATCAGAGCTTGGAGGATGCCAAGTAGGATAGACAGCAAAACACTGGGGCACCGGAACTCCATCCCGTTGGAGCCTTACCTCAAGTGGGTACGAGCCCGCTCTCAGAAGTTAGTAATGCCTTACCCTCACATGCTACCTGTAATCAAAGAGCCAGTCTTGGAAGGAGAAGCATCCTACACCATTCAACATCCCGACATGCCCACCTCCTGGGAAGAGATGCAGAAGAGCTGGATCCAACTTAAGGAAGAGCGGAATTCTCTTGAGACCAGTCTACATGCTAGTGAAAAGAAGGTCCTGGAACTCACCCGCCTGCTGCACGAGGAAAGGAATCTCAACACCTACATCGCGCCAAAAAGGATGCGCAATGTCTTTTTACCTTAAGGAGTTTATTTTGTAATATTTGGCCCATGAGGCATTTATGTACTAACGAATTTCTCCTTATTAATATGATGTGCGTTCCTTTTTGTCTACAACAAAGTTTGAATGTTCTAAATCCTTGAATGCATTGCATACATACGCATTCCATTGCACCATATGCATAGCAGGTACCCTATTTCACAGGTTGCTTAATTTTCTTCGCTATTTGTGTGAACAGTCATCATGAATTCGGAGTCATCCAGTGAGCAAGCAATCAAGGCCCTTCAGGCCCAAAGTGCACAGTTTCAAGAGATGGTCCTAAGTCTAGCCCAGGGTCAGCAAGAGTTGAAGACTCTACTCCTGAAAAAGAAGAAGAAAAAGAGAACGGCAATGTTCAACACCGGACGCAGATTTGGGAACACACTCCACAATGAAGCTGATCCAACCACTTCTTCTGCTGAGAAAAACAGTCCCCAAGGGGGAGAAGCACCTAGTCCCGCAATCTCCGACAACGAGACGGACTATAACGAGGAACAATACCCACCTGCTGCTGACAGATACAAACAATTGGAGGACCGCTTGAGCGCTATGGAAATTCAGAACGTGCCGGGACTGGATTTCGGGGATTTGGGATTATCTTCCGGAGTAGTAATTCCACACAAGTTTAAGGCGCCTGCCTTCGCCAAGTATGATGGGGTCTCCTGCCCAAAGCTGCATCTGAGGTCGTATGTAAGGAAAATCCAACCTTACACGGCGGATAAAAACCTCTGGATTCACTTCTTCCAAGACAGCCTCTCGGGGTCTCAACTTGAATGGTTCTACCAATTAGACGGAGCTAGCATCCGGCACTGGGAGGATTTGGCGACTGCTTTCTACAGACAATACCAATATAATTCTGATCTCGCTCCTACGCGTACCCAACTTCAGGGTATGTCTCTAGGGACGGGTGAAGGATTCAAAGAGTACGCTCAAAAATGGAGAGATTTGGCTGGCAGGGTGCAGCCTCCATTAACTGATCGAGAGCTGGTTGATATGTTTCTGGGAACGTTGTCTGGTCCGTTTTTTAATCATTTGGTTGGTAACTCCTCCGCTGGGTTCACAGATTTGATATTAACGGGAGAGAGAATTGAAGCTGGCATCAGGTCAGGCAAGATACAGAAGGCTGCCTCTACAAGTGCTGAGAAGAGGCCATTTAAGAAAGAAGCAAGCGCCGTCTATGGCCCTAGAAGACAAGTCAAGCCCGAAAGTCGCCAAGCCGTTAATGCTTTGGTCATCTCTAAACCTGTTGCTGCTCCTCAGCAGTACAATCAGCAAAGAAGTGAAAGGCCCAAGAGGCAGTATACCCGATTGAGTATGACATTATCTCAAATTTTACCCCAACTGTTATCCACCAACCTGGTGACCCTCAAAGAAGCTCCTAAGGTCGTCAACACTGCGTCCCCTAAATACAACCCAAATGCCCGGTGTGCTTATCATTCTGATAGTCCCGGGCACACTACTGACGATTGTTGGGCCTTGAGAAACAAAGTGCAAGATCTAATTGACGCAAAAGAAATTCAGTTTGAAGCGCCGGAAAGACCGAATGTTGTAACGGCTCCTATGCCCCAGCATAGGGTGAATGCCATTGAGGAAGAAGTGTATGCTGTTTCGATAGATGAAGTTGTTACCCCTTTGAAGACTGTTAAGAAGAACCTACTGCGGGCCGGTTTATTTCCGGGTTGCGGCGAAGGTTGCCCATTCTGTGCTATTTCCCTGTCTGATTGTCCCTTGCTAAGGTTAGGCATCCAAGGCCTAATGGATAGCAAGGAGATTTTATTCAAAAAGACTGCTGTTCATTTGGTTCCGACGAAAGAAGTATCCGTGATTACCATCTTCAAAAATCCAACCAAGGCTCCCCCAAAGAAGCCTATTCAAATCTTGACAGTTGCGCCTGTGATCATTACTGTTCCAGGACCCCTCTCCTACGAGTCTGATAAAGCTGTCCCCTGGCATTATGGGGCAGACGTATATGTAAATGGAATCAAGCAAGAATTTGATGCTAGTGCCAGTATCTGCGATATCACCGGTCCAGCTAAAGTCACCCGCAGTGGCAGGCTCTTCTCGCCTGACATTGCGCCACCCGCCATTCGAAAACCCCTCCTCATAAAACCTGCAAGTTTATCAAGTCCTGTTGCTGATCAAATTGTGTCCCCTGCTGCCGAGTCATCAAATGCTCGGGGCAAAGGAATTGAAGAAGAGCCTGCCCGAATGGAGGCACCAATACCCGTGAATGCTGAGGCCTCCCGACAAGAAATGGAGGAGATTCTGAAAATAATAAAGAAAAGTGATTTTAATGTTGTCGAACAATTGGGGCATACACCCTCCAAGATCTCCCTGCTCTCCCTATTGCTATGTTCCGAGGCTCACGCTAAGGCATTAATCTCATTTCTCAAGACGGCCCATGTGCCGCAAGAGACGTCTGCAGTCCAGTTCACTGACTGCATAGCCAATCTGACGGCGGACAACGGCTTGGGCTTTTCAGATGCTGACCTGACCGCAAAAGGGAGAGACCACAATGATGCCCTGCATGTCTCTATTGAATGCAGGGGCACTACTCTGGCACATGTATTGGTGGACACTGGTTCTTCTTTGAATGTTCTTCCGAAAAAGGCTTTGGATCGTCTGGATTATGAAGGCCTGGAGTTGAAACCCAGCAATATCATCGTCAGAGCCTTTGACGGTTCCAAGAGGATGGTTCATGGAGAGGTTAACATCCCTATTCGTGTGGGCTCTCAAGTGTTTGACTCTACCTTTTACGTGATGGATATACGTCCATCGTACTCCTGTCTGTTGGGTAGACCTTGGATCCACAAGGCTGGGGCAGTGACCTCCACCTTACACCAAAAGCTGAAGTATCCCGTCAGGGGGAAAATTGTCACTGTGCAAGGAGAAGAGGAGTATATGGTGAGCCATTTGAATTCCTTCAGGTACATCGAGATGGACGGAGAATTTATTGAAACTCCCTTCCAACATTTCGAGGAGGTACATCCAATTTCAGCAGCTGCGGAGACAATGGCCGAAGAGAATGATTCCTTGAAGATGGTTTCCCTAAGGGATGCCCGGGCTGTGGTTCAGAAAGGCAATGGTGCACACTGGGGTCAGCTTCCTGACTTCACTCAGAAGAACGACAAGTTCGGGCTAGGCTTTACTGCAGAGGCTCAGAAGGCGGTGCGCAAAGAGAAGATTGGAAAGGCTCCGGTGTTTATTTCCAGCTCAAGGGTGAATGCTATCGAGGAGGATGTGGAGGAAGCTGAGTTTGATAATTGGATCTACCCGACTGCCAGCGACGGACCAAGCAACTGGACAGCAAAATATTTTACCCCTATCACATTTGTCACGCAGTAATTGATTTCTTTTGATTTCCAAATTTGTAACAAACAATATGTTAAAACTCTGTTGGCTCGGTGTCCTGCCCGGGGCATCGTAGCTCCATTTGTGAGGGCTTTTTGTATGACATTTTCATATATCATCAATCAAAACATTGGACGTTTGTTGCATTTCAAATCTTGTGCTCCTTTTCTTTCTGTGTTATACATATTGCAAAACAGCTATATTTACACACACTCACTTATACAGGTTTCAATCCACTCTGGATCTCACTGGCAACAGCTCTGCTACCGCCAGTTATGACTTCGAAAATCCGATCAACTTGGCCGAAGACGAAGGTGAAGATGATTGCGAAGTGCCTGGTGAACTCGCAAGACTGCTACTACAGGAAGAGAGGGCTATTCAACCACATGAAGAGCCTGTGGAGACAATTAACCTGGGTACTGAGACAGATAAGAAAGAGGTCAAAATTGGTGCCAATCTAGAGCTCAGCGTGAAGCAACGATTGATCCAGATGCTACAAGACTACATGGAGATTTTTGCTTGGTCCTATGAAGATATGCCCGGTTTGGATGCCGACATTGTAGTTCACCATTTGCCGACCAAGGAAGATTGCCCTCCAGTAAAGCAAAAAGTTCGACGAATGCGTCCAGAGATGTCTGAGAAGATTAAAGCTGAGGTGATGAAACAGTTTGATGCGGGTTTCCTTGCAGTAACCTCTTACCCTCAGTGGGTTGCCAATGTTGTGCCAGTGCCGAAGAAGGACGGTAAAGTCAGAATGTGTGTCGACTACAGGGATCTGAACAGGGCCAGCCCCAAGGACGATTTTCCCCTACCTCACATTGATGTCCTTGTTGACAATACAGCTCAACACAAGGTGTTCTCCTTCATGGATGGCTTCTCAGGGTATAATCAGATCAAGATGGCTCCTGAAGATATGGAGAAGACTACATTTGTAACTCAGTGGGGGACCTTCTGTTATAAGGTCATGCCATTCGGATTGAAAAATGCTGGGGCAACCTATCAGCGTGCCATGGTTGCTTTATTTCATGATATGATCCATCATGAGATTGAAGTATACGTTGATGACATGATTGCAAGGTCTCAAACTGAGGAGGAACACCTTGATCATCTGAGGAAGTTGTTTGACCGACTCAAGTTGTACAAGCTGAGATTGAATCCCAACAAATGTACCTTCGGGGTGAGGTCCGGAAAATTGCTAGGTTTCATTGTAAGTGATAAAGGTATCCAGGTGGACCCTGCCAAGGTAAAAGCCATACAAGAGATGCCGACTCCAAAAACAGAGAAAGAAGTCAGAGGTTTCCTAGGACGACTGAATTACATTGCCCGATTCATCTCACATCTGACTGCTACTTGTGAGCCAATCTTCAAATTACTGAAGAAAGATCAAGTGGTACGCTGGAATGATGAATGTCAGGCCGCCTTTGAAAGAATAAAGGAATACCTCCAAGAGCCACCCATTCTTATGCCACCAGTGGAAGGAAGACCTCTGATACTATACTTGACAGTGCTTGATAATTCAATGGGGTGTGTGCTGGGGCAGCATGACGAGTCTGGCCGAAAAGAGCACGCTATTTATTACTTGAGCAAAAAGTTTACCGACTGTGAGTCTCGTTACTCACTACTTGAGAAAACTTGCTGCGCTCTTGTATGGGCTGCTCGCCGGCTGAGACAGTATATGCTGACTCACACTACTTTATTGATTTCAAAGATGGATCCCATCAAGTACATATTTGAAAAGCCCGCCCTGTCTGGGAGGATAGCGAGATGGCAAATGATCTTAACAGAATATGACATCCAGTATACAACTCAGAAAGCAATTAAGGGGAGTGTACTGGCTGATCATTTGGCACACCAACCTGTGGACGATTATCAATCATTGAACTTTGATTTTCCGGACAAAGACATCATGGTGGTAACTGACTGTGAAGTACCTGGACCGGATGAAGGACCTGAGGAAGGATCCCGATGGTCTATGCATTTTGATGGAGCCTCCAATGCTTTGGGTAACGGCGTCGGCGCTGTAATCATATCTCCCAAGGGGACTCATACTCCACTCACCGCCCGATTATGTTTCAGCTGCACCAACAACATGGCAGAATATGAGGCATGTATCATGAGTTTACAAGCTGCGATCGATTTGAGGATCAAGTTTCTAAGTGTCTTCGGAGATTCCGCTCTCGTGATCAATCAGATCAAAGGCGAGTGGGATACGAAACACCCGAATCTCATTCCTTACAAGGAGTATGTGTCGACCTTGCTCCCTCACTTTGAAGAGATAACTTTTGAGCACTTCCCTAGAGAGGAGAATCAGCTGGCGGACGCACTAGCCACGATGTCTTCGATGTTCAAAGTTAAATGGGATAATGAGGCTCCTCAAATCACAATCTGGAAGTTGGATGAACCGGCTTACTGCTGCGAGCTCGAGGCTGAGAAGGTGACTGAAAAACCCTGGTATCACGAGGTGAAGAGGTACTTGGAAGCTCAGGAATACCCTGAAGGTGCGTCTGTCAATGATAAGAAGTTCATGAGGAGGTTTGCTGCAAAATTCTTCCTCAGCAACGGCATTCTCTACAAGCGGAATCATGATTCAACTCTGCTGCGTTGTGTGGATAAGGCTGAAGCTGAGAAAATTATGATGGAACTGCATGAAGGTACCTTTGGAACCCATTCCAGTGGACACACCATGGCTAAGAAAATCCTTCGGGCAGGATATTTCTGGTCCACAATGGAAGCCGATTGTTACCAGCACTCCCGAACTTGTCATAAGTGCCAGATCTATGCTGACAAGGTGCATATCCCTCCAGTTCCTTTGAATGTCCTAACGGCACCTTGGCCTTTCGCAATGTGGGGCATCGATATGATCGGTGAGATCCGACCAACGGCATCCAATGGGCATCGCTTCATCTTGGTGGCGATCGATTACTTCACGAAATGGGTCGAGGCAGCTTCCTATGCCACAGTAACCAAGAGCGTCGTGGCGCGTTTCATCCGGCGTAATCTGATCTGTCGGTACGGAGTCCCGGAAAGAATCATTACGGACAACGGTACCAATCTCAATAACAAAATGATCACTGAACTCTGTGAACAATTCAAGATACAGCACCACAATTCTTCCCCCTATCGGCCGAAGATGAATGGGGCTGTAGAGGCAGCCAATAAAAATATCAAGAAAATTGTGCAGAAGATGACAGTGACCTATAAAGATTGGCACGAGATGTTACCGTTCGCTCTTCATGGGTACCGCACCTCAGCAAGGACGTCAACCGGGGCAACCCCCTTCTCCCTAGTCTATGGCATGGAGGCAGTCTTGCCGATCGAAATCCAGATACCCTCTCTCCGGATAATGAAGGATGCAGACTTGAATGAAGATGATTGGATCCAGACTCGACTTGATCAACTAAATCTGATTGACGAAAAGAGGCTCACTGCTATCTGTCACGGTCAAACGTATCAGAAACGGATGATCAGGGCATTTAACAAGAAAGTCAGACCGCAAGAGTATCAAGTTGGGGACCTGGTAATCAAACGCATCATCCTTCCTCAAAGTGATCCCCGGGGCAAATGGACCCCTACTTACGAAGGGCCATTTGTGGTTAAGCGTGTGTTCTCTGGAGGAGCCATGATCCTAACCACCATGGATGGTGACGACCTTCCTCACCCCGCCAATGCAGACATAGTGAAAAAATACTACGCATAAATAAAAGACCCGCTAGGTTGACATACCTAGGCAAAAATGAGGGCTTCCCGGCGAACCAAAAGGGTTCGGGCAAAAATAAGGGATGAAATGAAAAAAAATCTGTGCACCCAGCAAGTCGAAAACCTGAAAGGGCGGCTTGGGCAAAAAAGGGTATCCCGTTGGACTGAAAACCCGAAAGGGCGGTCCAAGCAAAAGTTAGGGATAAAAGCGTAACACTATGTCTCATTGGATCACTTCGCACCCGGAATTCGGCATCAACTATCTGGCTCAGATTACGGCATCGACCAATCAGCTTCATCTTCGACCAGGCAGCAAAGCGATAAGACGTTCGAAGACATAAAGGCAATAGCAGAGTTGGAACCCAGTGGGATTGTTCACATAGCTGTTTTGTTTTTTTTCAAATTGTAAACTCTATGTTATTTGGCGGCGTCCTCTTACTAGGATGTCAGCCTCTTGTACAAAAAACGCCTATTCACAGGCAAAGTTTAAATCAATACAAATTCACTTGTCCATACAAATTGCCATTGTTTTTCTTTTTCTGTTTTGTCTTGCGAAGAACGTCCAATGTTCATTTTTGATATATGCATTTGACATTAAATTGCTGATCCCTAAATGTTTGCATATGAAAAAAGAGATTAATTACAAGTGACATCAAAGACAGGGGCAATGTGTAGTTGTCTAATGCGGTCTAGTTGCTTTGTCTCCCAAGGAACCAAGGTAGGTTCAACTGAAAATATTGGCCAAATCATCTTAGCTCCCCGCAGAATAAAACAAGGTTCAGCAGCACTTTCCTCAAGCGGGAGTCGATTCCCCGTCGATCCTGAAAAAGGCACAACGTTCCCCGGCAGATCTTAAAAGCTCATCCCCAGTAGATTCTGCGAGCTTATCCCCGGCGAAGTACGAACGTCACGCCAAGTTTTATTTAGAGTTATTTCCTCACAAGGACTTATAACTGGGTTATCCTCAGCTAAAAGCCACGGAAGACCGTTCTCGGCAAAAGTTCCTTCAATCCCCAGCGAAGTCTATCTTTGGTATTCCCAAGCAGAGTTTATCTTTGGGGTTTCCCCAGCGGAGTTTATCATCACTATCCTCAGCGAAATCCATCGTTAAAGTCCTCAGCAGGCCTCTCATCAGAGCTTCGGCCAAGTATCTCTTCCGCAAAGCAGCTTCCCGGCCATTCGTCAAGGATTTATTTTCCTAAGATGAAATTACACTCATAAACATTTCACATTTTCATACATCTTGCTTACATACATGATGAGACACATACAACATCAAATATGGAACATCATGACATCATGCATATCATACATCATGACATTGCATACAGCTTACGTCTTTGCCTTTTCAGGAAAAAGACAATCTCAAAAAAGACTACTTTCAACTGTCACAATTCCAGATTTGATACCTGTATCTAGCCAGGGCACATCTGAGAGTGATCAGTTTCCAGACTCGATTCCTGTATCCAGCCAGGGCACGTCTGCAGAGTTCAAAGATTCGACTCCTGTATCCAGCCAGGGCACATCTATCAACTACAACATTTCCAGATTCGATTCCTGTATCCAGCCAGGGCATATCTGTTGACCACATTTCCAGACTCGATTCCTGTATCTAGCCAGGGCACGTCTGCAGAGTTCAAAGATTCGACTCCTGTATCCAGCCAGGGCATATCTATTGACGACTATTTCCAGATTCGACTCCTGTATCCAGCCAGGGCACATCTGTGAGCAACCGATCGTAGATTCGATACCTGTATCCAGCCAGGGCATATCTGCATAAGGAGACTGAAGATCAAACACCTGTAACAAGCCAGGAAAACATCTGTCTTTCTTAAAACACACAAGTTCTCGCTAAGGAACCTCTTATGCGATCAACACTTCCAAATGGCATCTATAAGCCCATTCCCGACAAAGTTCTGTCACTTTTCCAGATGGCATCTACAAAGCCCATCTCCCTATCCACCATCTCTCCAAAATGGCATCTATAAGCCCATTCCCGACACCACGTTGCTGATACTCCAGCATGCGAGTGCAAATTTCCGGGCACTCTAGTGTCCAATCTCCTTTTACCCTCGAGTCACGAAAGGCAAACCTGCCAACCTAACTCTTCAGGTCCAAGAAGATTGAACAGGGGCAACTGTTGTACCCCAAAATTTGCCCTCCCATTTCCTCAACATTTTCTCATCACAAGACCTTTAAGAATCAAGATACAATTAGGGTTTCCTCTGCTCAAGACTTCTCCTTGCACTGTGGACTCAAATTAGGGTTTGTGTTTGCCTAAAGATGTTTTGACCTAAAATGCCTAAGATGACTTCCATGCTTCATATTGGACTCCCAAGTTTACCCATACCAAGTTTCAAGTCTTGATTCCAAGTTTTTCCCAGTCAATTGGACAGTTGACCTAGAAATCAGCTGTATTGGGGAAAAAAGTCAACTGTGGCCAATTGACAGTCAAACCTCATGAAATTTGATCCACATCAACATTATGAACTCATATGAACCATTTGATCAAGTTTGGATCACAATTCCATAAGAAATTTGATCAGATCACCAAAAGGGCAAAATGGTCATTTTTAGGGTTTTGACTGCACAAAGGTAATTTTTGACTGTTTGACCTAGCCAATGGCAAACCAAGCTCACTTATGGACTCAAGGACCCCATGGAATTATCTTGACATGCTCATCAAGCTCAAAAGATCCCAAGTACACAAGATTGATAGTTGAATTTCCCAGTCAATTGATCAATTTTGACTGTATACTGAAAAGTCAAACTTTGACTTTTTGGTCAAAATCAAGAGTCAAGATTCATTTTTCATCAAAACATGCCAAATTATGAAACTTGTTCACCAAGAAATCACAAAATGCAAATTAGGGTTTGAAAATGGAATTTTTCATAACTTAGAATTTTTCTAAGTTATGAAAAACCCTAATTTTTTCCCAACTTTGCCCCATCTTTTCACCATGATCCATTTGGATTCAAACAAAAGTCAAAACATGAAAGTTGTAGCTTGTTGCAAAATCTACAACTTTGATTCACAAAGTTTTCTCATTTGAAGCTTGTATCTCAAGTTATGATTTTTTGAATAAGGGCACTAAACCATCTTTTAACTTAGTGAAATTTGACCTATTTTGACAAGGTTTTCTACCCTACTTCAAGGCCACTTTTCATACCCTTCCACTTGGAATTTCAAATTGCATTTCAAAGATGGATTGTAGTACACATTCCAAGCTTTCCAAAATGTCCAAGAACTCATCAAACAACCTCATAACTTGAGAGATTCGAATTTCACAAGTTGGCAAAAATTCACTTTTGTTCTTCATCAAGACATGTTCACAAATTTGCCAATTTGAATTCAGTTTGCTTTATGCTTAATTACAGGTCCTTGAACCAATCCATACTCAATAATTTAATGCATATTCAATGTGTTAAGGTCATGTTCTTTGTGTTCTAACATTGCATAATGGTTTAATCCTAAACTAGATAAAGTGGAATTTCCATTTTTGAAAAGTTTAGCTTTATGTCAAGTTTGTAATCCAACAAGTACAAAGAAGATCTGCTTAACACAAGATTATGGGCATAACACACTGATCAAGAGGAGTTGATGCAGCACATTAGGGGGTCCTATACTGACCTAGAACACCAATTTGCTTTTGGTAGCTTAAATGTGAAGAAAGGTCCATAACATATGCTATCTCTCATATCAGCAAAAGAACACAGCACAAAAGATATCAAACACATTCCATAGACCATTTTGAAGCTTTGGCACGAGCCATTTCCCTTTCAAACCCTCTCCATCTCAGAACCATCCTCAAACTGCAAAAACAGGGGTGCCCCTGCAGTTTGAGTTCAAACTCCCAATCCCTTCAAGCATTTTGATTCAAACCTTTTCCTCTACCTTCCTTACAACATATGCAAGCTATCCATATCCTAAAATCAGACCTGTAACACCTCCAAGCCACTTCACCATTTTTAATTTTCTGTTTTGCAGTTGGAGTTCATTAGCTCGATTCAGGAAGTTTCAAGGCAAAGTAGGAACTGGAAAAGCTTCCTTACACTTCAAGGAAGCTGTACAAGTCCTCATTTCATTCTGAAACATCCTCCATTGCCCAGCTCGATTCCAACTGAACAGGTATATTCATGGAGTTCTATCTCTCTTGTTAGGCATTGTTAGCTTTAGGTTTTTGAAGAAAACATGTCACAATCATAGCCCTGAACATGCTCATATGATTAGATTTCATTTATGTTTCGTGTGCTTAGAGAATTTCATGTCTGAACATTGATGAAAAGTTAGGTCAGAAAAGAGGGGGAGAGAAATTCTCTCTCATCTTGGAGAGATAGGTCATGTTCTTTATATGGTTGAAACCGTCTCTTAATGCTCTACACTTTTCATGTTATGAGTTTTGCTTGAAAGTCCAGGAATCCAGAGTTAGAAAACGCGTGTTTTGTGTGAAGAAAGCTGTACAGAGGTTGAAGAAGAAGTGATCTGGGCTGGGCCTGGATTTGTTTCCTTTTCACACCCCATTTTTTGGTTTACACCCCCCTGAGCCCATTTGCTCATTTCTTGACATTTTTGACTTTTTCTTTTTGGGTTGACTTTATTTATTTTTTCCCATACCATTAAAATTTTTAAAATATTTTTTCCATCACTTTTTGTATTTATGGCATATTTATTTGTTTATTTCTTTTGTTAGATACAAATATATATATATACTATTATTGAAATAAATAGCAAATAATGTAAATACACTTTTTATTTTTTATTTATTCTCTGAAAATATTTCACACGAAAAAATACCTTTTTTTATTTTATTTATTTATTTTATTAAAATATTAAATAAATAAATATTTTTGTATAGTACATATCTAGGGTTTAATAATATATATATATATGATTATTAATATATTTAAGACAAAAATATAAAAATATTTGATTTTTTTTATTTTATTTTACTTAACATTTGATACAAAAAATACCTTTTTCACAATACACTTCATTTTGTTTTATTTTTTTATAAATAATAAATAAATAGTAGAATTAAATTAGATAATAACACCTTTTATTTAAAAATTAGGGTTTTTTCACCCTAGGTTCAAAATACTAAAAAATAAATACATTTTTATTTTCTTTTTTCTTTTACATAAATAATATTTTTCTCATACACATAAAAACTTTCTTTTTTACATTTCACATATTTATTTTATTTGCATTTAAATTATGCAATTTATTTACCATGCAAATATCCAATTGTTGTAATAATTTAGATTTAAATTCTTGTCAATATCCCCATTTGAACATTTGTACCCCCCTTCCCATATTTGGTTTTGTAATAGCTTAGTAATTTTAATTTCGCACTTTATTGTTTTCTAATGATAACATGCTAGAATTAGGGTTTGTATGCGAAAAAACGATAAAAAATAGTTTGACCTAATACAAGATAAACAAGCATGAAAATGGACACACAAATCACACTTGCACCCCCTAGGGTATTCCACTTGTTGCCTTCCAATAAATGGGCCATATTGTATGTTGAACATCTTTGGGCAAAGCAAACAGTTTGAATGATCATAGTCCCTCGATAAAACTTTTCAAAACAAACAAAACAAATGATCAAGTCCCTTAGAGAAATTGCCCAAAGACATTTAACGTCGTTACAATTATGGTCTAAACGATGACCCGCGCCTGTCCCTTTCACATCCTAACACAAGGTTGCCCACCAAATACAATGGTGATGTAAACTTGTTAAAAGGGTTAAAGTATGGCAATAATCTTTTGAGAAACTTAGGAGTAGATAACCTCTTAGTTACTTGAATCAACTTGTAAAACAAAACACTTGCCTAATTTCAAAATCACACATTACAACACTTTCAAAACAAAAACTTTCAAAAAAAACAAATGAAAACCTTTTCAAAAGACATGCATCTTTGTATACATCCCCACATGGATCATTGCAAAGGTTGCCACCACATTGGCCTCTTTTCAAAACATTTTCAAAACCCACACACTCAAGCACCATTTAAAACAATTGAAAACAAAAGGCAAGTGATCTAAGCAAGTAACTAAGAGCCCATGGATAACCATGGATAGAAAGGGTGCTAATACCTTCCCTTTCTATAATCTACTCCCCGAACCCAAGAAAACATCTCAAAAGGTTTTTGCTGTGCTTTTTAACCTTTCCTTAGGATAAAATAAAAAAGTCGGTGGCGACTCTTGCTAACCGCAACATTTGCGAATACAAGCGCAAACCTCAAGTCAGTTCTCCCACCGTATCACACAATCACAAGCATGTTAACCCAGCAATAGGAAACCAACATCCAGATCAAGAGCATGTTGGAAGCTTTATTCACACGTCTTCCTCCTCCCTCTTAGAATTTCCTCGTTTTTAAAACATGTTTATTTGTAATATTCGTACATTGCTGCTATTCTGAACTTATCGTTGCTTCTGGTTTTCATATAAACACTTTTTTGGCTCTGATTATATGTTCTTTTTGATAACTGACAAAAAGGGGGAGAAAGAATGATATTTTTCAATAACGGATTACTGAGACATAAGTCTCAGACATTCTGATCTATTTAAATTTCTCTCTTCTGAAAAGCTTGAACATGTACAAAACTCTGACGAAAGATACAATAAGGTTCTGATGCTCAAAGACTCATGGAATTAAAGGGAAGTAATCAACTCAGGGGGAGTTTCTCTTCTTAATTCTATACTTTTTATTCTTTATTTTTAATTGAAAAATCTGGTTTTTGTCATCATCAAAAAGGGGGAGATTGTTAGAACATAGTTTGATTCTACAACCCTTGATTAGAGTTTTGATGATAACAAAATACAAAGAATAAATAAATTCAAAGATATATATATATATAAAACAAATATGCTTCTTAAAATTATGTTTTGTATATACAGAAGTTCTGATGGAATCAGCATCAGAAGATCAGTAATATGTGCTACACGCTGAAACTACCAGATTATACGCAGAAGCTTGATGACCAGAATCTGCGCATAAACAAATACACTCTGACTCTGATCAAAGATCTTTACCAAGTCATCAACACTCTGAAGCGTTATCATAAGTTAAAGCAAAGAAGACTCTGAAGCGTTATTAATTATTCAAGACAGAATTAAATGCTAACGGCTCTCTTCAGACAAGATCTTCTTCTAAAGGAAAGTGAGTTATTGTCATTAAACTGGCTTTATGGACAATGTATCTTTGCCTTGCCTATATAAACAAGTCTGCTTGAGAAAAGACGCACGCATGCACTCACATAATTTACCAAGCCTTCAAAACCATGCTTATTCAAACGCTTTAGCAAATTCAGTTTATTCGAAGCTTAAGTTGTGTAATTATCACAATTGTGATATATTGTTTTGTTAGAAAACATTAACACATTCTTGTTCAATTATCTGTAAAAGATTTCCTTGTATAAACCGGTATGTGGTTGTACTCAAGAAGACTTTAAGAGTTGTTAAATTAGCTGTTATAATCCTTTAAAAATAGTGGATTAAGACCTCGTTGGAGAGGGGAGAAATCACCTTGACGGGTGGACTGGAGTAGTTTGAGATCAAACGAACCAGGATAAAAATACTCTGTCTTAAAGCTGTTTATTATTTAATCTAAGTTTTACAATTCAACCCCCCCTTCTTGTGTTTTTCACATCTTCACTAACTTGGGTACTATAATTATCCTTCTTATCCCTCATTTTACTCCTTATAAATATATTTCATCGTGTTATCTTTCCAACGCTTCGAACAGCGCATCAAACGGAGTTATGGTTCAAAAGTTATGGTCGTTACAAAATCTGCCAGAAAACTTGCTATATAAGTCGACGCAAAACCCTGTATGAGTCGATGCAAAGAATGAGTCGACGCAAAAATGACTATGAGTCGATGCAAAACTGTGTGACAACACTTCCTTTCTTGGAGGGTTGTATCGCTCCGACCCGCCTTCAGTTTGAGTCGACTCAAACTCCAAAAACATGGTTTTTTCTGTATTTTACTGCAATTTCACTATATTAAGGGTCTTATAACATCACAAAATCATAGGTAATCATCATCTATTATTATCCTATGTTTCTACATCAATTATACATCATTTGAGCATCATTATTCATCTCTAATTCATTGATTCCTCATCAAACAACAATATATAAAATTTCCAACACAAACAAAATAATTTTACAACCCAATCCCACATACCACTCATCACATACCCTATTATAGAGTCAGAATCTCACCCTTACCTTGGATTGAAGGTTGCTCTACAATTTTCTGATTGAATCCCACTTTGCCTCTTTTCCTCTTCTCTGTAACTTCTACGTTCTTTTCTTTCTTCCACCCTTATTCCTCTTCTACTTGACAAAACCCATTTTCCTTACTGTCACTTCTAATTTCTAGTATTATAACCAAACTTAATAATAATAATATTGATATTGGGCCTAATTCTCACGCCTGTTTAATACTACATACCACCATATAAATAAGCCCGACAACTTAATCTTATATTATTCCATTAATTCCAATATTATTATTATTATTAATAAACTAATTAATTAATTAATAATAATCTAACAACTTATACCAACAATTCTCAACATCTCACAACTTCAACCAATAATCCAAAAATAATTTAATTAAATAATTAATTAAATTAACGGGTGTTACAACTCTCCCCCATTTAGAATATTTTCGTCCTCAAAAATCTACTCGATACTATCACTATTAACGTGAATTTCGCATCACACTCTTTGATCTCCAAGTCGCGTCTGGCAACACTTTGACCACTACTTTCTCGATATAACAATAACTCAACACGATTTAAATCAAATTCATACATGTTAATCATTCAACACCTTCGCGACACAATCGTTAATAACTTATAAATCACTTCAACAATATCTTGACATATCAATATTTAAAGTAGTAACAATCATAACACACTTATACCTGAATATACAACATCACATTATCATCCTAACAACATTTCCAACACCAAAATACATATGCGAATTCATTTCCGTATATACATATGTATGTCAATTATCAACACAATTTCAATAACTCTATTCATATCGTCGTATCACCTTTATATTGACATTAACACAATCAACTTCGTCATATTATGGAGTACTATCCATCATTTATGGTAACTAACAACAACATCATAACAACGGGAATAAAATTATTATAACATCAACTTAACAATATAACTCAACAAATATACACACAACTCACCATCAACTAACAACCACAATAATTTCCTTATAGGATCAACAAATATTTTCGAGATATCACAACACCTTGGCATATCATCCCTACATCAATAATCTACCAAATCAAGCATGTAGATTCGTATACCCATAACAACTGCGATACATACGCTTCAGCTACGCAACTCTGATAATCCATCTTAAGTCACCGTCCTCATTAAAGTTTCTACCAACTATACAGTTTACAAGTCTCATTCTAGTTTCAGACTTTCCTCAACATCCACCATAAACCATTGTTCACTTGATATTCTCAAACTTTCACTTTGCAACGTTAGCTCGCATATAAACCCGCTACTCTGAATTGTTCAATACGCCTCAACTCTTTCTTAGCCACTCTTTAAACAAATTGGTGAGCGACTATCTCATGATATAGCATCAACCACTTCACTCACCATTAATATGGCAAGGCAAGTCTATACCATCCAACACGATCTCGTCTACTATTAATAAGAGATTAAGGGTGATCAGTTCCTCAATTTGTCAATAGATAACCTACAACCATAATGGAGTATAAACCATCATTACCAAACTATAATTTTGTTCCTTTCGAACTTGTACTCAAGTCACCTAAAGCACCACAATTCAATAATTTCCAATGAGGTTTACAAATACTTCCACAATTTCCCTCTCATTCGATTTTGTAAATGAGACACCAACGCTCAACATATTACACGATCCACATTACACTCATTTAGCCTCACACAAAGGTTAAGTATCCTCCAACTCAAGAATTACTTTCTTCATCTTTGCATCATCAAAAATAAAAATTCAATTACGGAATATCAACACACCCTGCACATCTAACTTGAAATCATCATTCTCAGACTGATCAAGTCCAAACATCGAATCTACCAATTTCTCATCTAACTTCTGAGCTTCTTTGATACTGTCCAGAAAATCATTGTTAATCTTAAACATCCCCAACATAACAATCTTCAGTTTCACCTCGCAAATTAAGCTCATATCTCTGAACTGTTCAATTAATTCCAATTATTTAACCAACAATGCCGACATATGTAAATTCTTTCGACTTAAAGCATCAGCCATGACATTTGCTTTACCTTGGATGATAATTCAAACCAAAATCATAACCTTCCAACAACTCCAACCATATTCTTCTTCTCCTATTTAATCCTTCTGATCAAATAAATACTTTAAACTCTTATGGTCGCTAAATACTTCAAATCTAGGACCAAAAAGATAAGGTCTCCAAATCTTCAACATAAACACCACCGCTGCTAACTCTAAGTCACTTGTAGGATACTTTCTCTAATGAACTATGAGTTGTCTAGAAGCACAAGCAACAACTTGTCCATTCAGCATTAGCACACCACTAAGTCCCATCTTAGACACATTCATAATACACTATAAATGACTCACTCAGATTAGGTAAAACCAATATCGGAGCAGTCATCAATTATTTTTTTTAGTTCTATAAAAATTTCTTCACATGCAACATCCCATACTTGAAATGATGAATGACTATCCTTTTTAATTCCGAACATCTCATTTCTCAACTTATTCACCAACAACATATTATGCTTGACCTCGTCTCGAACAACTGCGATAATAATCATTTATGCCCAAAAAGCCTCTAGTTCCATAAACGACTTCAGAGTTCCTCCATATGGGAATACATCAACCATATTTGAAAACACTTTCATGTGATAAAATATATTTCTATCTCCTCATAGATTCAAACGGAACACCCATTCGATACTCGGAACACAAGATATGAATTTCAAAAGTTATCCGAAAATGAGAACACCGACGTCGTGCAGCGACATACTATTACACACCTTACGATAACGTCAGAACAAAATTTCATTGTACCTGTACCAACACTTACCATTCTTGAAATTGTACTCATCTTCTCGCATTTCCGACTCTGACTCGCAATTCGAAACATTCCAACAACTTCAACAACTTTTACAATCACTCACAAGGATCCCACGACAAGGTCTACAACAATCTGTCACTCTATCACCGTTCAAACGTTGACATCTTACGCAAGGGGTACTCAAATTGAAAACTTCACATTCCACCAGCAGTGCTGAAACATCACAACTTTCTAAATTCCATCTTCTAAAAATTATCCTTGTTATTTACAATCACCTTCTGAAACATCGGGGATTTACACTCTACTCGTATATCAACAACCGTTACATTTGTCCTCATCCTTCTAGAAGTAAACATCAACAATGTATGATCATCCTCCCTCAAGATGTTCCAAATTGATTAACAAATAAAGTCTTTAATCCATGTCACCTTCGGATTCAGGAAACAACAAAACTTCAAAAATACTTGCACTTTTGCCATACTGAACCAACATCTTACAACCGAAACATATCCGAGAATCAAAGCTTCTCCCCTAATTATATTTAAACCTGCTCCTGCATACAATCTCTTAGAAAAGCAAGAAAATACCGACAGTGTTCCACACACTTGTCGCGTACTAAGGAACAAACAACATTAGACAACTTGGCCGGACGGACCGACCTACTCTGATACCACTAATGTAACACCCTAATTCTACCTGGCGGATAATAACAAAATCAGAGTTAAACACAAATTGGATGCTACATTTAAAACTTAAAATCAAATTTCATTTAATCGCATATAAAATAGATGCATAACACTTAACTCGGATGAACCGATAACAACCTGATTTATTCTTCAAAATCAAACAACTTTATATTAATAAGCAGCGGAATATACATACTCAGCTTCAATTCACTTAACATCTCTTATTCAACTAAAGAAACTTCAAGACAACAATTATTTCATGTAATCAACCTAAATATTCAGCAACTGAAATGATAATCAACAACTAAACATCAAACGTTCATCCCCCCAAGTGCTACGTATCAGAGCGAAAACACCGGCTCGAACTAACAAAGGTAACAACTGTCCTTCTTGATTACCTGCACGTTACCAACAGAGGGCAACATTCAAACAGAAGGGGTGAGATATCAGACAATATAATAAGTCGTATGATAAATAATATTAAATCATATCATATAAAATCACCACTTCACAACTTACAGACAAATTTAATCACAACAAAATATCAACACGACATAACTACTAATTCACCGCTTTTAGATAATACTTGTCACAACAAGTCAACAACATAAAGAAACCACAAATATATCATCACCACAACTCAAGATGCAACATCAACTGCGACTCAATTACGTACCATTGGAGCAGAACTCCCATCTTAAAAATCTTCTAATAAATAGAGGCATCAATAAGGCATAAGCCTTCTTCGCAGTTTATCAATCCAGGCCATCACAGAGTATGCAAATGTATATAACTCAATGAATGCACTAACATATACTCACAACAATCATCATCCATCGCAAGGCATAAGCCCACATCACCATTATTACCAGTAAATAGAGGTAATTCATCATCATTTAAAATTCCCTGCAACTTTGCATTACCAACAAGAATTCACATTGACAATCACAACAACACAATAACTCAACATAATTCAACATTGGCATAAGCCTACAACTTAATAATAATTCAACACTGGCCATAAGCCTACAACTTGATATTTCAACAACAACAATTAGCGCAACATTGACATAAGCCTACAACTTAGTACGTCACAACAACAATAACATAATAATAGGTCAACAACCATTCGACATTGGCCATAGGTCTAAAACATAATATTGCCCATAATTATTCAGACAATTCTCGACTATACCGATTATTTACTTATCTAAATGTTTATTTCTAATTACAAAACTTCTACAATTGTTATACTATAATACTACATCATCATTATCATTGATATTATTATTATTATGAACCAAGCATTATCATAAGATCGTCATGTCATCATCATACTTCATCACCACAAAACATCATGGCGATTCAACGTGAGAAAACTAACTCTATCCCAACTTGGCGTACTATAATTATCCTTATTATCCCTCATTTTACTCCTTATAAATATAGTTCATCATGTTAGCTTTCCAACACTTTGAACGGCACATCAAACGGAGTTACGGTTCAAAAGTTATGGCCGTTACAAAATCTGTCAGAAAACTTGTTGTATGAGTTGACGCAAAATCCTGTATGAGTCGACGCAAAGAATGAGTCGATGCAAAAATGACTATGAGTCGACGCAAAACTGCGTGACAAAACTTCCTTTCTTGGCGAGTTGTATCGCGCCGCCCCCCCTTCAGTTTGAGTCAACTCAAACTCCAAAAACATGGTTTTTTCCTGCATTTTACTGCGATTTTCTGCGATTTCAATATATTAAGGGTTTTATAACATCACCAAATCATAGGTAATCATCATCTATTATTATCTTATATTTCTACATTAATTATACATCATTTGGGCATCATTATCATCCCTAATTCATTGATTCCTCATCAAACAACAATATATAAAATTTCCAACACAAACAAAACAATTCTACAACCAAATCCCACATACTACTCATCACATACCCTATTATAGAGTCAGAACCCTACCCTTACCTTGGATTGAAGGTTTCTCTACAATTTTCCTATTGAATCCCGCTTTGCCTCTTTTCCTCTTCTCTGTAACTTCTACGTTCTTTTCTTTCTTCCAACCCTTATTCCTCTTCAACTTGACAAAACCTATTTTCCTTACTGTCACTTCTAATTTCTATTATTTTAACCAAACTTAATAATAATAGTATTGCTATTGGGCCTAATTCTCACACCTCCTTAATACTATATACCACTATATAAATAAGCCCGACAATTTAATCTTATATTATTCCATTAATTCCAATATTATTATTATTAATCAACTAATTAATTAATTAATAATAATATAACTACTTATACCAACAATTTTCAACATCTCACAACTTCAACCAATAATCCAAAAATAATTTAATTAAATAATTAATTAAATTAACGGGCGCTACATATGTTCTCGCTCCTTTAAAAAATTGGGGTGCCCTTTGAGGCCCAACCCAATTGATCAAGTTGATATATATATATATATATATATATATATATATATATATATATATATATATATATATATATATATATATATATATATATATATATATATATATATATATATATATATATATATATATATATATATATATATATATATATATATATATATATATATATATATATATATATATATATATATACTAGTAATATACTAGTAATATTTGTATTCCCTTCTATGTGGGTTAAAATAAATCCTTTCAAATTTACTTTCATACTAATTCTTGTTTTCATTTATTATCCATCTAATATAAATAAATCATTCCAACTCTCACTCTAAGTTAATATCATAGAATTTTTTTTATTAATAACCCAGTATTAAAATAATATTTCGCAAATAACCGCGTTTCGGAAAAAAATACGTAAATAACCATGTTTCAGATGACTCCCCAAAGGAGAAGCCATCTGAAATGGCACATGCACCTATATTTTAAGGGGAGGCGCCATCTCACTTGGCGCCTATGTGCTTAGGGCATGCCCTAAGCCAAGTGAGATGGCGCCTAGGTGTATTTTTAGGGAAAAAATGATTTTTTTTTTCCGGTGCGTTGCGTGTTGGACAGAGATCAACAAAATGGACTTTTTATTAATAAAAAAAAAAATAATTACATCCAACTGTATTACATTAAAATAAAAGTAAAAAAAACAGATTAAAAAAAATGGATACAAAAATACTGGAAAAAAAAACGGATACATCAGTGATCCCCCGGAACCCGGTAATGACCCCCGGTTCCACATCCCCGTCCTCGCCTTTCTCGTGCTGGGTGTCGTCGCGTTTCCTGCTGCGGCAAGGTCGATGGCCCAGCGAAGTCAATGCGGTCTGAATCCATAAAATCAGTCAGATCTCCATATCTAGAAGATCCGCTCTGGTACAGTCGGTTACCCATACCCTCAAAGTTTGGTCATGTTGGCGGTGGGTGCGGTTCCATAGTGGGTCTGTAGCATTGATCGTCTGAGTACGGTGGGTAGAAAGGAAATGGATCTTGGGGTGTTTGGTATTGAGGATGTTGGGTGGTTTGGTGATATTGTGGGTGATGGTAGGTTGGGTCGGCTTGTTCGTAATCTTCCGACATTCCCATATCAGGGCTAAGGCTGGATGTTGAGGGTGCCATATTGGGATATGTGGAAGACTGAAATTGTGTGTGGGGTATGCGGGTGTGCTGGTATTGGGATTGGTATTGTGGTTGGGTTTGAGGCATATCGGGGTATTGGTAGTTTGGTGGTGATTGTGGTTGGTTGTGCGGCATTTGATTGTAGTTGTATTGTAGTGGGGACTGTGGTTGGGTGTTTGTGGGTTTGTTTCTTCTTGGGGGTTGGTGGGAGGTTGATGGGTTTTGGGTTTGTTGATGGGGAATCGAGGGTTGTGCCCATTGTGTGCGTGGGTCAACCAAGTACCTTGGATGAGACACGTGCATTTATGGGTTACTAACCGACCTGTACCAAGATAAATATTGATCCGTGTGTCGCATATTACCTTGAGTAAGGAAAACCGGGAATTGCAAGACGTAGCGGTGACGCCTCTGCCACATCTTACACCATTCTGGAGCGAAGTCTTTCCAGTTGATAAGACCCCACTGGGCGTCGACCCTTTTAAGATGCCATGGGGACAAACAAGTTGGATCACTTGGTATCTCTTGATGCATTCCGAACTGCATCTTCACACGGTCGCTGTGGTGCATCTCCACAATGTTGAACCGAATGATTGCAGTCTTTGCGGTCCAAGTTGCTGCATCCTCCGGGTTTGGAACATGGCCCAAACCCAAATATGGTCTCCAGACGAACTGCGATAAAATGTAAATCAGGTTAATGCAAAAGTAATGTATAAATAATTTAGTTGAACAAAAGTTAAAAGCTACGACGAACGTCATCCAGGCCTAAGTGATCCAACAGGTTGCGGTAGAGTGTGACATTGAATCTTGGATTCTTGCCGTAATCCATACCCCTCACGCAGTACCTAAAGGAAATGAGAAACATTTTATTCTTAGCATATATTTTGGGAAGAGCTGAATAGTTATAAATGCTATAACTTGATGACTTACTTTGTTGCTTACGGGAAACCGAAAGTGTTGTTGTTGACGGGGTTTAAGGACTCCATCCTCCACCAACCCCAGGCTTGTAGTAAAAAAGCGCACCCATAAAATGTACATTTTTCCTTGACTGCGTTTTTGCACAAGGAACTGTATAGGTGGGCTAAAACTGCAGAACCCCAACTATATTTTCTTGTTTTTTCAAAATTTGTTAGTAAATGTAAGTACATAAAATTTACACTATTTCCCGTACTTTCGGGAAATAAAAATGTACCAAAAAGTATCATAAGATAAGTTCTGGCTTTTACTACCCGGTCATTCTCTGAGGAATTTTCATTTAATTCCAAACTTGCATAATGATTTTTCAGCTCGGTGAGTAGTATTCCCTACCCTCTTGCACCACCACCTTCTACCATATCCCTGCCCAACAGTTCTTCACACTGAGAGTTAGGTTGTTGAACCGACCCGTTCACGGCCTTACCGTCGACAGGGAGACCTAGTAGCATGTACACATCCTCTAGCGTGATGGTACATTCACCTATTGGTAGGTGAAATGTATGGGTCTCCGGTCTCCACCTTTCCAACATTGCAAGAATGAACTTCGAGTCAATGGTGCAGTTGGAGATCTTTATGACATGTCCAAAACCTGCGTATTCTAGATATGGGACGATAAATGGGTCGGGAGCCAGGTAGTTGTGCGAACGGATTCTGAATCTTTTTGTGTCCTGAGTTCATAATGTAACATGTGTAAGATTAATTAAGATGAACAACGCGTTATTTGAAGTATGAAAAATGTATAACCAAAAAAGAAACTTACAAATGCGGCAATGTTTTCCCTTGTGCCTCTGTGAGTATCACCCATTGTTAGAAGAGCCATTGTTTAAAATGCTTGAGAGTATGAAAGACTTAGGAAGAGATAGAGAGTATGATAGACATGAAATATTTCTTAGCAGAGAGTGAGACTTGTGTGGGTGTGAGAGATGTATGATATGGTATGTATTTATAGGCAAATAAGTTTGATATAGTGGTTGCTTGTGCTTGCATGCCTGCGAAGTGTCACATTTGCATGCTTAGGGGGTTACACATATGCACACATGCATGTACAAAAAATGAAAGGTGTCACTCTTACAGGCTAGGTGGCAGCCCATGCATGTATCACGATTGGACAGTAAGGGAGGCGCCATTGGACTTGGCGAACGAGTACAAAAATGAATGGTGTCGCCACCCCAATTGGCGAATAAGAGGTGTCCTTTGTTACAGCCTAGGCTCAGGCTACGTGACAGCCTTTGGGATTCCTTTCATTACTGCATGTAAGCCCATTGGAGTTGATGGGAGGAGTCTTACAAAATACATGTATATGTGCAGACTAGGGGCAGCCTAGGTGGCAGCCTAGGGGGTTACATAAGTCCATGTATTGTACCCCAAAATTTGCCCTCCCATATTCTGCAAGGTTTTGCCAAGCATCACCTCAAATGGCTCAAAGTCTACTCAAGGGTCACACAGTCAACCATCCTCCTAAGCCAGTCAAAACTAGGGTTTTGGTTCTTGCAAGGAAGTTGAGGTTTTCAAGGGCTCAATCAAGTCACACATGCTCATACACATTGTCAAGCACCTACATGTCAAGTTTCAAGGTTCACAAGGTCAAGTTGCACAGTCAAAAACCCTAATTGCTTGACAGTCAACTGTAGGGGCAAAATGGTCATTTGGCAGTCAAAAGTCAAAAATTTTGGTCAACATCTTATTTTGAAGCCACAATCATCATTTGATCAAGTCTTGATCATGATTTCACAAGAATGGCTCAAAAATCATCAAGGTGTCAAAAGTTTCTATTTTTGGACAGTTGAAAAGTCAACTGTAACTTGACCAAGGCATAACTTTTTCATGGTTCATCAGAAAAATCCCATCCAATGCTCATCTTGAAGGGGAAGACATTTCCTACAACTCATCTTCACATTCCAAGTCCAAGAAATGCTCTCACAAAAAATTATCAATTTCAACATTATAGGTCATTTTCAAAAGTCAACAAAAAGGGACTTTAAGTCAAAGACCATAACTTGAGATTGGTAAATCAAAATGACATGGGACCAAAGACATTGGTTAGAGGACTTCAAGACCTTTCCAAAATGTCCAAGAACATGTTCATAGCTTCAAAATTGAGTAAGATATGCATTGGAGAAGTTGGGAAATTTTTGTGAAATGGCCAAAGTCAATTATCCTTGAAACTTCATTTTTGACAAAAGGGGCCCACTTTTTCCACTTGATTCAGCTTGGCCATGCCTCCCACGTGTCCCACAATTTATTTCAAGATTTAAAATTAATTTTTTCATTTTTATTTAATTTTATTTGATTTAATTCATTTTAAATCTTTAAAATTCAAATAAAAATCCAAGAAATTAATGGAGGGATATATTTTGTGTTGTTTAACTTTGATACACCTTAAAACACATTCCAAATTCGTGAAAGGGCCTATTCCAAGCAAGAATTCAAATTTGACACAAAAATGGCAAGTGGTTCAATTTTGGTTATGGAGGAAATCTCAAACATGAATGCAAAGGCTTAATGACCAAAATATTGTTTGATACACATTACATAACACATATGCAAGCATTGACAACAGAATACACAACCTAGAAACACTCCAAACGGCCAAACACATTTCAAACTTTCAAGAGAAAAAAGCAAATCTGAAAACCACCTTGCAGCACATTTTAAGCCTCCATTTTAATCCAGACACATTCCTTGCATTGCCAGGAATCTTTAGCAATCAGAATCAAGCGCAGAACCTCAAAGAATCGCTCATCACCCCACCCCACAGTTTGTCCAAACTTTGAAAATCGAAACTCCATTTCTTCACCTCTTTAATTCATTTTGATCATGTTTTTACATTGCTAACGTTATTACCAAGCTTTCTGTATGTTTTAATTTGACTATAAGGCCGTAAAACGCAAATCACCATGGGAGATATCTAGGTTTTCCAAAGATTTCAAATTGGGTTTTCTCACATACAGAGAAATTGGCCCTCAGGACACCCATGGTTGAATTGAGAAGGACAAGACGAATCAAATGGACCCATCGCGCCTAATTTATGCTTCACGAGGAGCTAATCGCTATTTTTGAAATACCTGTATTTTGTGGGGGTTTAAAACCCCCGCTATATGTTTTCATATTTGCAGAAAAGGTAGAAGACGACATGCGTGGCAAGCGGGGAATGGACAGTTCAAATTTACGCGCGTGTTTCAGCCTATAGGGCACTTATTCCATATATTATTTTGTTTCCATTATGCTTACAACTAGTGCGCTTTGTTCAGTTGGCTGGCAGTATGTTTGGTAAGCGTTGGGACCTGGGTTCAATTCCCAGGTCCCCTATAATCTCCATATTATTTTCTTCAACGTTTTCCTATGCAGATTCCAATATGAGGTGCATCATAAGTCTCACATCCCAGCGCAGCCAAGTGTCATTGGAGGCAGATCCAAGGGCCAAAAGCGTAGAACACCATATTCTGGAGTCAGCGCAGGCGTAGGATATCCAGGAAAGTCAAACGAGCTTGCTTCAATGGGCCAAGATTTCAGCATTAAACCTCCATTTCAGCCCACCCCCCCCCTTGGTTTTACTTCTTTTTTCATTTTTGTTTTGTCATTTTCTATTATTTTAATTGCTAACCTTTTAATTATTTTTATTATTAACAATTAACTTAATTAACACATTTTCATAACAAATCAAAAAAAAAATAGAATTAACATTATTATTATTATCACATTATTTTTGTAAATAAACATTAACTAAAATAGTTTAATTAGGCAATTTTAATTCCTTTTCTTAAATAATTAAAATAGATCTAGAATTAGGTAATGTTAACTTTTAATTTTATTTCATTTCTTTTATTTCATAAAAACATAAAAACAACAAAAAATATTTTCTTTTAATTAAATTAATTAACTAGTCATTAATTAGCTTTAATTTCACTTTAATTATAAAAAAGACAAAAAAATCAATTTTCTTTTCTAAAAAGGGTCAACACCCTTAAGACATTCCCGATTCTTCTTTCGCGCGCATTTTAATTTTATTTACTTTATTTGATTATTATGTAATTGCCTTCAAGAATGTAATAGTTAAATAGGTTTATCGCTTTATTTAATTTCCGTACTTATTTACCAAAAAACGGGTCTTTGTAATTTTTGGCGATGTATAGACCCGCGCCTTGTAATAGCGTAGGATTTATGTTTCCGCAATTTATTTTCCGCACCCCCTAACTGCTAAAGTTGCATGAAAGAATGTATGTAAATAAAAATAACCCGTAGCTCACTAATTAACCAGACAAACATTAACTGAATACAACATACAAATACACACACCACTTCTAGGGTACGCCTCACTTGTTGCCTTCGAAACGTGGTCGTCGAGTATAGGACGTTTTAACGGTCGCTCTGATGTCTAAGATCCAGTCGCCTCGAAATGGTTGCCTCGGATAAAAGGATCTAAGACATTAGGGTAGCTTCTAAGGTGTCTTACCGTTGCTCTGGTGACCATACTGTCCCTACAATCGAATTGACCCGAACACCTCCAACGGTGGTGCTACCTACCTCTCAATGGTGGGATGGCACTACCTAAAGGACATTTACACAACTTAATTCCTTAGGGTAGGTAGATGACTCATGGGTACTTGCTCTTTTCAAAAAAAGAAACAAAATACTTTTCACACCTTACACTTTCAAAAGCTTTCAAAACAAATTTTTCAAACACTCTTGAGGACAGATACAAGAGTCATTCAGAAATCTTTCAAAGAAACTTTTTTCAAGCCCACTCACATTTTGAAAAGAAAACATTTTGAAAACATAAGAGCAAGTATCTAAGAGCCCGCGGATAACCACGGATAGAAAGGGTGCTAACACCTTCCCTTTCTATAAATCTACCTCCCGAACCGAGAAACGTTCTCATAAGGAATTTTGATGTGCTTTTGTCCTGTCCATGTTGGAGAAAATAAAAGACGGTGGAAACTCTTGCTTCCACGACATTTCGCGAAACCAGCTTTAAACAGTCAGTTCTAAATCCATCGATCACAGAACTGGCGACTCTGCTGGGGATACTTAAAGTGAGGTGTACCTTAGGATAGCTCATACTTGTGTTTTCAATTGCTGTGTTTTGTTTGCTTTATTATTATGGGCATTGTCTTGGAAGTTTCATAGATCCTAACCCGAATCTGGGGATACCCTGTTAGGTAGCATAAGCTGTGAGGGACCTGTCCGGCGTAGACCGACACGGGTGAAGCAGTGGCTATGTTGGTGTGGCACCTTGGTCTGTACCGATATCCCTTGTGTCGCAACGAGGAGAATATGGGTCTTCTGAGGAGTCATTAAGCACCAACCGACCTTAGAACCTTAAATGACCCAACTTGGCCAATAGAACAGTAGCAGTTTGCTACATCCATTGAGGCTAAACTCTCGCGATGGTTCTGGCCGCAAGAAAAGATTGCGATGCTGGAGTTATGACCGATTGAGGGTAGTCAGTGATATTGGGATCCTCTAGAACCCGGTTACTTTTGATAGGACATGTCTTAACCAACGAAACTGAAAGAGGGTAGTACCTAAACTTCATGCTGGCCTAAACTCTAAGGGCTATTTTGTGTGACTTGTGTGCCTTCAAACTTGACTACTTGCATGCTTGTTATCTGACACTGGATTTTCTTGCAGGTTTTGTGTACAGTCCTTAGTTGGGACTCATTACAGGGCTTATTTACATCACCCCATGCATAACATAACATCATACCATTGCATACATCCTGCATAAGGACTAATCCATTTCAAGGATCTCAAGGGTTTGTGATGTAGGTCATGATGAATCAACTGTCTAGCAAGGGGCAAATGGGATTTATTTTCCTCTAGCCAAGGTTGTCAGGGGCTATGACCCACTGGATATGGTGAGCCTTTGACCCTTGACGAAGGACTCTCAACAATATGCAGTTCCTTCAATCAAGCTACCCAAATTCAAATGCTAACAATTTTCTTGTTTACCCCGCGAGATCCTTGAAAACATCGCATGCATATCATACACATCATTGCATAACAGGTACCCTTGTTGCAGGTCACTTACCCTCTTCGCTGTTTATTTCAGCAATGGCTTTCCAACCAGACAACCAGGATCTCCGTACTCAAGAGACTCAGTTCGGGGAGATCTTCCTAAGCCTATCCAAGGGGCAAGAAGAGCTGAGAACACTCCTCATGGGGACTATGGTCAAAAACAGCCCAGAAGACAGTAAGGACGAACGGCTGAAATGTCTGCAAACTGAGGTAGATACAATGAGAACCCAGATGCTAGGGCAAATGGCTCTCATCCAAGGTTTAGCTCGGGAGCAAGAAGAGTTAAGGACCATGATCAGTCAGCTTCACCAAGAGAGATACAACATGAAGCAACCAGTCCAAGTCAGAGACCAGGTCATTGATCAGCTTCCAAGAGGACAAGAGTCTGGCATAGTGAAAAATAGACCTCTCCAAGCTGCTACTGCTTCACAGGTCCAACAACGACTTCACCAAGAACAATGGGTTGATCAGAGCAAGCCAGACAAGCCCAGGAGGCAATTCACCCAGCTCAACATGTCGATGTTTCAAGCTTTACAACGCCTGTTGAGATTGAATCTGATCACATTAAGGACTCCTCCCCGGAATCCCAACACATCAACTCCTACCTATCATCCCAATAAAAGGTGTGCCTACCACTCTGCCAGTCCAGGACATGACACAAATGATTGTTGGGCTCTGAAGAACAAGATCCAGGACCTGATTGATGAAGGAGCATTGGAGTTCACACAAGATGGTCAGGCTGAGTTTTTCTACCATCCCACCAAGGTTCACCATTTGAAGTGACAAGTCCTGAGACTAGAAGACTTTTTGTTCATTCGAATGTTCAAGTTGTATTTTCTTTGCTTATACAAACAATTATTGTCATAGCAAACTTTATTACTTTATCAATGCATCGCATATGTCTGTTTTAAATCAATATATTCGCATTCGCTATATTCAAACTGCTTTCACTTTTTGATGTCAACTCTTAATAACTCTAAGCCTCTTGAGGGAGGATGACGAAAACGATACCACAATTTACAATATGCTTTTGAACAGACCCCGCTGATGAGGTACATGCATTGTTTCAATTCCTAAACACTGGAGTTATAAGGATGATAATCCCTCGTCAACCCCTTTGAGCCAAAGAAGTAGGAGTTTTCTTTTCGAAAATTAAAACCCTTAATCATAACCTGGGGCAGGGTAGTTCTCTCAGTTGATCCAAGTGCACAAAAAATATCATCAAATGAGTCCTTCCAAAGCAAAAGACAGTGATGGTCCTAAATAATCATAAAGACAGGCAGTCATTGTCTATCAAAACAAAAACCCAATAAGTCAAAACCTATGAAGGAGACTTGCAAAACTGGGGCATCCCGCTGACTGTAATCACAAAAGGAACAGTTCAGGCAAAAAACAGGGATAACAAAATCAAAAAAAGAGGTCCTACAAACCCTCAACACAAAAGGAAATGACTGCCTATTCAAAATAAACTGTCAATATCCGAACCATCACCAGAATCTCAGGACAAAGACTCAAACAAGGTCTAACGCACGATCAACTGAGTTTAGGTTTGGAGAACATCACGAAGAACGGGTGGGTACAATTACATTTTGAGCCTTATCCTTTGTTTCTTAAACCGTGAACCAGGCCACGTTACAACCCTTAAAAGTCCTAGCTGAAGCATGGGTTAATTCAAAAGCATACAGTTACAAAGGTATCCTGACTCCTTAAGGCTCGCTGTAAAATCATGAGTTGACATAACGTTTTACAAAATTTGCTTGTTTTACTAAAAAAATGCATTTTCAAAAACTTCAAGACAGACATGAGCTTTGCATTTTAATATAACGTTGCTTGCATATAACCATTTGTTTGAACATCATAGAAGTTCGCACGACGAATGTCTAATGAACAAAAGCACCTCCAATCAAGGGGCAGGGCATGATCATTGTCCATCATCTGGGGCAGTTAAGTCAAGATTCGGAGAATCTCTCAATAGGCCAACCAGCTTGGGGCAAATCCCCATCTGGTTCACTTGGGGCATTAGACGATCAAGCGAAGATCTTCTGGTGGTATGGTAACACTGCACAACAACAGGGGCACCTCCCTACATCCTAAGAGCACGGACATAGTCGAAAAAAATACTACGCATAATAAAAGACCCGCTAGGTTGACACACCTAGGCAAAAATAAGGGCTTCCCGACAAACCAAAAGGGTTCGGGCAAAATAAGGGATAAAAACGAAAAAAATCTGTACACCCGGCAAGTCGAAAACCTGAAAAGGCGGCTTGGGCAAAAATGGGTATCCCGGTGGACTGAAAACCCGAAAGGGCGGTCCAGGCAAAAGTTAGGGATCAAAAGCGTACGACTATGTCCCGACATCTCGTCACTTGCCTACCAGAAGAAGATTTGTCAATCGGCAGTTATCAGCGCCTCCACAGGTACCTTCTCCTACAGAAACAGGGGCAATAATGAATTGTCTAAGCGATCTAGTTGCTCTGTCCTCCAGGTATAAGGTAGTTTCAGCTGAAGAACGTACCCAAGATACCTCCACTCCCCGCAGAGTAAGGATAAGACTCAACAATTCTCCCCGAGCAGGTTTGGTCTCCTCAGCCTTGAAAAGACACGGTATCTCCAGCAAGTCAGCAATGCTCTCCCCAAGCAGAGTTAGCCTACTGTCAGCCTTAAGGAAGATGGGTATCCCCAGAAGATCTCAACATTCCCCAACGGAGCATACAAACATTCCTAACAAGCATCCCCGGCAGTCTTAATATAAGATTATTCCCCGACGGAATACAGACACCCCAGTGGAGCTATTTCCCTCAGTGCAGTCCAAGAGCTTCCCTAGGAGAGTTGAATCAACCTCCCCAGTAGATTCTGGAAGCTTATTCCCCAGTAGATTCTGGAAGCTTATCATCTGCGGCGTACATGCATCCCCCTGGCTTTGTTCAGAGGTCTTTCCCCACCAAAGCTTGTAACTGGGTTATCCTCAGCTAATTAACAGAAAGACAGTCCTCGGCGAAGTTCTTCCTATCCCCAGCGAAGTTCATCAGATCTTCCAACAGAACTCATCAACAGAATCCCCAGCGGAGTTGTCATCAAAACTTCAGTGAAGTATCTCCTCCCACAGAGTAATTCCCCACAGAGTAATCTCTCCAACAAGTTTATTCCCCAACAGAGTCATCTTCTCCTACCAGTTTATTCTTGCAATCATCATCCCCAGTGAAAATGAAGAACTTTCTTCAACATCAGCCCAGGATCCAACCTTCCGGCATTCGTCAAGGATTTATTTTCCTAGACGAAAATACATTCATAAACATCACATTGTCATACATTATGATACATGCATACACGCATCATATCACCCCAATCTCATTTATTTTTGAGAACCTCATGACATCATGCATGTCATACATTATAACATTGCACACAACTAACTCGTTACTTTTTCAGGAAAGAACGATCAACAAATAAAAGTCTTTACCTTTTGAGGCAGAAGACGTCCAAGGTTCTCTCATCGTCCCGTTGAGGTAGTAATCATCCAAGGTTCTCTCATTGTTCCGTTGAGGTAGTAATCGTCCAAGGTTCTCTCATCGTCCCGTTGAGGTAGTAATCATCCAAGGTTCTCTCATTGTTCTGTTGAGGTAGTAATCGTCCAAGGTTCTCTCATCGTCCAGTTGAGGTAGTAATCGTCCAAGGTTCTCTCATCGTCCCGTTGAGGTAGTAATCGTCCAAGGTTCTCTCATCGTCCCGTTGAGGTAGTAATCATCCAAGGTTCTCTCATCGTTCCGTTGAGGTAGTAATCGCCCAAGGTTCTCTCATTGTCCCGTTGAGGTAGTAATCGTCCAAGGTTCTCTCATCGTCCCGTTGAGGTAGTAATCATCCAAGGTTCTCTCATCGTTCCGTTGAGGTAGTAATCATCCAAGGTTCTCTCATCGTTCCGTTGAGGTAGTAATCGTCCAAGGTTCTCTCATCGTCCCGTTGAGGTAGTAATCATCCAAGGTTCTCTCATCGTTCCGTTGAGGTAGTAATTGTCCAAGGTTCTCTCATCGTCCAGTTGAGGTAGTAATCGTCCAAGGTTCTCTCATCGTCCCGTTGAGGTAGTAATCGTCCAAGGTTCTCTCATCGCCCCGTTGAGGTAGTAATCATCCAAGGTTCTCTCATCGTCCCGTTGAGGTAGTAATCATCCAAGGTTCTCTCATCGTTCCGTTGAGGTAGTAATCGCCCAAGGTTCTCTCATCGTCCCGTTGAGGTAGTAATCATCTAAGGTTCTCTCATCGTTCCGTTGAGGTAGTAATCATCCAAGGTTCTCTCATCGTTCCGTTGAGGTAGTAATCGTCCAAGGTTCTCTCATCGTCCCGTTGAGGTAGTAATCATCCAAGGTTCTCTCATCATTCCGTTGAGGTAGTAATCGTCCAAGGTTCTCTCATCGTCCAGTTGAGGTAGTAATCGTCCAAGGTTCTCTCATCGTCCCGTTGAGGTAGTAATCGTCCAAGGTTCTCTCATCGTCCCGTTGAGGTAGTAATCATCCAAGGTTCTCTCATCGTTCCGTTGAGGTAGTAATCGCCCAAGGTTCTCTCATCGTCCCGTTGAGGTAGTAATCGTCCAAGGTTCTCTCATCATCCCGTTGAGGTAGTAATCATCCAAGGTTCTCTCATCGTTCCGTTGAGGTAGTAATAGTCCAAGGTTCTCTCATCGTCCCTTTGAGGTAGTAATCATCCAAGGTTCTCTCATCGTTCCGTTGAGGTAGTAATCGTCCAAGGTTCTCTCATCGTCCAGTTGAGGTAGTAATCGTCCAAGGTTCTCTCATCGTCCCGTTGAGGTAGTAATCGTCCAAGGTTCTCTCATCGTCCCGTTGAGGTAGTAATCATCCAAGGTTCTCTCATCGTTCCATTGAGGTAGTAATCATCAAGGGTTCTCTCATCGTTCCGTTGAGGTAGTAATCATCAAAGGTTCTCTCATCGTCCCGTTGAGGTAGTAATCGTCCAAAGTTCTCTCATCGTCCCGTTGAGGTAGTAATCGACCAAGGTTCTCTCATCGTCCCGTTGAGGTAGTAATCATCCAAGGTTCTCTCATCGTTCCGTTGAGGTAGTAATCATCCTTGATTCATTCATCACATCATAATCAACAAAAACCTTTTGAAGTTCCAGATTCGATTCCTGTATCCAGCCAGGGCACGTCTGAAGAGTTTGAAGATCCGATTCCTGAATCCTGCCAGGGTGTATCTGTTGACGACTATTTTCCGGACTCGATTCCTGTATCTTACCAGGGCACGTCTGAAGAGTTTGAAGATCTGATTCCTGTATCCAGCCAGGGCGTATCTGTTGACGACTATTTTCCGGACTCGATTCCTGTATCCTGCCAGGGCACGTCTGAAGAGTTTGAAGATCCGATTCCTGTATCCTGCCAGGGTGTATCTGTTGACGACTATTTTCCGGACTCGATTCCTGTATCCTGCCAGGGCACGTCTGAAGAGTTTGAAGATCCGATTCCTGTATCCTGCCAGGGTGTATCTGTTGACGACTATTTTCCAAACTCGATTCCTGTATCCTGCCAGGGCACGTTTGAAGAGTTTGAAGATCCGATTCCTGTATCCTGCCAGGGTGTATCTGTTGACGACTATTTTCCGGACTCGATTCCTGTATCCTGCCAGGGTGTATCTGTTGACGACTATTTTCCGGACTCGATTCCTGTATCCTGCCAGGGCACGTATGAAGAGTTTGAAGATCCGATTCCTGTATCTAGCCAGGGCGTATCTGTTGACGACTATTTTCTGGACTCGATTCCTGTATCCTGCCAGGGCACGTCTGAAGAGTTTGAAGATCTGATTCCTGTATCCTTCCAGGGTGTATCTGTTGACGACTATTTTCTGGACTCGATTCCTGTATCCTGCCAGGGCACGTTTGAAGAGTTTGAAGATCCGATTCCTGTATCCAGCCAGGGCGTATCTGTTGACGACTAATTCTAGATTCTATTCCTGTATCCAACCAGGGCATGTCTGCATAAAGAGTTTGAAGATCAACCCCTGTAACAGGCCAGGTAATTATCTTTCTTTCTCAGGTACGCAAGTTCTCGCTAAGGAATCTCTTACGCGACCGACACCTAGATGGCATCTATAAGCCCATCTCCATAACTATCCATCACAGTTCCAAATGGCATTTATAAGCCCATTCCCGACAAGGTTCTGTCACATCTCCAGATGGCATCTATAAGCCCATCCTCCTATCCACCATCTCTCCAAATGGCATCTGTAAGCCCATTCCCGCCGCGCTGCTGATACTCTACTATGTGAGTGCAAATTTCTGGGCACTCTAGTGTTCAATCATCTTCCACCTTCGGATCACGAAAGGCACACAAGCCAATCTACATCCTCAGGTCTAAGAAGATTGAACAGGGGCAACTGTTGTACCCCAAAATTTGCCCTCCCATATTCTGCAAGGTTTTGCCAAGCATCACCTCAAATGGCTCAAAGTCTACTCAAGGGTCACACAGTCAACCATCCTCCTAAGCCAGTCAAAACTAGGGTTTTGGTTCTTGCAAGGAAGTTGAGGTTTTCAAGGGCTCAATCAAGTCACACATGCTCATACACATTGTCAAGCACCTACATGTCAAGTTTCAAGGCTCACAAGGTCAAGTTGCACAGTCAAAAACCCTAATTGCTTCACAGTCAACTGTAGGGGCAAAATGGTCATTTGGCAGCCAAAAGTCAAAAATTTTGGTCAACATCTTATTTTGAAGCCACAATTATCATTTGATCAAGTCTTGATCATGATTTCACAAGAATGGCTCAAAAATCATCAAGGTGTCAAAAGTTTCTATTTTTGGACAGTTGAAAAGTCAACTGTAACTTGACCAAGGCATAACTTTTTCATGGTTCATCAGAAAAATCCCATCCAATGCTCATCTTGAAGGGGAAGACATTTCCTACAACTCATATTCACATTCCAAATCCAAGAAATGCTCTCACAAAAAATTATCAATTTCAACATTATAGGTCATTTTCAAAAGTCAACAAAAAGGGACTTTAAGTCAAAGACCATAACTTGAGATTGGTAAATCAAAATGACATGGAACCAAAGACATTGGTTAGAGGACTTCAAGACCTTTCCAAAATGTCCAAGAACATGTTCATAGCTTCAAAATTGAGCAAGATATGCATTGGAGAAGTTGGGAAATTTTTGTGAAATGGCCAAAGTCAATTATCCTTGAAACTTCATTTTTGACAAAAGGGGCCCACTTTTTACACTTGATTCAGCTTGGCCATGCCTCCCACGTGTCCCACCATTTATTTCAAGATTTAAAATTAATTTTTTCATTTTTATTTAATTTTATTTGATTTAATTCATTTTAAATCTTTAAAATTCAAATAAAAATCCAAGAAATTAATGGAGGGATATATTTTGTGTTGATTAACTTTGATACACCTTAAAACACATTCCAAATTCGTGCAAGGGCCTATTCCAAGCAAGAATTTAAATTTGACACAAAAATGGCAAGTGGTTCAATTTTGGTTATGGAGGAAATCTCAAACATGAATGCAAAGGCTTAATGACCATAATATTGTTTGATACATATTACATAACACATATGCAAGCATTGACAACAGAATACACGACCTAGAAACACTCCAAACGGCCAAACACATTTCAAACTTTCATGAGAAAAAAGCAAATATGAAAACCACCTTGCAGCACATTTTAAGCCTCCATTTTAATCCAGACACATTCCTTGCATTGTCAGGAATCTTTAGCAATCAGAATCAAGTGCAGAACCTCAAAGAATCGCTCATCACCCCACCCCACGGTTTGTCCAAACTTTGAAAATCGAAACTCCATTTCTTCACCTCTTTAATTCATTTTGATCATGTTTTTACATTGCTAACGTTATTACCAAGCTTTCTGTATGTTTTAATTTGACTATAAGGCCGTAAAACGCAAATCACCATGGGAGATATCTAGGTTTTCCAAAGCTTTCAAATTGGGGTTTCTCACATACAGAGAAATTGGCCCTCAGGACACCCATGGTTGAATTGAGAAGGACAAGACGAATCAAATGGACCCATCGCGCCTAATTTATGCTTCACGAGGAGCTAATCGCTATTTTTGAAATACCTGTATTTTGTGGGGGTTTAAAACCCCCGCTATATGTTTTCATATTTGCAGAAAAGGTAGAAGACGACATACGTGGCAAGCGGGGAATGGACAGTTCAAATTTACGCGCGTGTTTCAGCCTATAGGGCACTTATTCCATATATTATTTTGTTTCCATAATGCTTACAACTAGTGCGCTTGGTTCAGTTGGCTGGCAGTATGTTTGGTAAGCGTTGGGACCTGGGTTCAATTCCCAGGTCCCCTATAATCTCCATATTATTTTCTTCAACGTTTTCCTATGCAGATTCCAATATGAGGTGCATCATAAGTCTCACATCCCAGTGCAACCAAGTGTCATTGGAGGCAGATCCAAGGGCCAAAAGCGTAGAACACCATATTCTGGAGTCAGCGCAGGCGTAGGATATCCAGGAAAGTCAAACGAGCTTGCTTCAATGGGCCAAGATTTCAGCATTAAACCTCCATTTCAGCCCACACCCCCCTTGGTTTTACTTCTTTTTTCATTTTTGTTTTGTCATTTTCTATTATTTTAATTGCTAACCTTTTAATTATTTTTATTATTAATAATTAACTTAATTAACACATTTTCATAACAAATAAAAAAAAATAGAATTAACATTATTATTATTATCACATTATTTTTGTAAATAAACATTAACTAAAATAGTTTAATTAGGCAATTTTAATTCCTTTTCTTAAATAATTAAAATAGATCTAGAATTAGGTAATGTTAACTTTTAATTTTATTTCATTTCTTTTATTTCATAAAAACATAAAAACAACAAAAAATATTTTCTTTTAATTAAATTAATTAACTAGTCATTAATTAGCTTTAATTTCACTTAATTATAAAAAAGACAAAAAAATCAATTTTCTTTTCTAAAAAGGGTCAACACCCTTAAGACATTCCCGATTCTTCTTTCGCGCGCATTTTAATTTTATTTACTTTATTTGATTATTATGTAATTGCCTTCAAGAATGTAATAGTTAAATAGGTTTATCGCTTTATTTAATTTCCGTACTTATTTACCAAAAAACGGGTCTTTGTAATTTTTGGCGATGTATAGACCCGGGCCTTGTAATAGCATAAGATTTATGTTTCCGCAATTTATTTTCCGCACCCCCTAACTGCTAAACTTGCATGAAAGAATGTATGTAAATAAAAATAATTCGTAGCTCACTAATTAACCAGACAAACATTAACTGAATACAACATACAAATACACACACCACTTCTAGGGTACGCCTCACTTGTTGTCTTCGAAACATGGTCGTCGAGTATAGGACGTTTTAGCGGTCGCTCTGATGTCTAAGATCCAGTCGCCTCAAAATGGTTGCCTCGGATAAAAGGATCTAAGACATTAGGGTAGCTTCTAAGGTGTCTTACCGTTGCTCTGGTGACCACACTGTCCCTACAATCGAATTGACCCGAACACCTCCGACGGTGGTGCTACCTACCTCTCAATGGTGGGATGGCACTACCTAAAGGACATTTACACAGCTTAGTAGGTAGATGACTCATGGGTACTTGCTCTTTTCAAAAAACCAAACAAAATACTTTTCACACCTTACACTTTCAAAAGCTTTCAAAACAAATTTTTCAAACACTCTTGAGGACAGATACAAGAGTCATTCAGAAATCTTTCAAAGAAACTTTTTTCAAGCCCACTCACATTTTGAAAAGTAAACATTTTGAAAACATAAGAGCAAGTATATAAGAGCCCGTGGATAACCACGGATAGAAAGGGTGCTAACACCTTCCCTTTCTATAAATCTACCTCCCGAATCGAGAAACGTTCTCATAAGGAATTTTGCTGTGCTTTTGTCCTGTCCATGTTGGAGAAAATAAAAGACGGTGGCGACTCTTGCTTCCGCGACATTTCGTGAAACCAACTTTAAACAGTCAGTTCTAAATCCACCGATCACACCATGCATGTATCACGATTGGACAGTAAGGGAGGCGCCATTGGACTTGGCGAAAGAGTACAAAAATGAATGGTGTCGCCACCCCAATTGGCGAATAAGAGGTGTCCTTTGTTACAGCCTAGGCTCAGGCTACGTGACAGCCTTTGGGATTCCTTTCATTATTGCATGTAAGCCCATTGGAGTTAATGGGAGGAGTCTTACAAAATACATGTATATGTGCAGACTAGGGGCAGGCTAGGTGGCAGCCTAGGGGGTTACATAAGCCCATGCATGTATCACGATTGGACAGTAAGGGAGGCGCCATTGGACTTGGCGAAAGACTACAAAAATGAATAGTGTCGCCACCCCAATTGGCGAATAAGAGGTGTCCTTTGTTACAACCTAGGCTCAGGCTACGTGACAGCCTTTGGGATTCCTTTCATTATTGCATGTAAGCCCATTGGAGTTGATGGGAGGAGTCTTACAAAATACATGTATATGTGCAGACTAGGGGCAGGCTAGGTGGCAGCCTAGGGGGTTACATAAGCCCATGCATGTATCACGATTGGACAGTAAGGGAGGCGCCATTGGACTTGGCGAAAGAGTACGAAAATGAATGGTGTCGCCACCCCAATTGGCGAATAAGAGGTGTCCTTTGTTACAACCTAGGCTCAGGCTACGTGACAGCCTTTGAGATTCCTTTCATTATTGCATGTAATATTATTGGCAGCCTTGGGGGGTTGCATCCTTACTTAATTGAAATTTTTAGCCTTACGTTTATCATAACATTGATTCACATAATCTGTCAAATCTTCCAACCTTCAAACCTTCTTACAACCAAACCTTCAAACCTGCAAACAATCAAACATTCCAACCTTCAAACCACTCATCAAATTCAAACATTCCAACCTTCAAACATTACATCATTCAAACCTTCATACAATCAATAAACCTCAAACATTCCAACCTTCAAACCTTAAAACAATTCTACGCAATGGCCTCTTCACCACAATTTATCGTCAAAGCACATTTCAACGGTGAGGCATACATTTGTCCCACAGCTGGGTTTTTGTTTAGAGACACAGACAACATCCGATTTCTCTTAAACGGGAAAGCCAATTTCTCGTACTTCAAAAAAAGATTGGAGGCCAAACTTGAACGAGGCCCGGTGTCCCAGATATTTTATCAGAATCCAGTTTTCTTTGGAAACAACCAAGTAATTTTTTATAAGGTTGAAGTTTAAGATGACGAGGATCTCCAGAATATAATTTCCAGCCATGTCTATTCTGGATACGACTCTATTTAGTTGTACGTTTTGCTTCAAGAGCCTCAGGTGACACAGGAGGTTGATCTTTTGGAGAATGAACAAGATGAGGTAGATGCAGTTGATGATGAAGAAGAAGATAACGAGTTAGAGTTTGATGAAATGGTGAACAATGATTCCGACGATGATGGCATCCCTAGTATTCCTACAGACAAAATCTACACACCACCTCCGCACATGACAAACTTCAACATGGACGGAGATGAACCTTCTACTGACTTATTTTTCAATCCGTATATGCAGTCAGATGAAAATTTAAAAGAGAAGGACAATTTTCGTAATAGAGAGCAATGCATCAGGGCCATTAAAAAATTTCACATGCTCAACTCGGTTGATTTTAAGGTGGATCGTGTCAACCCAGAAAGGTACAAGATCAAGTGTGTCCACCCTGACTGTATGTTCAAGCTGACCGCATCATACAGATTAAGGGATGACTGTTGGGTCATAGGTTCCATGACTACCCACACTTGTGTAAGTTCCACTCAATCACAGGACCACCGAAAACTCAACCATGATCTAATCTGTCAAGAAATCCTACCCCTGGTCAGCAACGACCCATCTTTGAAGGTGAAAACAATCATCTCCCACATCACCACGGTTTTTAACTACACTCCGTCTTACCGTAAGGCGTGGTTAGCAAAGACTAAGGCGATTAAAAGGGTGTACGGAAACTGGGAGGAGTCATACCGAGAACTTCCCTGCTACCTGAATGCACTCAAGACGTATTCTCCAGGTAGTTTTTACGTTCTGGAAACATTGCCAGCGTACGCCCAAGATGGTAGTCTATTGCATGGCAACGAAATATTCAGTCGCGTGTTTTGGACATTTCAACCATGCATCACAGGGTTTGCATCATGCAAACCAATTTTACAAATTGATGGGACTTGGTTGTATGGGAAGTACAAAGGCACGCTATTGATGGCAGTTGCACAAGATGGCAACAACAACATTTTCCCCATTGCGTTTGCCCTTGTCGAAGGGGAGACCGGTGGTGCTTGGAGCTTTTTCCTGAAAAATCTTCGGACACACGTGGCTCCTCAACCAGATCTCTGTTTGATCTCGGACAGACATGCCTCCATTGAAAGTGCCTACAATAATCCAGCAAATGGTTGGCATGACCCTCCTTCTACACATGTCTATTGCGTTAGGCATATCGTCCAGAATTTCTCGAGGGAGGTCAAGGACAAAACATTGAGGAAAGCGGTTATGAATGCGGGATATGCATTGACACAACCCATATTCAAATATTACCGCAACGAGATCCGTTTGTCTAATCCGGAAGCCGGTAGGTGGATCGATAATATTCCAGTGGAAAAATGGACTAGGTCATACGACAATGGCCAAAGATGGAGGCATATGACAACGAATCTTATTGAATCAATGAATGGGGTATTCAAGGGCATACGAAACCTCCCAATCACTGCCTTGGTAAAATCTACGTATTTTAGGATGGCTGCGTTATTTGCAAAAAGAGGTGAAATGTGGAATGCGGTGTTGCAATCTGGACAACTATGAAGTGAAAGCTACATGAAATACATTAAGGCTGAAAGTGCTAAAGCCAACACTCACATGGTTATACGGTTTGACCGACACAGCCACAACTTCATTGTGAAAGAGACAATCGACCACAATGAAGGTCTGCCAAGACAAGAATACAGGATCATTTTACCTTCTCAATGGTGCGATTGTGGCAGGTTTCAAGCATTTCGTATGCCTTGCTCTCATGTCATTGCCGCTTGTGCTCATACCCATCAAGACGCGCTTCAACTGCTGTCAAATGTTTACAAATCTGAAACGTTGCTCAATGTTTACAACAACAACTTTCCTTTGGTGGCAAAACCAGATTATTGGCCTGAATACGACGGCGAAATAGTTTGGCACAATGACCAAATGCGAAGGAACAAGAAGGGTCGTCCCAAAAGTAGGCGCATCACAACAGAAATGGACGATCTTGACAGGTTGGAAAGAAAGTGTGGTTTATGCCGTCAGGTCGGACACAATTGCAAAAACTGTCCGAATCGGGCGTCTGGCTCGACCACATAAATATTGTAATACATAAAATATTTTCATAATTGTGTTGTAAACATTTGGGTTTTCCGTTAACAGATTTTGCTACAATTAATAAAACGAGTACAACAATAATTAACGATATTCAATCTAGGAAATTACAACTGTTAACACAATTTCATCTGACCCATGCATCATCAACATTACATCACTGTCTGTTTTGACTTCCTCCAACCACACATTAGGTCTTCCTGTCGCATGTGAGGTTGTTGTTCGTTTTCGCTGGATCCTTCGAATTTTCCCCCCTCCGCAATGTCTCCATCTAGCCACCGCATCAACTCCCGCTTCAGACGCTCCATGGAGTGAATGTGCCAGAATTTCATTTTCATCGCAGGTTTCGTGACGGAGAAGATAACGTAACCATCTCTGCTAAAAATCATAGGCGACGTCATGACGCAAATAACGGAGTACAAAATAAAAATACAGTGCGAGAAAGTGTGAGAAATTTCAGAGAAACGGACGAATTATTTATAAAACAACATTTTGCCCTAGTTTTGCCCTAGGAGCTAAGTGAGATGGCGCCTCCTCTCACTTTTAAGGAGCATGCGCCATCTCACTTGGCTAAAAGCCAAGGGAGGCGCCAAGTGAGATGACGCCTAGGGCAAAACCCTAGGTGGAGGCGCCAAGTGAGATGGCTCCTCCTTTGGAGAGTCATCTGAAACATGATTATTTGCGTAATTTTTTCCGAAACCCGATTATTTGCGAAATATTATTTTAATACATGGTTATTAATAAAAAAAATTCAATATCATACCAAGATTTCCAACACAATGTCAAACTAGTATATAATTTAATAGTTTAAGGTTGGAATCAATTTGAAACTTTTTTCAGTTATGTAATTTAATCATAAATCAATAGTATGACGTTATCCTTGTATTCTACACTTGATCATAGCGATTTATTATTATTTGCAAAGATTTAGAAACTATTGCCAAGATTCTTCATAGGGCTTGTGATCTTCACTCAATGATCAAGAAATGAACGGACATTGAATCTTGAGATTAATTTCAGACCCAAGGACTTGAGGCTTTCGATATCACCGGTTAGAACTGGTTAAGCACACATGAAAGGAAGAAAGAAAGAAAAATATTTTGAATTGGTTATTTTACATATCACTTATCATTCATAACCAACTTAATTAACTAGTTAATTACTTTCTGGTTAATTAGTTACTTATCAAATATGCAACACATCTAAATTATTTATTTAAATTGCATTTTAACATTAACTTTATGATATATTTGACAAGATTTAAGTTATACGAGCATTAAAAATAAGTAACAAAGCTAATATCAAGTGGATATGAGGTGTTAACCACTAGTTAATTTAAATTTGATGGTATATTACAATTTGTATTTGAGTTTTGGTGTTGTAGTCTAGCCTCAAGAATATGTACAAATACTCTGACGCACAAGTCAGTAACTATCACTAGTGAGAGATTTTTTTTTAGTCAAAAAAGTTTAGTTAAGTTGGACTTCGGAGATTCATCAGAGCTAGGACAAATCTAAAGAGATCCTCACATTGACATCGAGAGTTGAACCAACAACCTAATGAGAGGTATTTTAAGTTATTAAAAATATATACCTTGTCTCCATCTATTCTCTTTTCTTATAGGCCATTTTTAGGGTTTTAGAGATGTAAAACGTTCTTGTGCAGAATAGTTGTTCAATGAAACACGTGTCAATATATTATTTGTTTTGTGAGATAAAAGTGTTCATTCAATCATTCACCTTGATTAGGTTTTTTTAAGGCAAGATTATGGTTTAAATTGGGGTTGTGACCGCGGTTGCGGTCACTGCAGTTGTGGCTATTGCAATGCGGATCGTGACCATTGCGATGTGAAGTTATTTTTTATGAAGGGGAAGAAAACGTATTATACAATAGATAATGGGGATTTTTCGACAGGTGGGGGCCACATGTTCAGAAAAAGGGACCAAAGATGATTAAATTCAAAAAATTGTGTGGACCTGATGGGCTTATTTGTGTGAATAAGAAGAATAGGCCCAAAGGGAAGAATCATAGAAACAAGACCCAATATTTGGACCCTATTGAAAGCTCGTTAAAAGGCAGTAAACATCATTCCGCTGGGCATGTGGAAAACGAACATCTTTTTGAAGCTTCCATTACTGTATCATCATGGAGAACACTCACCGAATTCTGATATAATTAGGAGTGATTTTAGATTGTGGTATAATTTGGAATCTAATGTTAGGGGGAAGCTATTTCTAGGATTGGTATTATGGCTATTGATTCAAAGAAGGATTATAAGAGTAGAATTGACAAAATGGAAATAGGAGATAAGGCTAGAAAGTTGGGAGGGAATGAGGTTATTCAAATGTTGAAATGATTATTGGATCATTCAACATCAGAAGAGGTGGTAGTTTGATTAAGAGGATGAGAATTAGTCAAATTATCAAAAAAGGTAATGCAAATATGTTTTTAATTCAGAAATCTAAATTACATACAATGATTGAAGTTATTGCTAAAAGCTTCTGGTCCAAGGAGAATATTGGTTGGACTTATTCTAGTTTTAATGGTCTTTCTGGAGGGCTTGTTATCCTTTGGAAGAAAGGTATTGTGGAGGTCTTATGTAGTTTCAAAGGAGATGGTCTTGTGGGAGTTAAAGTTTGTTGAGGGATTTTTTTTACTATGTTGTTAACTTTTATTCATCGCGTGACTTGGAGATGAAAAGATCTCCATGGAGGAATCTCTTGGAGTTAAAATTTGGGTATGTGGATGGCGAGTGGTGTATTGGAGGTGATTTTAACACGATCACTAATCCTAGGGAGAGGAAGGGAAAGGCCACGGGCTGTCGTAATTCATAAATGAGGGAGTTTTAGGATTTCAGTGCGAATTGTGATTTGGTTGATGTTCCTTGTAAGGGGAAGAAGTTTTATTGGTATAGTGGGAATAGAAAATCCATGAGTAGGATTACCCGTTTCTTAATTTCAGAAGCGACTTTTAACAATTGGGATGTGGTTGGCCAACAAATCGGTTTGAGAGATGTATCAGATCATTGTCTGACTTGGTTGGTTTCAGATTCTTCAAATTGGGGCCCGAAACCCTAAACCCTAAAACGAATGGTTTAATAATAAGAATTTTATTGCGTTCCTTGAAAAAGAGTGGAAAGATTTGGAGGTTGTTGGTAGAAGTGATTTTGTGTTAAAAGACAAACTTAGATTGCTTAAAAGTAGTCTTAATAGGTGGAATGATGAGGTTTTCATGAGGTTTGGTTTGGATATAGAAGAGGGAGTAAGCGAGATCAACAAAGGGGATGAATCGTTGGGTATGGATAGGGGTTTTTTATCGGATAATTTTATTATCAACCGTAAGGAGGCTACGAGTCAGTTTTGGCTAAATTTATGGATTAAGGAAAACATGCTTATTCAAAAATCAAGATTAAAGTGGCTTAACGATGGAGATAATAATAATAGGTATTTCCATTATGTGATGAAGGAGAGAAGAAGGCAAAATCATAATGGATCTATCAATACGAATAGAGGTTTAATTGTGTCGGTTAAGGATGTAAATGAGGAGGTGTTGAATCATTTTGCTAGTAAGTTCAGAGAGTCGAATTTTAATAGGCCTTTTTTTGGAAGGGGTTCCTTTTAGAATTCTTAGTCATTCGGAGAGGGATTTGCTTGAAATTCCTTTTTCGAAGGTGGAAATTAGAGAGGCGGTGTGGGGTTGCGAAGGTTCTAAAAGCCCGGACCCAGACGAGTATTCATTTATGTTCATTAAGAAGTGTTGGTATTTTCTTAAAGAATTTTTTTTTTTTGGTTTTTCAGAAACTTCCATGGCGGGCCTGTTTTATCTAAGGCTATTGTTTCCTCTTTTTTGACTTTGATTCTTAAGAAAGATAATCCTTTGGGGTTAGATGATTTTAGACTAACATGTCTTGTTGGTTGTCTTTATAAGGCCTTGTCTAAAATTTTGGCGCCTAGATTGAAGTTCGTTTTGAACTCTATTATTTCTCCTTTCCAAAGTGCTTTTATGCCGGGTAGACAGTTACTTGACAATGTGTTGGTGGAAAATGAGTTAGTGGAATTTGTGAGTAAGGAGAAGAAGGATTTTATGCTTTTTAAGGTTGACTTCGAGAAAACTTATGATACCGTGAGTTGGGCTTTCCTTAGGAATATGATATCGAAGATGGGGTATGGAGACCTTTGGTTGAGATGGATGGAAGCTACTATTTTTTTTAGAAAAATGTCCGTGTTAGTAAATGGTAGCCCGACTAAGGAATTTTTTGTGGATAGAGGCTTAAGACAAGGTGACCCTCTTTCTCCGTTTCTTTTTGTTTTGGTTAAGAAAGGTTTGTCGGGGTTGGTTAGAAATTCGATGGAATTAGGGGAATTTTTCGATTTTAATGTGAATAGAAATTGTTTCATTGACATTCTTCAATTTGTGGACGATACTATTTTGGTAGGAGATGGTAGTTGGAAGAATTTGTGGGCTATCAAAGTGGTGCTTAGAGGTTTTGAATTAGCTTCGGGACTTGGTATCAATTTCTACAAAAGCAAGATTATTGGCATCAACGTTCCCCCAGATTTTCTTGACGCGATGACTTTCTTCCTTTCTTGCATTACAGAAAGGAATAAATTCACCTTTCTTGTTATTCCTATAGGTTCTAATTTGATAAGGATGTCTTCTTGGTCCTTGTGATCGGTGGAAATAGAACTGACTGTTTAAAGCTGGATCGCGAAATGTCGCGGAAGCAAGAGTCGCCACTGTCTTTTATTTTCTCCAACATGGACAGGACGAAAGCACAGCAAAATTCCTTATGAGATAGTTTCTCGGTCGGGAGGTAGATTTATAGAAAGGGAAGGTGTTAGCACCCTTTCTATCCATGGTTATCCATGGGCTCTTAGGTACTTGTTCTTATGTTTTCAAAATGTTTGTTTGCTTTTCAAAATATGAGTGAGTTTGAAAAAGTTTCGTTGAAAACTTCAATTCGACTCTTGTATCAGTCCTCAAGAGTGTTGTGAAGTGTTTGTTTTGAAATCTTTTAGAAAGTGTTAGTGTGAAAAGATTGTTTTTTTTTTGAAGAGAGCAAGTACCTATGAGTTGTCTACCTACCCTAAGGAATTAGGCTGTGTAAAAGTCCTTATGGTAGTGCCATCCCACCATTGAGAGGTAGGTAGCACCACCGTTGGAGGTGTTCGGGTCAATTCGAGTTAAGGGACATTGTGGTCACCAAAGCAACAGTAGGACACCTTAGAAGTAACTCTAATGTCCTAGATCCTTTTTAATCCGAGGCAACTGTTTCGAGGCAACCAGATCTTTGGACATCAGAGCGACTGCTAAAACGTCCTATACTTGACGACCACGTTTCGAAGGCAATAAGTGAGGCGTACCCTAGAAGTGGTGTGTGTATTTGTGTGTTGTTTTCAGTTAACAGTTATCTTTGATCATGGCATTGTGAGCTACGCTTGTTTTTAATTAACCATACATTCTTTCATGCAATTTAGAATTTAAAGGTGCGGAAAATTAAAAGACGGAAAGCTAAAAGCTACGCTATTACAAGGCGCGGGTCTATACATCGCCAAAATACAAAGACCCATTTTTGATAAAAGATGCGGAAAGTAAATAAATTCGGTGAACCTAATTACTATTACATCCGGAAAGCAGTTACATAATAATTGATAAGAAAATAATGCGCGAAAAGAATTAAAATTAGGACGTCCGAGAGTTTTGACCCTTTGCTTGAAATTAAATTAAATTAAAGCCTAATAATTATTTAAAGAAAGAAAAGAAAGTGTTTTTTTATGTTTTTTGTATTTATGAAAATAAAGAAAAAGAATTAAAAGGAAACCCTAAATCTAGATTATTTTAATTATTAATGAAAATATTAAAGTTAACCTAATTTACTAGTTAATTAATTTATTTACATGTTTATTTACAAAATTAATGATAATTAATAATAATGATGAATAATGATGATTAATAATTTATTTAAGAAAAAGATGAAAATGTCAAAACCTAATTCTACATATTTTTTATTTATTAAGAAAAAGTGTTAAAATTAAAACCTAGATTAACTAAGTTACTTGTTAGAGTTTATTTACAAAAATTAATTAGTGAAGAAATTAAATATATTTGTATTTTTTGATTTTTCTGTTTTTATTATAGAAAATTATTTTATGGTGAAAAAAACAATTAAAACAATTAAAAAAGAATTAGAAAAGAAAAGAAAATAAAATTAAAAAGGATGCAAACCAAGGGGGATTTCAGGCCCAAGGGGAGGTTTTTTGAAGTATTCTGGCCCATTAGACAAAAAGCATTGTTTGACTTTCTGGCATCACGTGCGTGTTCATTGACTCCTGAGTACCGTGGTCTGTATTCTTTGGCCATTGGATTGGGTTTCATGGCCATTTGTGTTCTGGCTGTTGGCCATTTGTGTTCTGACCTCAATGTTCCTTAATCTTCTCAGGATGTCTGTCTCGCCATGTATTGGTGTCATGCATAAGTTGTTCTACTTTGGCCATTTGGCTTTTGGCTTTTGGCCATTTGTGTTTTGGCCTCAACGTTCCTTAATGAACCTGCATGGAATCTTGTCTAAATCTGCAGTGTTGAATCTCATGAACACATTAAACAAAATCATAAAATGTAAATAAAGCCAATATATGAAGAAATTTAATGTTTAGGCACAATATGGCATGTATGAATGATTATACCTTTTTGATCATGGAGATCAAATCAATCTTACCCTTACTGGAAAATTAGGGACATGAATGCTTTTATGCCTTTTGGATCATGGAGATCAAGTCAGCCTTACCCTTACTGAAGAAGTAGTTAGGTGTTAGTTTGTAACTGTGATGGCTTGTTTGTAGTGAGAGAGGGATTTGTAATAAGGATTTCAAGGTTTTAGGGTTCTTGAAAGAATTTGATATTCTAACAGTGTTGTGGCAATGTCTTTTCTCTCTTCTTCTCCTCTCTGGTTTGTGTGAAAAGAAGGTGATTATATAATGGAAATTAGGGTAAAGAAAATGGGCTTTGAATGTGCAATTGGGCCTCCAATGTTCACTTGAGTTCGTCACTTTCCAGGCTAAATCGCAGGGACTTAAGTGCAATTTTTGAAGTTGAAATGTGAAACCAAAATGTAGCCGACATCGAGAACTAACTCCTGTCCGAAAATCGGCTCAATCGGATAAACGGTAAATTAGTTATGAATTTTTGAAGTTTCAGCTCAGACAAACTTATTTTGGGCTCCAGTGTCGACTCTGACACGTTCTTCAATAAAAAACTGGTATTGATCAGAGCATAATCCGGTCTCGACTTTTGAAGCAAAGTTGTAGATCTCTGATTCAGTGACCTTGTGTAAAAATATGAGCCCAATCCGATAAAAATTGACCGAGTTATGAATTTTCGAAGTTTCGGCCCAGATGAAATAATATTCAGCATTCAGGATTTTTGGCGCGTCACGCACTCTGAGCAAAAAACGAAGGCCTTTTGAATACCGTTTGAACTCAATACCTTCTGTGAAAATGTAGCCAACTCAATTTGTGAACTTTTGGTGCTGGAACCAGCTCGATACGATGAAAATCGACCAAGTTATGATTTTCTGAACATGACGCAAATAAACTTCTGTCACAAATTTTCTGTATGAAAATACTTGATAAATCTACATTTTTGAAGACCTTCTGATCGAAATTGGCTTCCAGCTGTGAGAGATGAAAACGTAGATAATGTCAAGACGGAATTTTGGACACCGGAACGGATTCAAAACGAGCCACGATCTTCAAGTTATGAATTTTTTAGCGCGTAAAAACTGCACTTTCAGCACACTTTTTCACCATTTTTCTTCGAGAAAACTCACACATTCGGATACCTTCTTTAAAGAATTGACTCTTGAGCCGAACCTGAATTTGAGAATATGTTAGGATATTAAGGATAACTTGAGGTCATTTGGATATAAGGACCTTGATGCAACACAAAACCCTAATTTTGACTTGACTGCCTTAGGAGGTGATTTGACTGTGCAACCTTTGAGAAATCTTGAGGAATATGGGAGGGCAAATTTTGGGGTACAACAGTTGCCCCTGTTCAATCTTCTTAGACCTGAGGATGTAGATTGGCGTGCCTTTCGTGATCCAAAGGTGGAAGATGATTGAACACTAGAGTGCCCAGAAATTTGCGCTCACATAGTAAAGCATCAGCATCGTGATGGCGGGAATGGGCTTATAGATGCCATTTGGAGATACGATGGATAGGGGGATGGGCTTATAGATGCCATCTGGAGGTGTCGATCGCGTAAGAGATTCCTTAGCGAGAACTTGCGTACCTGAAAAAGAAAGATACTTACCTGGCCTGTTACTGGGATCGACCTTCAAATTCTTTATGTAGATGTGCCCTGTCTGGATGCAGGTATCGAATCTACGAATAGTCGCTCACATACGTGCCCTGGCTGGATACAGGAATCGAATCCGGAAATAGTCGTCAACAGATACACCCTGGCTGGATACAGGAATCAGATCCTCAAACTCTTCAGACGTACCCTGGCTGGTTACAGGAATCGAGTTCGGAAATAGTCGTCAACAGATACACCCTGGCTGGATACAGGAATCGGATCCTCAAACTCTTCAGACGTACCCTGGATGGTTACAGGAATCGAGTCCGGAAATAGTCGTCAACAGATACACCCTGGCAAGATACAGGAATCAAATCCTCAAACTCTTCAGACGTACCCTGGCTGGTTACAGGAATCGAGTCCGGAAATAGTCGTCAACAGATACACCCTGGCAAGATACAGGAATCGGATCTTCAAACTCTTCAGACGTGCCCTGGCAGGATATAGGAATCGAGTCTGGAATATAGTCGTCAACAGATACACCCTGGCAAGATACAGGAATCAGATCTTCAAACTCTTCAGACGTGCCCTAGCAGGATACAGGAATCGAGTCTGGAATTAGTCGTCAATAGATACACCCTGGCAAGATACAGGAATCGGATCCTCGAACTCTTCAGACGTGCCCTGGAAGGATACAGGAATCGAGTCTGGAATTAGTCGTCAACAGATACACCCTGGCAAGATACAGGAATCGGATCTTCAAACTCTTCAGACGTTCCTTGGCAGGATACAGGAATCGAGTCTGGAATTAGTCGTCAACAGATACACCCTGGCAAGATACAGGAATCAGATCTTCAAACTCTTCAGACGTGCCCTGGCAGGATACAGGAATCGAGTCCGGAAAAATAGTCGTCAACAGATACACCCTGGCAAGATACAGGAATCAGATCTTCAAACTCTTCAGACGTGCCCTGGCAAGATACAGGAATCGAGTCCGGAAAATAGTCGTCAACAGATACACCCTGGCAAGATACAGGAATCGGATCTTCAAACTCTTCAGACGTGCCCTGGAAGGATACAGGAATCGAGTCCGGAAAATAGTCGTCAACAGATACACCCTGGCAAGATACAGGAATCGGATCTTCGAACTCTTCAGACGTGCCCTGGCAGGATACAGGAATCGAGTCTGGAATATAGTTGTCAACAGATACACCCTGGCAAGATACAGGAATCAGATCTTCAAACTCTTCAGACGTGCCCTGGAAGGATACAGGAATCGAGTCTGGAATAGTCGTCAACAGATACACCCTGGCAAGATACAGGAATCAGATCTTCGAACTCTTCAGACGTGCCCTGGCAGGATACAGGAATCGAGTCTGGAAAATAGTCGTCAACAGATACACCCTGGCGAGATACAGGAGTCGGATCTTCGAACTCTTCAGACGTGCCCTGGCAAGATACAGGAATCGAGTCTGGAATTAGTCGTCAACAGATACACCCTGGCAGGATACAGGAATCGGATCTTCAAACTCTTCAGACGTGCCCTGGCAGGATACAGGAATCGAGTCTGGAAAATAGTCATCAACAGATACACCCTGGCAGGATACAGGAATCAGATCTTTAGTTGCGACCGTTGATAGTAATTATCTTTGTATTGATCTTTGTCCTGAAAAGACAAAACTTTAGTTGTATGCGATGTTATGATGTATGAAATGCGTGATGTTTTCAAAATAAATGAGATTGTATGTTCGTGGTGCGTATGTGCATGCTATGATGTATGAAGATTGTGATGCTTGTGAACGTATTTTCGTCTAGGAAAATAAATCCTTGACGGGTGCCAGGAAGTTGAATCCTGGGTTGCTGTGGAAGAGTAGAGCTTTCTTGTTTCCGCTGGGGGATGATGGTTGCAAGGATACACCGGTAGGAGAAGATGATTCCGTTGGTGAATAAACTTGTTGGAGAGATTACTCTGCGGGGAGATAACTCTGGCGATCTTGCTGGGGAACAATACTCTGTGGGAAGAGAGGTACTTGGCAGAGATATTGAATGAGAACTCCGCTGGGGATACCGACGTTGAAAAGCTCTGTTGGAAGATTTGATGAACTTCGCTGGGGATAGGAAGACTTCGTCGGGGACGATCTTTCCGTTGTAAATAGCTGAGGATAACCCAGCTATAAGCTCTGGCGAGGAATAACCTTCTGAATAAAGACGGGGAGATGCTCTGCAAAGGATAAGCTTCCAGAATCTAATGGGGATAAGCTTCCTACTGGGGAGATGGATTCAACTCTTCTGGGGAGGCTTTGGACTGTATTGGGGAGTGGCTCCGCTGAATGTTCTGTATTCCGCCGGGGAACAATCTTAGATCAAGATTGTCGGGGATGCTTGTTAGGAATGTTTGTATACTCCGCTGGGGAATATTGAGATCTTCTAGGGATATCCCAACTTCCTTAAGGTTGACAGTGTAGGTTAACTCTGCTCGAGGGGAGTATTGTTGTCTTGCTGGAGATATTGTGCCTTGTTAGGGTTGCTGGGAGACCAACTCTGCTTGAGAGAATTGTTGAATCTTGTCTTACTCAGCGGGGAGTGAAGGTATCTTGATTGGTTCTTCAGCTTACCTTGGTACCTTGGTGGACAGAGCAATTAGACTGCTTAGACAACTCATTATTGCCCCTGTTTCTGTGGGAGAAGGTACATGTGGAGGTGCTTGATAATTTCCGATTGACAAATCTTCTTCTGGTAGGCAAGTGACGAGATGACGGAACATAGTCGTACGCTTTTGATCCCTAATTTTTGCCTGGACCGCCCTTTCGGGTTTTCAGTCCACCGGGATACCCATTTTTGCCCAAGCCGCCTTTTCAGGTTTTCGACTTGTCGGGTGTACAGTTTTTTCATTTCATCCCTTATTTTTGCCCGAACCCTTTTGGTTCGCCGGGAAGCCCTTATTTTTGTCTAGGTGTGTCAACCTAGCGGGTCTTTGATTATGCGTAGTATTTTTTTCGACTATGTCCACGCTCTCAGAATGTAGGGAGATGCCCCTGTTGTTGCGTTGTGTTGCCATACTACCAGAAGATGTTTGATCATGCAAGATTCGTAGCTGGAATTCACGTCCAATGCCCCAAGTGACTCAGGCGGAGATCTGCCCCTGGCTATTTGGCATTTGAGAGATTCTCTGAATCTTGACTTAACTGCCCCAGATGACGGACAATGATCATGCTTGCCCCTTGGTTGGAAGTGCTTTTCCACTTGAGGTGATATTTTTGTTGAGAAGACTTATGTTCACTGGATATTCATCGTGCGAATTTCTTTGTTGTTCGAACAAAAAGTCATATGCAAACAATGTTATGTTAAAAATGCAAAGCTTATGTCTGTCTTGAAGTTTTTGAAAATGCATTTTTTTCAGTAAAACCAGTGAATTTTGTAAAATGCGATGTCAACTCGTTATTTTATCGCAAGCCTTAAGGAGTCAGGATACCTTTCGTAACAGTATGCTTTCGAACTAACCCATGCTTCAGCTAGGACTTTTAAGGGTTGTAGCGTGGCCTGGTTCACGGTTTAAGAAACAAAGGATAAGGCTCAAAATGTATTTGTACCCACCCGCTCTTCGTGATGTTCTTCAAACCTAAACTCAGCTGATCGTGCGTTATACCTTGTTTGAGTCTTTGTCCTGATATACCAGTGATGGTTCGGGTATTGACAGTTTATTTTGAACAGGCAGTCAATTCTTTTTTGTTGAGGGTTTGTAGGACCTCTTTCTTTTTGATTTTATTATCCCTGTCTTTTGCCTGAGCTGTTTCTTTTGTGATTACAGTCAGCGGGATGCCCCAGTTTTTGTAAGTCTCCTTCATAGGTTCTGACTTAGTGGGCTTTTAGTTTTGAAAGATAATGACTGCCTGTCTTTATGATTATAGGAACCATCACTGTCTTTTCGTCTCGGAAGGACTTCTTTGATGCTATTTTCTGTGCACTTGGATCAACTGAGAGAACTACCCTGCCCCAGGTTATGATTAAGGGTTTTAATTTTCGAAAAGAAAAAATCTGACTTCTTTGGCTCAAAGGGGTTGACGAGGGATTATCTTCCTTATAACTCCAGTGTTTAGGAATTGAAACAATGCCCGTACCTCATCAGCGGGGTCTGTTCAAAAGCATACTGTAAAGATCGTGGTATCATTTTTGTTATCCTCCCTCAAGAGGTTTAGGATTTAATCGAGAGTTGACATAAAAAATGAAAGCAGTTTGAATATAGCGAATGTGAATATATTGATTCAAAACAGACATATGCGATGCATTGATATAGTAATAAAATTTGCTATGACAATAATTGTTTGGACAATAAAAAGAAAATTACAACTTGAAAATTCTAATGGACAAAAAGTCTTCTCGTCTCAGGACTTGTCACTTCAAATGGTGAATCTTGTAGGGATAGTAAAAGAACTCAGCCTGGCCATCTTGGGTGAATTCTACTGCTCCTTCATCAATCAGGTCCTGGATCTTGTTCTTCAGAGCCCAGCAGTCGTTTGTGTCATGTCCCGGACCATCAGAGTGGTATGCACATCTCCTATTGGGATGATAAGTAGGAGCAGAGATGTTGGGATTCCGGGGAGGAGCCCTTAGAGTTACCAAATTCAACCTCAACAGGTGTTGTAAAGCTTGAGACAACGACACGTTGAGCTTGGTAAATTGCCTTCGGGGCTTACTCTGATCAACTCGTTGCTCTGGGCGAGGTTGTGGTTGGACCTGTGAAGTGGTAGCAATTTGGAGAGGTCTATTCTTCAACATACCAGACTCTTTTCCTCTTGGAAGCTGATCAATGACCTGGTCCCTGACTTGGACTGTTTGCTTCATGTTGTATCTCTCTTGGTGAAGCTGGTTGACCATGTTTCTCAACTCTTCTTGCTCCCGAGCTAAGCCTTGGATGAGATCCATTTGCCCCAGCATCTGGGTTCTCATGGCATCCACCTCAGCTTGCAGACGTTTCAGCCGTTCGTCCTTACTGTCTTCTGGACTGTTCTTGACCATAGTCCCCATGAGGAGTGTTCTCAGCTCTTCTTGCCCCTTGGATAGGCTTAGGAAGATCTTCCCGAACTGAGTCTCTTGAGTACGGAGATCCTGGTTGTCTGGTTGGAAATCCATTGCTGAAATAAACAGCGAAGAAGGTAACTGACCTGCAACAAGGGTACCTGTTATGCAATGATGTGTATGATATGCATGCGATGTTTTCAAGGATCTCGGGGTAAACAAGAAAATTGTTAGCATTTGAATTTGGGTAGCTTGATTGAAGGAACTGCATATTGTTGAGAGTCCTTCATCAAGGGTCAAAGGCTCACCATATCCAGTGGGTCATAGCCCCTGACTCAAGTCATCAACCTTGTTAGAGGAAAATAAATCCCCTTTGCCCCTTGCTAGACATTCCGGTTCATCATGACCTGCATCACAAGCCCTTGAGAACCTTGAAATGGGTTAGTCCTTATGCAGGATGTATGCAATGGTATGATGTTATGCTATGCATGGAGTGATGTAAGTAGGCCCTGTAATGAGTCCCAATTAAGGACTGTGAACAAAACCTGCAATAAACTTGTGTGTCAGATAACAAGTATGCAAGTAGTCAAGTTTGAAGGCACACAAGTCACACAAGAGAGCCCTTAGAGTTTAGGTCAGCATGGGGTCTGGGGTACTACCCTCTTGAAGTTGGTGGGCTCAAAACCTGTCCAATCAGAAGTAACCGGGTTCTAAGGATCTCAATATCATTGGATTGTTTTCTGTGTTCATCGTTTCGATTTAGCCACTGAACTAGCAATCGAAATATTCCAAGAAAACAACCCTCAACTGAGTGTAGTATCGAGTATTAACCAACTTCGGACTGCACCAAAGTCAGTTATCTCACTACCCTAAAGAGGCCAAGATGGTTCAATTAAGGTTCCTAAGGTCAGTTGATGCTTCACGACACCACGCGGCGGCCCCGTACTCTCCTTGACTTGACTCAAGGGTTACCGGTACTCACCAAAGTGCCACATCAACGTAGCAGACTGCTTCAACCGTGTCGGTATACCCCGCACAGTTCCCTCACAGTCTTGTTGCTACTTTCTAAGAAGGTATCCCCCAGATCCGGGTTAGGATCTATAGAACTCCCAAGACAGTACCCACAATAATAAAGCAAACAATTCAGACAATTGAAAACACAAGTGATCTTAGTCCTAAGGTACACCTCACTTTTATAAAGTCCCCAGCAGAGTCTCCAGTTCTGTGATCGGTGGAAATAGAACTGACTGTTTAAAGCTGGATGGAGAAATGTCGCGGAAGCAAGAGTCGCCACCGTCTTTTATTTTCTCCAACATGGACAGGACAAAAGCAAAGCAAAATTCCTTATGAGATAGTTTCTCGGTCGGGAGGTAGATTTATAGAAAGGGAAGGTGTTAGCACCCTTTCTATCCATGGTTATCCATGGGCTCTTAGGTACTTGCTCTTATGTTTTCAAAATGTTTGTTTTCTTTTCAAAATATGAGTGAGTTTGAAAAAGTTTCGTTGAAAACTTCAATTCGACTCTTGTATCAGTCCTCAAGAGTGTTGTGAAGTGTTTGTTTTGAAATCTTTTAGAAAGTGTTAGTGTGAAAAGATTGTTTTTTTTTTGAAGAGAGCAAGTACCTATGAGTTGTCTACCTACCCTAAGGAATTAGGCTGTGTAAAAGTCCTTATGGTAGTGCCATCCCACCATTGAGAGGTAGGTAGCACCACCGTTGGAGGTGTTCGGGTCAATTCGAGTTAAGGGACATTGTGGTCACCAAAGCAACAGTATGACACCTTAAAAGTAACTCTAATGTCCTAGATCCTTTTTAATCCGAGGCAACTGTTTCGAGGCAACCGGATCTTTGGACATCAGAGCGACTGCTAAAACGTCCTATACTTGACGACCACGTTTCGAAGGCAACAAGTGAGGCGTACCCTAGAAGTGGTGTGTGTATTTGTGTGTTGTTTTCAGTTAACAGTTATCTTTGATCATGGCATTGTGAGCTACGCTTGTTTTTAATTAACCATACATTCTTTCATGCAATTTAGAATTTAAAGGTGCGGAAAATTAAAAGACGGAAAGCTAAAAGCTACGCTATTACAAGGCGCGGGTCTATACATCGCCAAAATACAAAGACCCGTTTTTGATAAAAGATGCGGAAAGTAAATAAATTCGGTGAACCTAATTACTATTACATCCGGAAAGCAGTTACATAATAATTGATAAGAAAATAATGCGCGAAAAGAATTAAAATTAGGACGTCCGAGAGTTTTGACCCTTTGCTTGAAATTAAATTAAATTAAAGCCTAATAATTATTTAAAGAAAGAAAAGAAAGTGTTTTTTTATGTTTTTTGTATTTATGAAAATAAAGAAAAAGAATTAAAAGGAAACCCTAAATCTAGATTATTTTAATTATTAATGAAAATATTAAAGTTAACCTAATTTACTAGTTAATTAATTTATTTACATGTTTATTTACAAAATTAATGATAATTAATAATAATGATGAATAATGATGATTAATAATTTATTTAAGAAAAAGATGAAAATGTCAAAACCTAATTCTACATATTTTTTATTTATTAAGAAAAAGTGTTAAAATTAAAACCTAGATTAACTAAGTTACTTGTTAGAGTTTATTTACAAAAATTAATTAGTGAAGAAATTAAATATTTGTATTTTTTGATTTTTCTGTTTTTATTATAGAAAATTATTTTATGGTGAAAAAAACAATTAAAAAAAATTAGAAAAGAAAAGAAAATAAAATTAAAAATGATGCAAACCAAGGGGGGTTTCAGGCCCAAGGGGAGGTTTTTTGAAGTATTCTGGCCCATTAGACAAAAAGCCTTGTTTGACTTTCTGGCATCACATGCGTGTTCATTGACTCCTGAGTACCGTGGTCTGCATTCTTTGGCCATTGGATTGGGTTTCATGGCCATTTGTGTTCTGGCTGTTGGCCATTTGTGTTCTGGCCTCAACGTTCCTTAATCTTCTCAGGATGTCTGTCTCGCCATGTATTGGTGTCATGCATAAGTTGTTCTACTTTGGCCATTTGGCTTTTGGCTTTTGGCCATTTGTGTTTTGGCCTCAACGTTCCTTAATGAACCTGCATGGGATCTTGTCTAAATCTACAGTGTTGAATCTCATGAACACATTAAACAAAATCATAAAATGCAAATAAAGCCAATATATGAAGAAATTTAATGTTTAGGCACAATATGGCATGTATGAATGATTATACCCTTTTGATCATGGAGATCAAATCAATCTTACCCTTACTGGAAAATTAGTGACATGAATGCTTTTATGCCTTTTGGATCATGGAGATCAAGCCAGCCTTACCCTTATTGAAGAAGTAGTGAGGTGTTGGTTTGTAACTGTGATGACTTGTTTGTAGTGAGAGAGGGATTTGTAATAAGGATTTCAAGGTTTTAGGGTTCTTGAAAGAATTTGATATTCTTACAGTGTTGTGGCAAGGTTTTTTCTCTCTTCTTCTCCTCTCTGGTTTGTGTGAAAAGAAGGTGATTATATAATAGAAATTAGGGTAAAGAAAATGGGCTTTGAATGTGCAATTGGGCCTCCAATGTTCACTTGAGTTCGTCACTTTCCAGGCTAAATCGCAGGGACTTAAGTGCAATTTTTGAAGTTGAAACGTGAAACCAAAATGTAGCCGACATCGAGAACTAACTCCTGTCCGAAAATCGGCTCAATCGGATAAACGGTGAATTAGTTATGAATTTTTGAAGTTTCAGCTCATACAAACTTATTTTGGGCTCCAGTGTCGACTCTGACACGTTCTTCAATAAAAAACTGGTATTGATCGGAGCATAATCCGGTCTCGACTTTTGTGGAAAACTTGTAGATCTCTGATTCAGTGACCTTGTGTAAAAATATGAGCCCAATCCGATAAAAATTGACCGAGTTATGAATTTTCGAAGTTTCGGCCCAGATGAAATACTATTCAGCATTCAGGATTTTTGGCGTGTCACGCACTCTGAGCAAAAAACAAAGGCCTTTTGAATACCGTTTGAACTCAATACCTTCTGTGAAAATGTAGCCAACTCAATTTGTGAAATTTTGGCGCCGGAACCAGCTTGATACGATGAAAATCGACCAAGTTATGATTTTCTGAACATGACGCAAATAAACTTCTGTCACAAATTTTCTGTATGAAAATACTTGATAAATCCACATTTTTGAAGACCTTCTGATCGAAATTGACTTCCAGCTGTGAGAGATGAAAACGTAGATAATGTCAAGACGGAATTTTGGCAACTGGAACGGGTTCAAAACGAGCCACGATCTTCAAGTTATGAATTTTTTAGCGCGTAAAAACTGCACTTTCAGCATACTTTTTCACCATTTTTCTTCGAGAAAACTCACACATTCGGATACCTTCTTTAAAGAATTGACTCTTGAGCCGAACCTGAATTTGAGAATATGTTAGGACATTAAGGAGAAATTGAGGTTATTTGGATGTAAGGACCTTGATGCAACACAAAACCCTAATTTTGACTTGACTGCCTTAAGAGGTGATTTGACTGTGCAACCTTTGAGAAATCTTGAGGAATATGGGAGGGCAAATTTTGGGGTACAACAGTCCTCCTTAGTTTCTAAATTGAGAAAACGCTTATCTTGCTGGTAGGGGAAGTTCCTTAGCTTTGGTGGTAGAATTACTCTTTTGAAATAGGTGCTTAATACTCTCTCGATTTTTCAACTATCTTTTTACAAAGCCCCAATGACAATTCATAAAGAGATAGTTAAGCTTTAGAGTGGGTTCCTTAGGGGTAGTTGATCAATGGTTTTTCCACCTTTATTTATAGTTGATTTTATTTATAGTTTCTTTATTTTGTCAAGTGTTTTAGTTCATTCTTCTATTTTTTATGTGTTGTTTGTGTATTTTGTTGTTTTCAGGATCAGAGGAATAAAACCAAGAACATCAGTGTGAAAAGTGCAGAATTCGGAGTTTCGGAGGAAGTCTCACATTCCAAGCTACAGGGTACCTGACACAGCCACCTGTGTCGTCTGACGTGTCAGTAGAGGATGCTCAGTAGGCGGTTTGAGAGACAGAGGCTGAGGCTGAAATGAGTGCCCGTGTCAGCAGAAGGTCTGGGCGAAAGGGTAGTTGGTGCGATGGACAGAGAACGACACGGGTGACCGTGTCAGGTGACACGGCCCGTGTCGGCCTATGACGCTGATTTCCTAATTTTTTCATACTCTTTCCATATGTTATACTTTGAAGGCATTTTGGGTACTTCCAACCGACCTGGATGAACGGTGACTATTTAAATGAGTTTTCACAAGGAATAAAGGAACTTTTATGGCAGCGAATAATATTTTACACGAATGAAGATTGGAGAAGTCAAGGTTTTCGGAGAGCGGAATATTTTCATGCGCGGAAGCAATTGATAATCAAAGTTCATCCAAATCCTTTTAATGTATATATTTTGTCTTGTGATTATTTTGAACAATAAGAGTAGCTAAATCCCCCAATTCTAGGGGGTTTCCCTAATTTAAATGTGTAATGATTATGAATTTCCGAGTTCTTTAATAAAGTCTTATTTATTCGATTTAATTGTACAATGTTTTTATGCTTTCCTGATCGGACAAATTAGGATTAATTTACGGTTAACAACCAGCTGGACCGTGGTTGTTAAGGTTTTTGTATAATTAGGCTATAGTAGATATCATCTAGGACTAGGGATACCCAATAGTTACCAGATTTAACCCTTGATAAAATAAAGGCTTAACTCAATCAGATATCTCTAAGGACTTAGGATTTATGATGGATGGTTAAAGATTTTTCCACTAAGGACTTAGGGGAAGATAATCTAAAGGGATGGTAATCGAAGGATATGAACTTGTTGAAGAGATAAGGATTCAAGGTTGTTACAGGGAAAATTATACACCATACCCTAGCATACTCCTCATATCTGTGAAAAAGCCCTAATTTACATTCTGATTATTTTTATTTCTGCTAAGTGAAAATTCCTAAACCAAAACCCCAGTTAAAGTTTTTATTTAATTGAACGTGAATTGAATCGATAATTGTATGCAATCATTGAGATAGACATTTGGGGAATTTCCCATTATTACTGCAAGGAAAAATAGTACACTTGCTATTTTACCATCAAGTTTTTGGCGTCGTTGCCGGGAACTGCTTAGTTATTGAGTGTAATTTGAGTTCAATTAGAATTTCGTTGCTCTGCAACTAAAATTTATTTTCTGTAATTTTTATATTTTTGTTATTCCCGATTTTTCCTAACCTTTGCACGCGAGGAAAGCCCTCAGCTGAATTTCCTTTTGATGCAAAAATCGAAAGAACTTTTCACGTAAGGCGTAAACAAGCTCGGGTAGTTAGACATGAATCAAAAGGTTCATAAGATCATTCAGGTTCAGAGTCGTAAAAGGAAAAAACAATGGCTGAAGACTCACCACCACCAGAGAGACTTCGTGGGGATTACAGAGGAGCAAATACTCCAAGAGGTCGGTTGACTATTGTGAATCAACTGATCAATGTTACAAATTTTCAATTGCATCCTTCAACCATCCGCCAGCTCGAGAACAGATCTTTCACCAGAAAGATCAATGAATATGCCAATAAGCATTTAGAGAGACTCCTCACCATGAGTACTACTTTGAAGATTTAGGGGCACTATGAAGAAGTTAAGAAATTAAGGATGTTCCCGTTCATGCTGTCTGAAGATGTTGAAGAGTGGTTTTACTCATTACCTATAGGAAGTATCGCCACTTGGGAACAAATGGAGAAGACTTTTCTTGATGAATACTTTCCTGCTTCTGTTTACATTCACAAAAGATATGATATTGTGAATTTTAAACAGAAGGAAGGAGAATCGTTAGGTGATGCTTATAAGAGGTTTAAGAGGTTATTAGTAGCCTTCCCCACTGACAACATATATCAAACATAGCATATGAAAATGTTTGTAAATGGCCTTCGAATGAAGACAAAGCAACTTATTGATACAGCAACTGGTGGCTCATTCAACTTTACAACAACCACTGGTGTGAAGAAATTTTTGAAGTCATTGTTGCAAATGAGCATCTGGAGCTATATGGCAGAGTTGTAAGCAAATCAGAGGGAGTGATTAATTTGAAGTTGGAAATTAATAAGTAGCTGAAAATTGAAGAAGAAATTATTGCAGAAGTAAAGAAAAAGCTGAAAGCAATGAACGTGGGTACTCAACAGGTAGCTCAGGTTTTGAGTACTCACGTTCAACAGGTACAGAAGGTTGTTTGTGAAATTTATAGTGGACCACACCTTACTGAGAAATATCTTGCAACTTCATAACAAATTGAGGGGATAAAATTCTTAAGGCAAAATAACCCGTATTTTAACACCTATAACCCTGGGTGGAAGAATCATCCTAACTTCTCCTGGAAAGATCAGCAGCAACAAGCTACTCAAAAGGCAGAGTGGGAGGTAGCTATTAAAAAGATGGCTGCCCACACCTCTCAATTTCAAGAAAACACAAGAAGTAATTACAAGAATACCACAGCTACAAAGAAAATTTTGAAGTTCAAATGAGACAGATTGCGTAACAGGTAGTGCTACGACCATAAGATAATCGGAAAAATCATGAGAATGTTAATGTTTTCATAACAAGGAAGGAGAAAGCTGCTGAAGAAAAGAAAGATGAGATAAAATTTGATAATAGTATCATAGAAGTAGAGCTGGAAGTGAGAGAGAACAAGAAAAAACAAGAAGAAATGGTATCACCTGTGAATCCATTTGAAGAGAAGACTAAACCAGTGATCAAGTTATCGTATCCATCTCGAGTGGCAAAGAAGGACACAAAAGAAAAAAAGAGTTTGATAAATTTGTCCAATTGTTCAAAAAGCTAGAGATCAACATACCATTTTTTGAAGCACTCGAGAAAATGCCTTTTCATATGAGATTCATAACGGAAGTATTATCAAAGAAGAGATCAACATGAGAGGGATCGATAACCTGTAATGAGAAATTATATGCAATTACGCCAGAGAGAAAAATATCAGTCAAGCAGAAGGATCTGAGGTCAGTTGCAATACCATGCACCATAAAAGACATAACTTTCAAGGGGGTTCTAATGGATCCTGTTTCTAGTGTGAGTTTGATGCCTTTGTCTATTTTCAAAAAACTAGGTATTGAGAAGATAAGCGAGAGTGAGACAAAATTGAAATTTGTTGATCACACCATCAAGCAGTCAATGGGATAACTGGAGATGTATTAGTAGAAATTTACAATTTTGTTTTCCCAGTTGATTTTCAGATCATGGACATCCCTGAAGATGAAGAGACTCCTATCATTCTTGGTCAGCCATTTATGCTGACTAGTCGATGCAATTTTGATATCGAGACAAGTAATCTGACACTGAAATCATTTGATAAGGAGATAACTTTGAGGTGTTGGAGAACCAGAAGCAAGGTGCAGGTAGAAAGAATAAATCTTCAGTCTAAATTATCAAAGTAGAAGGAAAAATAAACAGTTCAAAATCACTCCTAGAAGAAGTCTCAGGAAAAATCTCTCAGGTGGCATCAATAAAAATTCCTAAGCTCAATCAAGAAGAAAAGAAGAGAAATAAGAAGGAACACTAACCTGAGAAGATTGAAGTTGGAAGTGTCTGGAAACACAAATAAGATGATACTTTTTATTTGAATGAGTTTTGGATTGCGGAAGAGACAAGCAAAAAGGTGAGGAAGAGGAAATACCCTCTATAAGGGGATGAACCGTCGATCCATGCAACGTTAAATAGAGTGCTTCGTGGGAGACAACTCACATTTTTAATAACTTAGTTTTTGTTTAATTTTGTCTGCAGGTAATAAAAAGGGAGTCTTACTGGTGAAAGCTAGGAGGCAACAACATGTGTTGCATTCCCCTCTGTGAGTCACCTTTCTCAAGCTTGTTCTGAAACATTGGGGTCATTGTTTAGTTCAATTTTGGGGAGGTTTTATTGCTTTTCTTTTTACTACTTTTCTGTTCAACCTGTTTGTTGGTTTTATGCTAAGTGTTGTGTAAATCCACGAGTTGAAGTCCTTCCCAAATTTTGCCTAATTTTTTTTGTTCAAGAACTTATTTCTCATAGAGTTCAGGAATAGTATATAGAGACAAACGGATGGTTGTTGGGAGGTAGGAAGTTTGAAATAATATGACAGTGATACGAGTCTAACGTGTAGATTGTACCATAATGCTTGAATCCTGAGAAGTACTCCCGAAGTAGTTTATCCTCACAGTCTAGCATAACATAGATTCACATGCATGTATGATTGATGGAGGAAAAAAAAAAAATTTGTCACTAAATTATGAAAAGGAGGTAAAAGGAAACTGGCTAACTAAGTTGGGTAGCCCTCATCCGATTATTCAGCCCAAAGGGGGTTGATCCCCAAACATCGTCCAAAAGGATAATATATAACTGCAAAGTTTGAAAATTTCATCGGTAATTAAAAGTAGCCAATGCTGCTATTTGGTGCCTAATAAAAAATTCTTAATTAGTCTTGTGCATGTGATGATCATCATAATCCTCATTGCCTTAATTTGACTCTCCGAATGAAAAAGGAGGAAAATCGGAAAGAGACTTAAGTACAAAGCATAAATAGAGAGGAATATCAAGAGGAAACTCTAGATTTAAAGATTCTTAAACAAACTCTTCGCATCATGTGAACATCAGACGAACTAATTTTTGATCAATTTAAACGAATGTCTCACGTATGAGTACTGGGCTGCTGTGATTTTTATGAGTTCTTGCAATGGTCGCTTGAGGTCAAGCAACAGTTTAAGTTTGGGGGAGTTTGATTAGTGGTTTTTCCACCTTTATTTACATTTGATTTTAGTTATGGTTTCTTTATTTTATCAAGTGTTTTAGTTCATTATTCTATGTTTTATATGTTGGTTGTGTATTTTGTTGTTTTCAGGCTCAGAAATAAAACCAGGAAAAACAGGATACCTGACACAGCCACCCGTGTCACCTGGCGTGTTAGGAAAGGATGCTCAGTAGGCGATTTGAGATGCAAAGGTAGAGGCTGACACGGGTGCTCGTGTCAGCTGACACGAGTGCCCGTGTCAGATAACACGAGTGCCCGTGTCAGCTGACACGGCCCGTGTCAGAAGGCCTGGGCGAGAGGGTTGTTGGTGCGATGGACAAAGAATGATATGGGTGCCCGTGTTAGGTGACATGGCCCTTGTCGGCATGTGACGCTGATTTCCTGATTTTTTTCATACTTTTTCCATATATTAAGCTGTGAGGGTGTTTTGGGCACTTTCAATTGACCTGGATGAATGATGACTATTTAAATGAGTTTTCACAAGGAATAAAGAAACTTTTATGGCATCGAATAATATTTTACACAAATGAAAATTGGAGAAGTCAAGGTTTTCAGAGAGAGGAAGATTTTCATGTGCGGAAGCAATTGAAGATCAAAGTTCATCCAAATCCTTGTAATGTCTATATTTTATCTTGTGATTATTTTGAATAATATGAGTAGCTAAATCCCCCAATCCTAGGGTGTGTCCGTGGTTTGAATCTGTAATGATTATGAATTCCTGAGTTCTTTAATAAAGTCTTCTCTATTAGATTTAATTGTACAATGTTTTTATGCCTTCCTGGTTGGACAAATTTGGATTGATTTACAGTTAACAACCAGATGGACCACAGTTGTTAAGGTTTTTGCATAATTAGGCTATAGTAGATATCACTCAGGACTAGGGATATCCTATAGTTACCAGATTTAACCCTTGATATAATAAAGGCTTGACTCCATCAGATATCTTAAGGACTTAGGATATAGGATAGATGGTTAAAGGTTTTCCCACTAAGGATTTAGGGGAAGATAATCTAAAGGACTACTAATTAAAGGATATGAACTTGCTGAAGAGATCAAGATTCAAGGTTGCTATAGGGAAAATTATACACCATACCCTAACATACTCCTCATATATGTGAAAAAGCCCTAATTTACATTCTTCTTATTTTTATTTCTGATGAGTGACAAATCCTAAACCAAAACCCCAGTTAAAGTTTTTGTTTAATTGAACATGGACTGAATTTGATAATTGCATGCAGTCCTTGAGATCAACATTCAAGGAATTTCTCATTATTATTGCAAGACAAAAATAATACACTTTCTATTTTTCCTATAAGTAGTACGAAGGCAAAAAGGAGGACTCATTGGGTTAATTGGGACTCTCTTTGTTTACCATATGAAAAGGTGGGTTAGGGTTGAAAAGGATCGAAGATTTCAATTTGGCTCTCCTCCACAAGTGGAGATGGAAAATTCTTGTAGGTTTAGAGGATTTATGGTTTGTAATTTTGAAAGCACATTATAGAGATATTAAAATACAAATGTCTTATAGTGGTAGTTCTCATTTTAATGGGAGATCAAAATCTTCATGGTGGATGGATATTATTTCGCTTGATAAGAAATACTCCGAGGACATTTTTCTTAACAATTTCATGTTTCATATAGGCAATGGTTTCGCTACTTCCTTTTGGCATGCGAATTGGACAAGGGCCATTTGCTTGAAGTCGATGTATCCGGTGTTATTTTCTTCTTCTCTTTTACAAGATTTGGCAGTTGCAGGTATGGGATGTTGGACCGGTGGAGCGTAGTCATGGGGAGACTTCGGGATTATGACTTCTTCCTGATGCACATGATCTGTGGTTGCTTCTGCTATGTTTTCTATGCCACATCTGCTTCAGAATAACAACCTGAATATTCAGGGGAAAGTCTGGGTGTTGTGGCTTCAGGGGGCTAATCCAGTTGATTCAATTAGCTCTTTTTACAAGTAGTCTAGTGTTGTTCATACCCCTTTTAGACCGGAAAATAATGTTGATAAAGCGTTGAGGTTGATTTGGAAAATGGAGGTTCCCTTCAAAATCAAAGCTTTTGGATGGAGATGTTTCTTGAACAAACTTCCGACGAGGGATCTATTATTTTTTAGAGGTATCATTCCTTCCTCTAGAATTATGTTTTATTCGTTTTTTTCTTTGGTTTCAGAGTCATTGTGTCATTCTTTGCTCAGATGTTCAATGGCTAATTTGGTTTGAAAAGAGATTTCAGAATGGATTGGTTTTTCCAACTATGGTGGTAACAATTTTATGGGGCTTTTTTTTGGAATGGTTTTCCTTATGTAAATCTAAGAAGGTTAAGCCCGATAGAGAAGTTTGAATTTAGTTAACTTTTGGATTATTAGGAATGGATTATCTTTAGGAATACCGGTTGGAATGTACCAGATATTGTTTGGCAAGTGAAGATTACAACGTGGAGGTGGTCTTTCATTGGAGATATTACTCATTGCAATTGCAATTTGTATGAATTTTGTTATGAAAAAGGATGCCTTGGAAACAAAATATAATAGGTTCCCTTATCAGAGGGAAACCTTCAAGGGTAGAAAAGATGATAAACAAGATTAACAACAAGGATTGGTTATAACTGTTATTCTTTACTTTCTCTTAAATCAAGATTACAAGTGTTACAAGAATAACAAATAACCCTCTCACCCTAAATTAGGATTTGTAGTACGCAATAGTGAGAGACTAGTATGCTATTTATAATAAACCTACCATACTTAACTAATTTGCTTTTTCATAAATACCAATTACAAGCTAACTTAGGGTATAAGCTAACTTATCAATTGGACATAACAAACAAACCCAATTTGAAATACTAATAACCCTAGCATTTTGAAACCCACATACTAGAACACACTTCGACTATAGTATGTGGGTCTTCGACACCAGCATGTGAACATACTTCAACGAGATATATAAATCATGTTGAATCAGAAGCTACTCTTCGACCCAATAGAGTTTGATCCAATATCTCATAAATCTCCACCTTGGAACAAACTCTATTATTAGAGAACCCACTAGCTTTCTTCATGCAGCTTTATCAACTGCATATATCTCATCATTCAAGGCCTTCAACCATTCAGTCTTATTTCGACTCCTCATAACTTCCTTATGGTCTCCAGGTTCTTCGTCTAGAACCTCACTTGCAGAGATTAAGGCATAAGCTATCAGATCTGCATACCTGAATCTCTGAGGTGGCTTGATGACTCTTCTCATCCTATCTCTTGCCAATAGGTAGCAATCGATAATTTCCTCAACTTCCTCAACATCTTCTACTTCTTCTTCGACTTTATTTGGGATACACAATTCAAAATCAACATGCTCTACCTCAATAGGAATATCTCCCTGTTCCAACTCTTCGTCAGATATTTCTGCACTTCGATCAACATCATCAGTTTTCTTTAAAGCCATTTCAGCTTCATTGAAAACTACATCTCGACTGGTGATAATCCTCCTGTGACCTGGCTCTAGGAACCATAGCCTATAAGCTTTGACTCCTTCACGGTATCTCATGAACATGCATTTCAAAGATTTAGGTTCGACCTTGTCTTTCCTAATGTGAGCATAGGCTATGCAGCCAAATATTCTCAGTTTGTCAAGATCTGGTGGATGTCCCGACCAAACTTCTTCAGGTGTCTTCATATCTAACGCATTCGAAGGATATATGTTTATCAGATATGTTGTTGTGAAATAGCCTCAACCCAAAATACCTTCTTTAACACATCACTAATCCATATGCATCTAAATCTCTCCAAAATAGTTCAGTTAAACCTTTTAGTCAAACCATTTTGTTACGGAGTACCTGCAGTAGTTTTGTGCCTTGCAATACCAAAAGTAGCACAAAAACCGTCAAAAGTTTCATTGCAAAATTAAAGGCCATTGTCGGTTCTCAACCTCTTGACCTTTCTGCCAGTTTGATTTTCGACCAGAGTCTTCCAACATTTGAAATTCTCAAAAGTTTCATCCTTAGTCTTTTGGATGAATACCCATAACTTTCCGGAATATCATATACTATGTGTCCTTTGTTTGCCTTTGTTATACTTCATTGTATAAGATTTTCCAAATACATAGGGTTCACAAAATTTCAGCTTTTCGACTTTGTCTCCACTAAGCAAATTTTGTTTCTCTAATTTGAACAGACCCCTTTCACTGACATGGACCAATCTCATGTGCCAAATTTCTCTCTTCGACAAAGGTTTCATGGATGCAATATTTGTCGAACAACTTACAACTTCAGCCTCAAGAGTATACAAGCCTTGTTTCTTCACGCTTCTTAAGACTTCCTTCGAACCCTTCATGACTCTTAGGATACTTTTCTCTCCTTGGAAAATATATCCTTTCTTATCGAATTCACCAAGAGAAATCAAATTTCTCTTTAAATCAGGTACATACCCAACTTTAGTCAATAACCTTATTGACTCATCATGGAGCTTGAATCTCACAGATCCAACACCTGCAATCTTGTAATCTTTTTTGTTTTCCAACAATACAGATCCGCGATCTTGGTCACGTAAGTCTTCTAACAAGTATTTGTTTTGAGTCATGTGCCAAGTACACCTAGAATCCATAATCCACTACTTCGACGGGTTGCTGCTCGAAACCATAAGAACATCAGATGAGTCAAAATCATCTTGAACAATAGTTGTGTTGCCATTATCCTTTCCTCCATGATCTCTCAGGTGTTCAGGATACACTTTCTTGTATGACCTTCCTTCTTATAATGATATCATCAAATACCAGATGCCTCGCCACTATAAGACTTCGTCTGACTTTTACCCTTCTTCTTATCAAACTTACCATCCTTTCGCAAGAATTTTCCTTTAACGGCCAAACCTTCATCAACCGTCGAAGGTTTATGCTCCTTTCGTTCATTCAAGTCCTTAGAATACAAGGATGATTGAACTTTTTCAAAGGTCAGAGACTCGCTACCATACAAGAGAGTTTTTTTGAAGTGAGCATGTATTCTGGGAAAAGCGCGCAATAACAACAACGCTTGATCTTCATCATCGATCTTCACATCAATATTTTCAAGATCAAGAATCAACTTGTTGAACATATCCAACTGCTCAGCCAACATTTTATCTTCAATCATCTTGAATAAATACAAAGCTTGCTTCAGGTAGAGTCGGTTTACCAATGATTTGGTCATGTACAAACTTTCAAGTTTCACCCATAACACTGATGTCGTCATCTCTTTTGATACCTGTCGAAGAACCTTATCACAAAAGCTCAACAAGATTGCACTGTGGGCTTTTTCTATCATGACTATCTTTTCCTTTTCCGTTAACACAACATCCATAACCGCCGCTCCTTTCAACGCTTCCAAACAACCCTGTTGAACCAGTAGGGCTTTCATCTTCAAGCACCACATACCGAAATCGTCCACTCCAGTGAACTTTTTAATCTCATACTTTGTTGAAGGCGTCTTATCCATGCTCATCGCACCAATTTGTTGTGAAAAAGGATGCCTCAGAAACAAAATATAATAGATTTCTCTATTAGAGGGAAACCTTCAAGGGTAGAAAAGATGATAAACAAGATTAACAACAAGGATTTGTTTATAACTATTATTCTTTACTTTCTCTTAAATCAAGATTACAAGTGTTACAAGAATAATAAATAACCCTCTCACTCTAAATTAGGATTTGCAGTATGCAATATTGAGAGACTAGTATACTATTTATAATAAACCTAATATACTAAACTAATGAGATTTTTTACAAATAACCATTACAAGTTAACTTAAGTACAAGTTAACTTAAACAATTGGACATAATAAATAGGCGCAATTCGAAATACTAACAGCCCTAGCATTTTGACACTCACATACTAGAACACACTTCAACTACAGTATGTGGGTCTTCGACACCAGCATGTGAACCTACTTCAACGACATGCATAAATTCCGTCGAACCAGAAGCTACTCTTCAACCCATTAGAATTTGATCTAATATCTCACAAATTTAACAAAGATCTTTTGTTTTATTTGTCTTAGGTTTCAATTGGTAAATAATTTCTTTGTTTTGTCGAGTTTTGACTTGTTTCTTTATAATCAGGACTGAGTATCCTTTGTACTCTTATCAATATATTCCTTAAAAAAAATAAACATAAAATATTATGATTTATTATTTATTTTATGTTTCACATGTCGTTCATTTTCTCTCTAAATTTTCATATATTTCTCATTAATAATTACTCATCACTTTAAATATCTCTAATCCATTTAAAATATTATTTTAAATCTATGACATAAATATAAAGGAAGATAGACCAAATAATTTTTGCGAACAATATATAATCTTATTGTGGGGTCACGTACGTTGCGGCCATTCTGACATTATTATGCAGTTTTTAAGATGATTATGATGACACTGCAATTACAACATGATGCGGATGCAGACACTATCGCAATTATAATATTGAGTCTGCATCACGTGATGTGATCCGTAATTTAAAATCATGGACAAGATTATGCATATTCCGAGGTTCTAAAATAGTCTTCTCTTAAACATCTATCTTTTATTTGTTGATATTTTGACCTTGATCCAACAACCCTTAACTTTTAGGGATTAAGCTAAGTCTTCTTTATTATGGAACAACGTTAAACCACCTTAAATTTTCTCGCCAGCCCTGGCAGAAACAAAATCCTTATAGAATAAGGAGTTTTTCGCAAACACAAGCGGACAAGGCACATGATGCCCACCCAACCATAACACCTCATGGAGCAAAATTGCATTTTATTACCTTCCTTCTGCAAAATTGAGCAAGTTATAGTCTAGCTAGCCAATTTCACGTTCTTTTTTATTTCAAACTATGACTTATTATCACTTTTGCCTCCCACCGTATAGACCTAAAAGTAATTTTGATATTATAAAATACTAACATTTTAATAATTAAAATCAAATCCACAGATAAATATACAGGTTTTTTGTAGATTTTTTTTTTAAATTTACCTGCGAATTTTAATTTTAAAAATTAATTTATTAATTTTTTGAAATAGCAAAAATACTTTTAAAAAAAAATATACAGAAGATAAACTAAAAATAATCTATATCGCCAGAGACAAAATGGTAATAACCCAACTATTATTGAATCTGGCCTGCGACACCTGCAAATATTCACGGTCTTCCACCTAGCACAGTACCAATTGTAATAAAATATAGGACTGCAAATGTTAATTAGCTTCCACCCACCCACTAATTTTTTACTTGTCTAAATTAACAAGTTACACCAATATGCATTTAATTTTGTAATAACTTACTAATTTACACACAATGAATGTAATTTAATAAACTATAGAAAGAATTTTGTTGAACTATTAATAAAGTTTGATCTTGATCGAGGCTGGTTTCATCTAGGTATCCAACTTACTCTTTTTCAACTACCATATTCTTAGACTAGTATCTCAATCACATTCTTCACATGAAAGCTCTTTTGATTTGAACAAATATAAACAATGCATGAAAAACCATCCTTAAGCCACATGGAAGAATTAGTCTGGTTAACTGTGTAATTAACTTAAGAATTAATCTGGTTAAGTTGACTGTAACTTAAATAGAATTTATTTATCACGAAGCAAGGGAATATATATATATATATATATAAATAATTCATAAAGAAGGAATTAAAAGAAATACTGAAAAGAAAGATTTAAAAAAGAAAGCAGAAAGATGTTTTCTTTTATAAAGAAAGAAAAAAAGAAAAGATAGGAATAAAATAGAATCTAATTCTACAGAATTAAATGCTCCAACTACTATCCTATCCTCCTCCATTAATGAATGTATTCCACTCAAAACAAAATTATGTATTAATTACTGAAAGTGATAGAAAGCTGAGACATGTGAAGGTTATCAGGAACCCGTTAAATCTACTACCAACACCGTTAAACAAATTTATGGAAGAACAATAACAATTGAAAATCGATATATACCATACCATATAAATAAATAATTGATTTGTATAGAAGATGAAACCTCAAACATATATATGTGCATATATATATTTACGTACCTTAGAGTTTAAAGAGTTGGCAATGAAACCCTAGCAGATCTTATAAATATAAATATACAGAAAACATGATCGCTCATGCATGATTAATTAAATAATGATGTGAATTTCAGATCCAATGATGACGGACGAGATCCAAAAATAGATGTAAATCTAGAATTAGTTAGAACTAAAAAATCTAATGATGGTTACCTTTTTCATCTAGCTGTTGAGCTGTTGATGAGAAGTGAAGACAAGACAAGGGCATGTGATGTGAGTTAGTCAAATCTGTTGATGATTAATAAAGAGATCCACCAATGAAGAAGTTGAAGTAATTTGTAGAAGGAAGGTGTAATTGAGGGGAATGAAGCCTGGTCCGAGAAAGAGATAGTAACAAACTCAAACTATATGATATATCAGTAATTGAAGTATTTGTGTTAAATGAAGGTCCTTGGACCAGGCAGCATTCCCCACAAAATATCAGAACTTCCATATATGTATATAATGATCTCATTCTGATCTCATATGTTATACTCTAGGTTTGATTGAATTCCTTAGAAGAATGGATTTTGGTTATAAGAAGGAAATATTGCAATGATGAAGATAATGATTATTTTGGTTTTAATAGAAAAGTAAAAGTAAAAGCTACTCCTCACTCACTCAGAGAGAGAGAGAGAGAGAGAATTAGTAATAAGGAATGGGGTCCGGCGGTCGTGGACATTTCTGGAACACAGCTGTAGTTGTTGTTGGGTGAGACTTAAAGCTGCATTTTCTTATATTTTTATAAAAAGAAAAAGGATAACAAATTCATAAAAAGGGTTATAAAAGATACTTGTGTATTTATTATACTTTTTAAAAGTTTAAAAATTGTTACTTATTTTTCAAAACTATTTTTTTTTAAAATATATACTTTTTTATATATTAACTTGTGTTTGTCACACATCTGTTTGTTTCAAAGTTTAAAATAATATTTATTAGTATAAATTATGTTTTTGGTTACATCATATTATTAAATTATAAACGATTGTAATAATAACTTATTTTCAAGTGTTTAAATTTTTTATTATTTTATTAAAAGACATTTCCTTACTATCCATAATAACAACCGTTGTGATTTATAAAAAGTTATTTATTTTGATTTTCAACACCAATAATTTTTTATTTTTTATTAATTACAAAAAGGAGTTTGTCCTTATACTCTTATAATATATTAAAATTAAAATATTTGTTTTTATCACACTTATTACTATAAATCATTATGAATCGTACTTATGTTTTATCACGGTTTTTATTGACAGACACTGATAAGTTATATATATATATATATATATATATATATATATATATATATATATATATATATATATATATATATATATATATATATATATATATATATATATATATATATATATATATATATATATATATATATATATATATATATATATATATATATATATATATTCGTCACTCTAAAAAAAAATCTTAACATCTCTCTCTTCCACATGCAACGATAAAGATAAGAAAGGAGGGTCACGTCAACCAAATTTGACACCAGAACAACTTGAACAATAAGATAATTGACATTAAATGAAACGAGATGCGAGTCAGCGCAACATGAGGCGACAATGAAGGCCCAAATGGAGGCAAGAGAAACAACGACAAATGAAGGTCATGGCAAAGAGGCAAGCTGATATGGAGCAGTAGATCAGACAATTTATGCAAGGGTTTAGTGGAAATCAAAACGTTAGTGGTCAAGAGTCGGAGGATGACGGAAACGAAGATAAATTTGAAATTGACAACTATATCAACCAAGATGACCCATATAATTAATTTTTTTTACTTTGCTTTCAAATTTGAATTTGTGTAACATACTAATTAATTAAACCTATTTAGTATATTAAATTAAGAAATCTTAAATTTATAGTTTTAATTTATTATATTAAATTTAATATATTAAAATTATTATATATTGAATTTATTAATTTAGTTTATTATACATTGAATTTATTAATTAAAATTATATTAATTTAATTAATTATAAAAGAAAAACAAATTTCAGTAATTAAATTTAAGAAAAAACATTAGTGACGTGATTTACATGTCACAAATGTCAGAAAATTGTGACATGTAAATCACGTCGCAACTCAATTTTTTTTAATAAAAAAATAAAAGCTGAATAGAACGTTGTAGTGTTAGATGTAATTAATTAGTGACGTGATTTTCACGTCACAAATTAGTGACGTGAAAATCACGTCGCAACTTAATTTTTTATTTATTTATAAAAAATAAAAGCTGAATAGAACGTTGGGGTGTTAAATGTAATTAACTAGTGACATGATTTTTATGTCACTAATTTGTGACGTAAAAATCACGTGGCAAATAAGTGTTGCTCTGACTTCTGCGTCTGCTACGTCTGCTTCCACTGTAATTTTAGGATTTATGTGCAAGCAAGTTACGACGAGATTTTCACGTCACAACTTTGTGACATGAAAATCACGCCACAATAAATTTTCCATCCACTCCCCAGCCACGTGATTGTTCACGTCGCAAATTAATTGTTGTGACATGGTTTTTTACATTGTGACGTGAATTTCACGTCGCAAATGAGAGTTTTTTTTTGTAGTGTACTTAAAGGTAATAAAGTTCATATGCTTTATCTTTCTTCTTCATAAGCTTTCTTCCATGTTATTCATACACTTTCTTTCATTTTTTGTGTGTATAGGGTGTTCCATTTTTCTTTCACTACAAGAAAATTTCCCTGTATCGACGGATAAAATCCGTCACTATATGTCATTCTGTCGTCGGTAAAAGCCGAATTGTAAATCACCGACAACCATGTTGTCCGTGCACTTTACTATGCGATATCAACGGATTTTTGTGTGTCGGTTAATACTTTACCGACAGACATATACTTTTACCTATAGTTCTAGTTGTCTGTCATTATTTCTCTTAGAAAAGTTATTTTTTTAGCTACAACACTTGACAGGTAAAAGTGGTATCTGAAAAAAAAATTGTTTCAAATCCTGCAGGTTTTTTACTCAATTATAAATAAATTTTTAATTAATATTAAAAGTAATTAATAGCAACCATATCCATATTGTTTAAGTACCAACATTGACAAATCATAAAATAAGATTTAAACACATTTGTTCATAATATATTTATGTAATGACTTATTAGGATAAAGAAAGTTATGTTTGAGGTAACTTATATAGATGAAAATCTGAAACAAATATTTTACTATGAGGGACCTTACAAGTACATAGAATGTTGTCTGAGACAAGAAAAAAGATATGCAAAATTATCTGGTTAAAGAAATTCAATCACTTAAAACACAATAAATACTAATTAACTAAACACTTAAAGCATAAATATTATATCATTAGATAAACAACTTATCATATAAACACTTATGAATAAGTTGATATTATAACAAAAAGAGAAGGATTATTTTTATTACACCCCAAAATATCCCCACACCCAAAAAATTAACATTTTATAAGTGAACTTAATTCAACATGCTTTAAACTTAATTTATTAGACTTTAACCTATTTAAGTGTCAATGTAACCTTCTACTTGAGGCAGTACATGCATCACAATAGTCGTTTTAATAGAGATCATCTCTTAGTCTTAATTGTTGGTTGAGGCAGTACATGCATCACAATAGTATTATCAAACACTTCAGATTTCCCTAAACAATGATTATAATGAAAGTCAAAATGATAAGGTACTGATCATATTAAATATAAACATAATGTATAATCACAAATACTTTTTTTTCACATCTAAAAGTGATTCTAAAGAGTAAAAGATGTATGACACTCTCACCATTGGGAGGATAAAAGTAATTCACATACCATGGATCGTGGTCAAGCTTCAAAACTGATATTACCATTAAAATGTCCAGCATACCTATCAACACATATTCATATCGTTAGGAGGTCTTTCAAAAACTACTTTCTTTTTAAATTGTTCAAAATTAAAGATATTACTGACATATATAGGCTATGTTGAATGATTACAAAACTAGTGATTTCGTCTTTAGCAACATATACGTCAGACAATTGTTTCTTCTATATGTCCCAGGCCTAAATATACAACTTTTTTAGGACAACAATATGATTATTGGAAGTGAAATTTAAAAGGATGCCTTTGTTCTGAATGAACTGCATGCATAAGATAACATAGTATTATGAGTATATAAGCACACTTTGAAATTACTAAACAAAAGAGCATTGTTCACAACAGTAAGTGGGAGAACTATCTCATTTTGAAAAGTAAACGATAAATGAAAATAAAGAACAAATGAGATTTGATCATGAGAGGAAAAGTGATAAGTAACCTGTAAAAACTTGCTAGGTAGAGGCTCACTAGAATCAAGCCGGTCTTGAAAATTATCTTTTCCATGTAGTTTAATCCCGCCACCCCTTTTAAAAAGAAAGCAAAACTAGTTCCAACTTTCAAGAATATCAAAATACTTTCAATTCAATGAGCCTAACATCATGACAACGCAAATTTGATAAGGAAGTCCCAAATTCTTTTGCATAGTATCTTCTGAAAACAGCTTACAGATAAGTCACTATACTAATAAATACTTATATCATTATATATGTTCTCTTAAATAGTCTAACAAATTTTAATATCTTCATATAAGCTAAAAATAAGTGAATTCGAAGTAGAGTTTAAGATCTAAAAGAGAACCCTGTTAATGTCATATTTGAATCAGTTGAATTAAGGGTTTTAACAAATAGAGAAGTTGATAATGCTAATAACTAAAAAATTGACCATTCGATTTGAAAAGGTTTATATTATTGTTGCCCACAAAATCATGTTCCATTCTAATAATTCTGCTTGCAAGACTTTGTTCACCATAGTTTTATCAGACCCATTTTTGAAAATATTTATTGATGTGTCAATAGACAAACCATGCAATTGCAAGGATGTTTTACTAGTAACAAATTTTAAACTAGAACACAAGTTGTTCATTGTAGTTGCAAGGATGTTTTACTAGTAACAAATTTTAAACTGGAACACAAGTTGTTTATTGTAAAGTTTCTAACTTGTAATAAAGAGACATTTCTTGAAATTTACCTGTCTCGTTACAATTTCTACGAGAGAGAAAATAATGGCAAAAGTTATATGTAACAGACATCCCATAGTGGGATAAGACTTGGTTGTTTTTTTACATGTAATCCATCTACTAATTCCTCCAATTCATCCAAACATGTTTTGCATGACTCGGTAAAAGATGTTTGATAACTTCTAAATGCATTTTTATATTCAGATGATTGGAATCAAGGCTAACTCAAATTGTGGAATTTTAAACAAGAAATTTTTGAGTGTGTAATCTAATTTCAGAACTAGTTGATACTCAACACAATATCAACAACTAACTGGACCATACTAATTTAAACAACTCTAATGCTCAAAACTTTTAATAAATGTCTTTGCTAATCAAAACAAGTATAACAGTACATTCTGGTACAATAAAAAATATATAAAAGAAATCATATGAATTATTGTGAATAACTAGGTTTCCCAAAATAAAATCACATCACAAAAATAGCTCCTGGAATTACTATGGAACAAGGATCATCCATTAATCCGGTTGAAACCACAAAATTCTCAGTAGAAGAAACCAAGGACCTTACCACAACATTCTTTCTCCTAGCCTCTTCATGATCCATAATGCCAGCAGAAGTGGTCAAAACAATGTAACCAAACTGCATATTATGAATTACCAAAATGTAAGGGATAACGGAAGAAACCATACACAACATAAAAGACCATACATCTGAGGTCAATTGAAAAGGCAGTCTAAGTTTAATTGAAAAAACCATCTACAATTTGACACTAGAAACAAAACATCAAGCTTGGTATCCAAGCAACAATTATAGATGGGTGCCACTTAACCTGAGGCTCTAAAGTTAAACTTTGACTTTATGGAGAAAATTCTTATTTTTCACTCGAAAGAGCCATTTCAAGCATTTAAATAAATAAAAAAACTACACAACATAACAATAAGAACTAATACAAAAGAACATGCAAAGCATCCCTTATACATTGTTGATTTTAAAAAACTCATGTCCAAACCTGCTACACATCAACACTAGACACTAGATCAAAATAGAGGACTAATGTATCATGCTCAAATCAATACATCAATTCATAAAATTTCCATCTTGCAAGACACACATTAGAAAACAGGATGCCAGACAAAGCGAACATACAAAGCATCAATGTTTATCATAATAACCAGGTTCACCATTAGTTCCTAATACATACATCAATTCATAACAAAGAATTAAGACTCATTCCATTATCATGTTACCCAATGGGCATACATTTACAAACTGCAAAACATTATCTCAAGCTACATAGACTTTATGCATCCATTTCAAAAGAAAACATGCACTAAGTGGGAATCCAAGCACTTTTTCAACTCTACTTCAATACAAGTTCAAGTCAGAATATATGCAATGTTCATGTCTAGTACGAAGAACTTATTCAACTCAATCATGCACATCATATGCCACACATTTTTTCAAACATGATACAACTCAATTCACACATGCCTAACCATTATGTCAGTCAATGATAAACCATGCATACACTACATAAATCACATCCATAAACTCAATCATAAAACAATGCAACCATGCACATTTCCACAAACACCTATCCTACACTCACATGAATTATTCTCAACTTCAATTGCTGAGAAGAATCACCACAAAAAAACTTCACACTCTCTGAAAAAATCACCAAAAGAGCTTCATCTCTTTCTCTGAAAATCGCAACAACCTCTCAGCACTCTCGCATCTCTCCACTTCATATCTTCATCTTCAATCTCTATCACCATAACCTAACTTCACTCTTCTTTTCTGTACACAACCTTCTTCTAAGACTTGTACTTGTACTCAACCCCTGCATAAACACCAAAAACAAAATAAGCAAATAGTGAAAGAAGAATTCTAAACATAATATGGAGTTTCTTGTGATTATAACTAAAAATATGTGTCTAAACAACAATGGAAAACAAAATGATGGGCGCACATATTGATTTCTCAAGCTATGTTCTCAAACTATGTGATTAAGCACAACGAAAAATAAACTGACACGCACACGCGTTGAGTTCTAAAACTATGTGTCTAAATACATATTGAGTTCTCAAACTATGTGTCTAAACAACAACGGAAAACAAACCGACACACGCATAAATTGAGATCTCAAACTACGTGTGTGTAGAAATAAACCTTGGAAGGGGTGTGGGTTTAGACTTCTCAGTATAATTCTGACATTAGAATTAAAGTCAATAGGTTTGTCCTCCAAAAGAATTCAAAAGCTTTCTGCTTTGACAACATGAAGAAAACCACAAGGAAATATACTAATACCAAGTTGGAAATATCAAATATTGCTATCTTCATATATTTAAAACAAATATGATTCTGTCAATAGGATTTGCAACAATATCACAATATTCATAACCTGTTGAAAATAAAGCATTCTTTTGAAGAAATCAGTACATAAACTCCATTTACATATCAATTGAAATGTAAAACAACTGAGTTTTTTTACAATCAAGCTCCACATAATAGTATTTATGAACTTTTATTAAACACAACTACACAAATGAGAGAAGCACTTCTTACTCATCCTGCGTAATACAAATTTAACACACAAAGCAACAACTATAAATAAAACCATGCCACAAACTAAAACTCACCCACAAAACTTACCAAGAGGGAGAGCTAACATATTCTATAAGAGCTTATGCTATAAGTTATTAATTAAACTATTTATCCTAAAAGGGCCATATACATAAACCCAATTTCCATAACTTTTCGCTAAATTTTACAATCTAACACCAAATCACATAAATAATGAATAGTTATAAATCAATAATCACTTAACTTAATTGATTTTATTCAACTGCATAAGAACGATTTGGTAGCGTGATTAATAAAAAACACACCACAAAATCATTTTTGGATTGTAAATAAAGTTTTGATGAGAAAGAGGTAGAAAGTATTACCAAACGGGCACTTTGCGTCTGTCGGTGCATACTCTTTTTAACGGTCAAACCAACAAGATGAGGAAGTCCATGTGTTCCTAAGACAATTTACAATATGTTGTACCCCAAAATTTTCCCTCTCACTTATCAAGATTATTCTCACAAGGTCTCTTTGACTCAAGACTGGATTAGGGTTTGATCATCTCAAGACATCTCATCATGCACTGATCACCCAAAATTAAGGTTTGAGTTTGCACAAAGATTTTTGGACTATCAATGCTTCATATGACTTTAAAGTATCATAATGGACCCCTAATATTACTCATGTCAAGTTTCAAGCCTTGGATCACATTTTTGACCAGTCAATTGGACAATTGACCTAAAAATCAGTTGTATTGGGAAAAAAGTCAACCATGGCCAATTTATAGTAAAACTTCATAATTTTTGATCCACATCAAAATTTTAAACTCATATGTATCATTTTATCAAGTTTGGATCACAATTCCTCAAGAAATTTGATCAAATCATCAAAAGGGCAAAATGGTCAAAATTAGGGTTTTGACTGAGAAATGGCAATTTCTGATTTTTGACCTAACAAATGACCAATTAGTTTGAAGCATGATTTCAAGGATTCAATTGCATTATCTTGACCTAATTACATGGTTCAAAATATTGCAAATCCATTGGATAGACAGATGAAATTTGCTGTCAACTGATCAAAAGTCAATTGTATACTGAAGAGTCAAACTTTGACTTTTTTGGTCAACATCAAGTGCCAAGGGTCACAATTCATCAAAAAATGTCAAAATGTGAAACTTTTTCATCAAGAAATCAAGGATTTAAGATTAGGTTTTAAAATTGAAAATTTTCTTAACTTAGAAATTTTTCTAAGTATATAAAACTTCTTATTTTTCTCAACTTTAAGCCAAATTTCCATCATGATACAAGATGTTTCAAAGAACCCAACATGAAAGTTGTATATATCCATGAAATTTACAATTTTGCTTCACACAATTTTCCCTAAAGATGCTTGGATCTCAATATATAATTTTATGAATACATGCTCATGAACTAGATAACTTAGTGAAATTTTGCCCTAATTTAGACCGGTTTTGGATCCAACTTCATGGAAATGTTTCACCTAGTTCCAAGAGGATTCTTGAAATTCATTTCAAATATGAGTTATAGAGCACATTGAGAGCTTTCCAAAATGTCTAAGAACTCCTCAAGATCATTTCTGAGTAGAGAGAATCGAAGAGATGAAGTTGGCCATTTCTCACTTTGAATTCAAGCCATTTCATGAAGAACAAAATTCAAATCAGTACTTATGCTGCCTAATCCATGCTTTACAGGTCCCAAAATTGTTCCTCACTTCATAATTTAATGCTTACTCAGTTGAAAAATCTTTAATTCAAGCCCAAAGGTCTTTGTCCAAGCATTATTTCCATAAATGGCACAAAGTTGCCATTGCCATTTTGAAAAAGCTTTACTTTTGCAACTTTACAAATCTTGAGCATTGAACCTATCCTCTCTGCACACACAAATCCTCCAGGCCTAAGGCAACTTGTATAGAGCATATACCAACTCCAAGCAAGCCAGTACAATTAGCAAGAGACTTGTCCCTTCACTTTGCTTCAAAAGCAAGAAAGTGTGCAAAAAGGCTAGATTTGAAAAATCTGTTGAAGAGCTGACTTGAAACATATCCCATACTAATACACAAACATATTACAACTAGAAACACGATGGCTAAGGGCCTAAAACATTAAAACACTCCATATCACCAAAAAACTGTCAAAACTTGCAGTTTTTACATAAGCATAGCAATCCATCATTTGGCTCGTGCGTTTCAAGTTTCAATCATCCAAACACTTTACCTACTTGATATCTAAGTGATCCAGACCATCATCCTTGCACTGTAACTCATTCTCCTTCATCTTCCATTTTTGTTTTCCAAGCTTGCAGGTTGACTTGGATAGAGAGTTTCAGACACTTTTAAAGCGAGGTAAGGGTTGAAACACACTCGGGGAGGTTCAAGCAAGCTAAAGCAACCTTCAGGCCTTCCTAAATTCCACTCAAACTCCATTCACGATATCAGCTGAAAGAGGTAATAATCTCAACTTCTATCTCTTCATACATGCATCCATTGGCCACGATTTGTGAATAAACAATGTAGACATCATTTCTACAAAGCTGTACATATCCATAACTTGCATTTATTTGGCCTGAGTTGAGAGAATTTTGAAGTTTAAATTCCTGTAAAAATTAGGTTTAAATTTAGGGCTTTTAAAATTCATTTTGATCCTTGATTGTTAGCTTACATGATTTATATGGTTGAAATCTTGAGAATGAGTACTACCATTTTCATGTTGGGAGTTTTCATTTTCATGGAGAAATGAGAAAGTTACAGAGCTTCTGACCAGCTTGAGGAAGAAGATGACGTACAGGGCAAGGACTTTGTTTGTATTATGTTTTTGTTGTTTCACATAAATCAATGGGTGTATAGCCACCCCAGTGGCAAGGTAGCGCGCTGGTAAGGCCCAGGTCATGGGTTCGAGCCTTGGCGCTACCTTTTGTTTTTCATACTTTCCATTTTTTCATTTTTTGGCTGTTTTGCAGGATTGGGCTTCAACGTTGGGCCTAGCATTTTTTCTAACATAACACCATTTGATTTCTCAGGACACCCCCTGGCCCAACTATTTTCACATATTTTTATTTATTTGTTTTATTTTCATTTTTGTTTATTAAATATTTTCTTTAATACATAAAAATCATAAAATATAAATATGATAATATTGCATTTTTATTTTATTTTATTTTATTTTATTTTTTCACATAAAAAATATATTTTATCTTCAATATATACTAACTATCTTTCTTAAATAAATTTGTAACGAAATAAATTAAACTTAGATATATTCTTATCTTTTCTTTTATATTTATATATATACTTGTAAATATTTATTTTAACATATAAAAACTAAATATTTTTATAAAATATTATTTATTATTTTAATACAAAAAATACATAAAAATAATACATAAGAACTTTATTTTCTTTTAAACTAGAAATTAGGGTTAACTTTGTTTTTTTAAGAATTAATTTCTTTTCCTTAAAATTATTAGGATTAGATTAAAATTCCTTTTTACATAAGAAACAAAAAAAAATCTTTTTCTTGCATGTACATAATATTGAATATTTAAATATTGTATTTGTTTATTCCAATATTCGTACAAATTCGATTTGGTTGTAATAGCTTATTTAGATTTACATTCTTGCAAATCCCCATTCAAATTTGTATTCCCCCCTCCCATAAATTGTTGTAATAGCTTAGTAATCTTTACATTATGCAATTTACCGATTTTACATACCATGCTAGTAATTAGAGTTTGTATGGTAAGATCAAAACAAAACAAATAGAAAAACCTAATACAAGACAAAATCAAGACATGCAAATAACACACTTGCACACAAGCATCCTTATGGTTTCTCCACTTGGTTGCCTAATACAAAAATAGCCATATTACGCATGCGAAGTATCTTAGCAAAACAAACAAGTATAAGATCATAGTCCCTCGACGATGCTATTCAAAATTGCCTTACAAAATGATCTTGGTCCCTCGAAAAATGCTAAGATACTTTGCAACATTGCTAATCATGGTTATACGATGACCCACGCCCGTCTCGTTTACATCCAAAGATAGGGTTGCTTACCAAATCAGTGATAAGACAACAATGTCAAAGGAATAGAAAATGCACAAAAAAGACATTTGAGTAGGTAGATTACTTCTAGTTACTTTCTCTATTTCCAAACAACTATCCTTGCTATTTTCAAAAACAAACACACATATTTCCAAACATTTTACAAACATTGAAAACATTTTCAAAAAGACAAACATCTTTGTATACATTCTTACGAACGAGAATCATTACAAAGATTGCCTAAACGAATGGCCTCTTTTACAAAATACTTTCAAAACCACACCAAACACATTTTCAAACAAAAAAAGCAAGTGATCTTGCAAGTAACTAAGAGCCCATGGAAAACCATGGATGAAAAGGGTGTTAACACCTTCCTTTTTCATACTCTACCCCCCGAACTCAAGAAACAATCTCAAAGGTCTTTCTTGTGCTTTTTCACCTTTCCTTTTGGATAAAAGAAAAGTTGGTGGCGACTCTTGCTAAACTGCAACATTTGCGATAAAACGCAAAAACCCTCAAGTAGGTTCTCCCACCGTATCACACAATATCATAGTACATTCTCTGCCATCGTGGTCGAACTTATATTTGTTTCCATAGCTTTTATTAAACTATTTGATCTCTACCTAACATAAGTATCAAGGTTTCAGGTCATCACCTCAGGTAAGAACTTTTACTTTATTATAATTTATGAAGTATACATGTAAAAAATAGAGAGAATATATTTACAATATTGCAAAATACCTTCAAAACTCACACTTGTGAACATCCAGACCCACTAAGATAAATCTAGATTCAAGATCATGGAAACAAAAATGGTGATTGGGAACCTTGATCGAGATGAAGGTGAAAGATGGAAATGAGGAAAAGGGATTTAGGGTTCTATCGGGAGAGAGAGAGAGAGAGAGAGAGAGAGAGAGAGAGAGAGAGAGAGAGAGAGAGAGAGAGAGAGAGAGAGAGAGAGAGAGAGAGAGTTCAATGTGATTTTTGTCTGAGAGCACCGAGTGAGTATTTTTTATAATTTTTTTTGAGAATTTTGATTTTTTTAGATTTGTTAATATAGAATAAACATAATGATATATAAAAAATAAAAAGTAAATAAAATTAGTTTTACTGACAATCATTTTTTATCCGTAGGTAAAACAAGTCCATTGTCTGTGGGTGTAAGGCATTTTTCTTGTAGTATTTGTTTTTCATACATTTTTTTCTTTATCATTCCATTTGATATTACAAAGGGTTTTCACTTGGCATGATTTTCGTGTTTTTTGGGTTATATCTACTGGGATCTTTGTTTTTGAAATGGATCTCAATTACCATATATGTTCCATGTATGACACTAGTTCTTCTTAAAAAGGATTTTCATTTGGCATAATTTTCTTGTTTTTTGTGTTATCTCTACTTGGATCTCTCTGTTCTTGAAACGGATCCCTGTTACCATATTTATTCCATGTATGACATTATTTTTAGAAATGATATTTGTGTGATATATCTACTTGGGTTTTGAAGATGATAGAGACATCGTTGTATTAGATGACTAGCTAGCCTACGTGTTTGTGTTAACTTGTCTTTGTTAACTAACTACACTATGCAAAAATATAATTTCTGCACACTATAAACTTAAAATACATTTATTTTATGATCACAATAACAAATAAAATTCCATAATAGATTATTTTCAAATCTAATTTATGTTTCCGTTTATGTTAGCATGATGTTAATGTCATGCTATTTTATGTTTCCAAATTAGGTTAACATTCTGAAAACTATTTATATTTCGAAATATGGTTCAAGAGTTTACGTTTCTAAATATGATTCAAGAGTTTATGTTTCTAATTTTGTTTACATTTGACATGGTACTTTTTGACTTGTATGGAAAGAGAGAGAAAATTAACTCAAGAAAGTGCATATTATAGGTGTGGTTCACAAATGATTTATATTGCTATGGAGAAATAATACAAGAAGTATGAAGCTATTACGGAAGCTTCATCCGCCTTTTATTCTTTTCTTCATAGAAACATAAAGTAGATCAACTCCAGTTCATTTTGAGACAAGTAGATCATTTTTTCGTCTTCATTTTCCACAAATATTTTCAATAAAAGGTACATTCGTGAAACATTTTATGAGTTGATATGTTGTTGTTGTTTTATTAATAAATGATGTTGTATGTTGTAGTTGTTGATAAATGTTTCTTAGAACAAGAACAAAATATTGCTAAGTCATAAGAAAAACCCTTCTTGCGACTTAGTAATGTTTTGTTTTTGTGAATCTTGCTGTAACACCCCAATTTTAATATTTTATTTATATATAGTATATTAATTAATTAATTGCGTGATTTTGTGGATAATTGACTTATTTTATTTATTCGATGTGTGTCATGTGATGAGTTAGTCGGGTTAAGTATGTCAGTTAGTGAAAGAATGTTTAACTAGCGAGAATTTTAGAAACTAGTAGCATATTTGGTGATTGGGCATATTTGGTGATAATGTGACAAGTAAAGGTGGGGGTGTGTGTTAGTAAGCCCGATAGAGGTTACTAGAGTTAGTTTTGTAAAGGTTTAATAAAAAAAGGAATAGAGTTAGAAAGAGGATTAGCTAAATAGAAGAGAAAAGGTTTTCACGAGAAAAGAAGAAAAGAGCGAGAAAGAGGAGAAAGGGAGAGAACACAAGAATTAGTAGAATCAACCTAGAACAAGGTAAGGTTGGATTTTCATTTGGTAATTAATATTGTTAATAATGCATGATGGGTAGTAACATGTATTAGGATTGATTTCTCTAGTTTTGCATGTTTTGGAAATAATAGGTTTTGAATGATAATCCATGAAATTGATGATTAATTATGTTTTGATGTTTCTAATTGAAAATGCATGTTATATATAGGTTATAATGCTTTAAATCATGACAAATTGGATGTTAGAATGTGTTTTGGATGAAAAGAATCGTGTTGGAACTGTCCTGTCATCGTAGGAATTTTTCTGCAAATCGCAGAGCGCGCTTAGCGCGAGGTTGCTCGCTTAGCGTGGACAAGTCAAAGAGTTTGGCGCTTAGTACCTAGAAGCTCACTTAGTGTGGCCTACTGGGTGTTGAAAAATAATTATTTTGTTGAACTGTTTTGGGATTATGTATGCTTATATTTTATGCTAACTGCATGTTAGATATGTTTTTTGAAGGCTATTTGTTAATGACATGAAACTTGTTTTTATGTTGGTGTATGATTGTGTTGGTGTTGGATTGTAGCTATATTTTCTACATTTATTATTATTATTATTATGTATGGTGATGATGTTTTGGTGTAGTGATGAGACTACTATGAATTGTATGTGAATAATTTTATTAGTATGTGTGTATCTGCAAATGTATGGTAATTCAAGAGTAATTAATTATTAAAGATATGCATGATGTTAGTATTAGAGAATGGTCTTAATTTGCATATGGTTGTTATAATTTCACATGCATTATTTATTTCAATAGGCATGCTTGTTAGTTCTGAGGGAGCCAGTGACTTGTCCCAAACCTAGAGAGGGGTTTGAAAGCTTAGAGGACGAGCTTTTGGTGTGTTATTAGTCTAGAGGACGGACCCGGTTTAAAGTAAAAAATGAATAAAAATGACAGAGATTAACTTCACATGCATGAGTATTGCATTTGAGTTGTATCGAGTCACAATGTGTTATTGTAATATTATGAAAATTATGTGCACTATGTGAAATTATTGTGTTTTGCAATATTGTGGAGTATGATTGGATATACTTGTGAATGGTATGAGGAATTGAGTTATGTTTTGTTTTACAAAGCATTGAAGTGTGAAGAGACCTATCATTATGCATGTATGTTATGCATTATGTATTATTATGCGATTTCGATAATTATGTGAATTATCATCCTTCTGTTAGAATGATATTTTACACGACATCACTCAGGTATTGAAGAATAGAGTTTGCTTCTAGCAAGAGAGTAAAGCTAGTGAAGCTATCTTTATTTTATTTTGTACTTTGGTTTGAGTCGTCCTCTGGTCATGTACACTGGGAATGTTTGGATTCATGTTTGAGGAGAGATACTTTATGTACTCTATTTTATTTTATTATGAGATTTTGAGTTATGTGATGAATTGGCGTTTATGCCTAAGTTATTTCAATGAATAATTTATTATGAGACTTCAATAGTATATTCATTTGATATGGAGTTTTATTCTGCTGCTACATGCTATATGATTTTGATATGAAAAACATGAATTTTAAATTAGTGTTAATTGAGCATGGCAAGTGTTCGTAATGTATGAAGCATGAGTAACACCCTTTTTTTGAGATGCATGTTGATTTACTCTGATTTATGACTTAATATATTGTGGGGTTTTAGAGGGTGTTACATTAGTGGTATCAGAGCATGGTCGGTCAGTTGGCCAAGTTGTTAATGTGTTTATTCCCATTTATTTTCAATATGTGTATGTGACATTATCAGTATTGTTTCTTCTAACGAGAATTTGTTGTTGGAAAATTCTCAGAAAAATGGTTGGAGGTAGGAATAATGAGTTTATCGCTGAAGCTTTGGAAATGTTGCTGGAGCGATTGGGAAGAATCTGCATGTATACGTGAATGTTGGGAATAATAACAATGATGATGAGTTTCATGCTTTGGAGAAGTTTCAGAGGAACAATTTGTCGATCTTTGAAGGGACTCATGAACCTGATAAGGCATATGTATGGCTGAAAGCGGTCAAGAATATATTTCGAGTCATGAACTATTCAAATGCGTAGAAGGTGTAGTTTGGCACCCATATAGTTGAGAAGGAAGCTGAGGACTGATGGAATAACACTAGTTAGAGTTTTAAAGAAGAAGTTGAGGTTACTTGGGCTTTGTTCAGAGAAGCATTTATGGAGAGGTGTTTTCCATAAGATGTGCGTGGGAAGAAGGAAATTTATTTCCTTGAGCTAAAGAAGGGTAATTCAAATGTGGCAGAGTATGCTGCAAGGTTTGAGGAGCTGATTAAGTTTTGTCCTCATTACAATGCTGCTAATGCTGAGAGATTCAAATGTCTGAAGTTTGTGAATAGTTTGAGGCCTGAGATCAAGCAAGCATTGGGTTACCATCATATTCCATGATTTTCTGAACTGGTTAATAAGAGTAGGATCTATGATGAATATAGTAGAGCTTGTTCTACTCACTATAAGAGTTTAAATGAGAAAAGGGAAAAGGTTAGTTCAGAGGAAAGTCGTATGTGACTCCTACTGATAAGGGGAAACAAAAAGTGGGTTATGACAAAGTCGAGTGGGGGAGGAGCTCTTGCTCTGTTTAAGTGCTATAAGTGTGGTGTTGATGGACATCGTTCCCCAGAGTGCACAAGTTTTGAACTGAAATGTTTCAAGTGTGACAAGTCAGGTCATAAAACTTTTGAATGCAAGAGTGGTGTAGAGGTGACTTGCTACAACTGCGGTGAGCAAGGGTACGTTAGTATCAAGTATGATAAATTGAAGAAGGAGGAATCTAGAAGAAAGTTGTTTTCTCTATCAGGTTTTGAGACTACTGCTGAAGAGAGGTTGATCAGACGTACAACTTCATTAATGGTATACCTTTGGTTGCTATAATTGATACTTGGAGTGACACATTCTTTTATTTCTTTGGATTGTGTTAAGATATTAAATCTTGAATTATCTGATATGAATGGAAGTATGGTTATTGATACTCCTTTTGTGGGTTTGGAGACTACTTTATATGTATGTTTGAATTGTCCATTGAGTATCTATGGTAGGAATTTTAGAGTTGATTTAGTGTGTCTTCCGTTAGATCAACTTGATGTTATACTTGGGATAATCTGGTTGGAATTCAACCATGTTTATATCAATTGTTCTTCTAAGACAATTATTTTTCTTTAACTTGAGAATGAAGGAGGCTTGTTTATGTTTTCTAAGCAAGTGAGCGAGTCAGTGCAAGATGGCGCTGAGATGTTTATGTTGATGACGAATTTTAGTATTATTGAAAGTGGATCAGTTGGTGATTTACCAATAGTTCGTTATTTTCTAGAGGTATTTCCATAAGAGATAAGTTATTTACCGCTAGAACGTGAAGTGGAGTTTGCAATTGATTTAGTTCCTGGTACTAGTCCGGTATCGATGGCTCCATATCGAATGTCAGCATCAGAATTGAAAGAGTTGAAAAGTCAACTGGAAGATTTGCTTGAAAAGAAACTCATTTGTTCGAGTGTGTCAGTGTGGGGTGCACCAGTCTTGGGCAACTTAAAGTACATGAGAGGAGTTATTTGACACATGACTTAGAGTTGGATGTTGTTATGTCTGTATTGAAGCTTTGAAGGAATTATGTGTTCGGATCAAGATTCAAAGTGTTTAGTAATCATAAGAATTTGAAATATCTCTTTGATCAGAAAGAGTTGAATACGAGGCAGTGAAAATGGTTAGAATTGCTGAAGGAATTTGATTTTTGTTTGAATTACCATCCGAGTAAAGCAAACGTGGTAGCTGATGCATTGAGTAGGAAATCTTTGCATATGTCGATGATGTTGGTAAGAGAGTTAGAAATGATTAAGCAATTTTGAGATATGAGTTTGGTTTGCGAATAGACTTCTTATGGAGTTAAGCTTGGTATGATGAAGCTTACTAATGGTATTCTTGATGAGATTCATAAAAGTAAGAAATCCAATTTGAGTTTGGTAGATCGATTGACATTGATCAATCGAGGTCGAGGTGGTGATTTTCGGATTGATGAGAATGGTATCATGAGATGTTGTGATAGAGTTTGTGTTCCAGATATAGCTGAGCTGAAAAAGAGTATCCTTGAGGAAGGGAATCGTAGTTGATTGAGTATTCATCCGGGTGCTATGAAGATGTACAAGGTATAAGGAAAATATTTTGGTGGCCCAGTATGAAGAAGAAAATTATAGACTTTGTGTATTCTTGTTTGACTTATCAGAAGTCAAAGATCGAACATCAGAAACTGTCAGGCCTGATGCAACCGTTATCTATTCCTGAGTGAAAATTGGATATTATATCGATGGATTTTGTGTCCAATTTACCCCGAACGCCGAGTATTTGTGAATCTATTTGGGTTATTATGGATATATTGAAGAAATTTTCTCACTTTATTCCAATGAGATTGGATTATCCATTGGAGAAGTTATCAAAGTTGTATATTAAGAAGATTATCAATTTGTACATTATTTCGTCTAGTATTGTGTTAGATAGGGATCCGAGATTTACTTCGAGATTTTGGGAAAGTTTTCAAAATGCTTTGGGTACGAAGTTGTGTTTGAGTTCTGCTTATCACCCGCAAATAGATGGTTAGACTGAGAAGACGATTCAGTCACCTGAGGATATTTTAGGAGTGTGTGTGTTGGAAAAAGGAGGTGCTTGGGATAGATTTTTTCCTTTAATTAAGTTTACTTACAACAACAGTTTCCATTCAAGTATATGGATGGCACTGTTTGAAGCATTGTATGGTAAAAGGTGTAGGACGCCATTGTGTTGGTATGATTCTAGAGAGAGTGTTATGGTTGGATCTGAGATAGTTCACCATACTAATGACAAGATTAAGATGATTCAGGAGAAGATGAAGAATTCTCAGAGTCATCAAAAGAGTTATCATGACAAGAGGGGGAAATCACTTGAATTTCAAGAATGATATCATGTGTTTCTTTGAGTTACTCCAGTAATAGGTGTCGGTCGAGCATTGAAGTCGCGTAAGTGTAATACGGTGGGAGAACTGACTTAGGTGTTTTTCATTTTATCGCAAATGTTGCGGATAGCAAGAGTCTCCACCGACTTTTCTTTAATCCAATAAAGGAAAGGGTGAAAAGAACAGGAAAGACCTTTTGAGAATTTTTCTTGAGTTTGGGGGGTAGATTATGAAAAGGAAAGGTCTTAGCACCCTTTTCATTCGTAGTTATCTACGGACTCTTAGTTGGTTGATCAGTTTAAACGTGTCCCGCTCCTCTTTGAGTTGAACCTAGGACTTCTATAACTCTTCATGATCAGTTGGCATGTCAGGATGATGACCAATGGAGGTAGTATCTCCTTCAACAACTGGCTCCACAGTTATTGGTAGGACAGCTGGGTAAGGCATCATTAGACTTTGGGCGCGAGCTCGTACCAATCGGAGATAAGACTCAAGAGGAATGGAATTCTTGTGCCCTAGCGTCTTGCTATCAATTTTATGCACCATGCACCAACATTTTATGAACCTTTTGCGGTATCCCTGAGCATCATTCTCATAGTTGAAGGCGATTCCTTGGATAAGCATGTCGTGAGGACCATCTCTTCTCGCATAACCAAACTGACACAATGCCAAACAAGGGTTATAAGTGATTCCTCCCCTAATGCCTAAGAGAGGGACATTAGGGAATTCACCACATCGATCGATGATGGTAACATCTTCCGAGAACCGTGAACACCAATGAATGTCTGAATAATTAAGGGACATCAGCCTACGAGACCATCTCAAACCTTGTCCATTCTTCAAAACAGACATGGGTAGGTGCTAAATAAACCACCTAGCCAATAGAGGAGTGCAACACAGGAGGGTCCCCCTTCTCTTTAGAGTGAGAGCATGCAGAGAGTGTAGAATATCCCCGAGTAATGTAGGCACTGGATTATGAGACAAAAACTTTAATAGTGTTCATATCTACGAGTTGGTCCGCATTAGGGAAAAGTACCATCCTGTAAATGAGAAGTGTCAGCACCTCTTCGAAAGCTTGTAAATCTAGGGTATCCCAAAAATGGTAAGCCTTCTCGAATAGAAACTTACCCGGAATTCCTTGGACACTCCCTCTAGTCTCCCAATTTGTCACTATGTCAGACCGTTGTAAGGACATAGCTCTAGCAATCTCTTCAGGCTTTGGATGTTCTTCCGTACCATTTAAAGGTAACTGATCAAGAATAGGTACCCCTAACAATTGAGAAAATTCCTCCATAGTGGGTACTAGCTGGTAATCCGGGAAGGTGAAACAATGGTGCACAAGATCGAAGAACTGAAACAACACTTTTAATAATTCTTCATCAGGTTTTGCAGTGACCAAATTGAGAAACTGACCATGCTTTTTAGTGAAATGAGAACTTTCAAGAACCCTTAATGCCAGGTGTGATACGGTGGGAGAACTGACTTGAGGTTTTGCGTTTGTATTCGCACTTGTTCGGTTTAGCAAGAGTCGCCACCGACTTTTTATTTTATCCTAAAGGAAAGGTTAAAAAGCACAGGAAAAACCTTTTGAGATGTTTCGTGGGTTCGGGGGGTAGATTATGAAAAGGGAAGGTATTAGCACCCTTTTCATCCATGGTTATCCATGGGCTCTTAGTTACTTGTTTTTAGATCACTTGCCTTGATTTTCGATTGCTTGAAATGGTGTGTGTGTGTGTGTGTTTTGAAAATGTTTTGAAAAAGACGCCTTCGTCTCGGCAACCGTTGTAATGACGTGTTTGAGTATATACAAAGATGTGTATATTTTCGAAAAGATGTTTCAAATGTTTTTGGAAGTTTGTTTTGAAAGTGTTTGTGGAGTGTGGTTTGAAAAGTAGGCAAGTGTTTTTGCAAGTTTGATCAAGTAACTAAGAGTTTGTCTACCCCTAATTTTACTCAAAGGTTTTTCTCATGTTTTAACCCTTTTAACAATTTTGTTCCACCATTGCATTTGGTGGGAAATCTTGCGTTAGGATGTTAACGGGACAGGCGCGGGTCATCGTATGGACCATGAATGCAATGGTGCCAAGTGTCTTTGGAAATTTTGCTTGAAGGGACTATGATCATTTTGATTAGGCAACTTTCGAAAGCATCATCGAGGGACTATGATCATTTGATTCGTTTTGTTTTGCCAAAGAAACTCAACGTGCAAGCATGTCCCATTTTGGAAGGCAACAAGCGGGATTACCCTAGGGGTGCAAGTGTGAATGGTGTATTGATTGTCATACATTTATCTTTGTGTTCAGTTTATCTAGCGTTTGATTTTATTTACATACAACCCTAGATCTATCATGGCATAATTCGAAAGCGATAAATTGCGGGAATTTAAAGTCCTAAACTATTACAAATGAGTATCCGGGGATGAGGGTACAATTATTTACAAATGGGGGATGAGACTTATAGGAGAGTAGTATCCAAATATTTACAACCAAATCGAATCAATCACAATCTCAAATGTAAAGTAATAGTAATGTAAAAAGGGACAAGCAAATGTATCAATGTATAAGAAAGATAAAACGTGTATTGTAAATGTGTATGTGATTTATTTACAAGTGAGAATGATGTTTAACTTAATGAAAAATTAAGTATTGCTTATTTATTTTGTATGGTTATCTTTTGTATTTTTGTTAATATGTACAAAACAAAAGATTTTAATAAAAGAAAAGAAAATGTTTTAAGTTCTATTTTTTATGAATTAATGTTTTATATACAAAAAAGGTTATTTAATTCTAAATTCAATTCTTATGTATTTTTAACTAACTAAAATAAAAAAGTAATTAAACAAGTTTTATATAAAAAGGAGTCAATGTATTATTTAATTTATGAACAAAATTGAATTATGTTATAAAAAGAAAATCAAAGAGTTAATAAAATGTGATGTAAAAGAAAGGGTGTTAGTTTATTTAACAAAACAAAAAAAATATGGTATGTAAAAAAAAGAATTAGTTAGTTTGAAGAATAAAAAAGCTAAAGGGTTAAATGGGCCTTATGGGGGATTTATGATCCAATCAAAACGCAAAAGGCTGAGACAAGGGGGGTGCCGATTGAAATGGGCTTAAGGCAAACGAAAAGGGCAAGGCCCATGACACTTCACCAGATTTTGTTTTAGGGTTTCAGAGTGTTCGTTCATTTGGGACATAAGGGTTACAACAAGCTACAGCGCGGCGCCGTTCACTTCGTCTTCGTTCTTCGTCTTTGCACGCCATGGATTCTGAACCACGTTCCTCGCCCAGGGCCACCAAGCGCCGCCTCTACATCCTCCTCTCCATGGTCAAGCAAGCGATGGTTCGTTCAAGGTGATAACTTCTACCTTAGCGCATTTTAGGGTTTTAACTCTTATGTATTGCGTGTTTTGCTTTTCGTTTGTTGATTCTGATTAAGTGTTGTTGTTGTTATTTGAGGTGTATGAAAAGGAAAGAAGTTATACCTTTGGGGGATGGAGACGGAGGAGGACGGACCGGAGGTGCTTCAGGCGGCCAAGGGCGAGGGTGATAGTGACGCTAGCTTGCTGGAAAAACTGGTACCTGTATTTGCTCTTTAGGTTGTTGGTTCGATGATGATGCTTGAGAACTTTATAACTTTCTTTTCCTCTTCCCTTTTGCCTGCTTCTGTATGCTTGCTTGATGCCTTTGATTGCTTGCTCTTTTGCTTCTGTACGCTGGCCCTTTTCTTTTATTCAATGATGATTATCTGAGATGCCTGGCTTCATCTGTTTCACTTCTTTTCCTCTTCCAATACTTGCTTGCTGATATGCTTGATATGAAATGTTTGCTTAATGATGTATCTGTTTGCTCTGAGCTTGATAGTGTTGGTATTTGTTGCACCCTATGATGAAAGTTTTCTGAGGGTTTAGTTGGTGGTTTGAATGCTTAGGTTTCAGTTTGTGGCTTAGGCTTGTATTACAGACTAGCAGGTATGAGGGCTTTGTGTTATAACAGGCTTTGTTTGATACAGTTAAGGCTTTAAGGCTTATGCAGGTCTTTGCATGGACAGGCTTGATGTTCTGGTTTTGATTGTTTGTTGATGGTTAAGGCTTAAGGCTTTGAATGCAGGTTTAAGGTTTATGGTGTTTTGGTTGAGATTACAGGTTAGGCTTGAAGTTTTGAAAGGCTTCAGGATTTTTGATATTTGATACAGTTTGTGTCTTTTGTTTCTGGTTTATGAGGCTTGATGAACTTGGAGGCTGTTAGGCTTTGTGGCTTGATATCTCTGTGTTATGTAGGTTGATGGCTTTTTGTTTTATATCTTCCAGGGTCTTGGCCTTGTGGTCTTTGAAAGGCAGGAGCTGTTATATTTTTTGTATATTCGTTCTTTTTGAACTTGGTCAATGCTTGGACAGGTTTGCAAGGCTTGAGGTTTTCACTCTTTATGATTTCTTCTGCTGTATGCCTTCTGCCTCTTTTCTCTATGTGCTCTGATACATCCTGTTTATATCTTTTGTTTAGCCTCTAGCCTGCTGTACTGTAAGCTGCTTTCCTCTCTCTTTCTCTCTCCAGATTAAAGAAAAGCATTTTTATTGCTTAAATTTGTCTTCTTTCTGAAAAAGTAAACTGGCCTTGGAAAGTGATGATTTGAATATGCTTGCAATATTGTTTTCCTCTGCATAATTCCATATTTCTTGCATACTTTGTGTACTTTATTGACATCTTTTTGGATTTGTTGATATCTTTATATCCTTGGATAATTTTGACAGCTTTGGCTTAGTTTAAAATTGTAATTCAGTTTTCCTTTATACTTGTACATGCTGTTTGGAATTTTTGAAATGGGCAATTGGTTTGACAATGCAGTACTTTTGACAATGCAGTACTTTTGACAATGCAGTATGGTAGATTTTGTGCATTTCACATTTTATTTGCAAACACCATTTATATCCCTCTTTGTGAACCAAGAGAAATCTTGTGATTTGCAGAGAGGGCAAACAAACTGATTCCGGCCAGTTAATTTTAATGATGAACTTCTAAATTAACTGTCTGTTTCTTTTATCTGCTTTTGACTTCTTTTTTCTTTGTTTTGCAGATGAAAAATAATTGAGCAACAAGGGAGCATTGGATAGAATATGAAAACTTAGGAATAGTTTTATTTTCCTTTTAATCATTGTAACATTATTATTGTAAATACTTTGTAAATAATTACTGTATTTAAATAACAATTGTACAAATAATTAAAGATAAATAAAAAAGTCTTTGACATTCCTTTTTAATTCTTCTTCGAATGTTTATTTAATTTTTTATAATTCTTAAATTATAATAAAATGGAAATAAATTCCAATTATTCTAACTTAAAATAAATAAACAATTGATAAACATTGTGGTCTTAGCATCAATCAGTAATAAACCCGGCGCTCCAATTATCCAAAGCAATGCACAATTAATCAAACAAAACGTCCACATGCCTTTTATTTTAATGATTCAATCAAACACTGCAAGCTCCCAGTCAGAAACATCAGTTCATATTCCAGAGTGAATTGAAAAGCATTGTAAAATTAACTCTTTCTGCGCGCACAAACCCTAATTCTTGACTTAACACCAAAGAAATGCCTGTCTGATCAAACTTTGAGCCAAACTCAACCAAACCCTAGCAATCTGCTTGAACTGTTTTAAAATCAATGACAACCCTAAATTTTGTCTGACTGACAAGAAAAGTCTGTTTGACCGATTCTTGAGCCAGTCTGAAAAATCAGGAAAAGCCCGAAGCTGTGATTTCTTGTGGAAAAAGAGGAGGACAAATTTTGGGGTACAACAGTTGCCCCTGTTCAATCTTCTTGAACCTGAAGAGTTAGATTGGCGAGTTTGCCTTTCGCGACTCGAGGGTAAAAGGAGATTGGACACTAGAGTACCCAAAAAATTTGCACTCGGTGATGTGATGATAGAAGGAATGGGCTTAAAGATGCCATTTGGAGATGGGCTTAAAGATGCCATCTGGAAGGGTGACAGAATTTGTCGGGGGATGGGCTTAAAGATGCCATTTGGAAGTGTTGAACTGTATGTCATTGGTGAGTGGACGAGTATCAGAAAGGTATCCATGTTTTGGGACATCTCTGAATTGGGGTTCTGAAAAAGCGATAGATTGACATCCATGTTTGGGGAATCCGTAAACTGTTTTCAGGGGTTGAAGTTGAATAAGCAATAGATCAGCATCCATGTTGGGAGGCGTCCGTGAACTGTTTTCAAAAGTTGAGAAGAATCTGAACAAGCGATAGGTTAACATCCGTTACTGGAGAACCTGTGGACTGTTTTCAGAAGTCTTGAATCTGAAACTTACTAATCTTTATCCTGAAAAAGGGTAAGGTATTAGCTGAAACACAATGTCATGTTGCATGAAATGTATGATGCAATGTATGTTATATCAATGTTTATGATATGAACGTAATGAATATGCATGTATACTGATGAGCTGTCCTGCTGAAGATAGATGAATCCTGGATGGCTGAAGATAAAAGAATCTTGACTGCTGCCGGGGAAAATAATTCCTTGACTGCTGCTGGGGAGGGCAAGAATCTTTTGATCGTTGAAAATGAGAAGTCCTGGGACCACTGTTGGGGGATCAGGAGTTTGGATTGTATGCCAATCTACTGGGGATTCTTGTCTTGAGGAAATCTTCATTGGAGAATATTCGAATATTCTGTGGGGACCCGAGAACGAGAGTCTTCATTCTGCTTGGGGATTGATAGTTGGAAGTTTTAGCTCCGCTGGGGATTGACAATTTTGGCTCCATTGGGGATTTTGAAACTTGACTGTGAGGGGAGTTAGCCTCTGTGAGGCTCTCTGGCTGGGGATTCCAAGAATCTTTTGAGTTTGAGAAGGAACCGGTGTAGGGTTTCCTGATGATGAGTCCATGTGAAACTGCATCTGGGTTTGAAGAGGAACCGATGTAGGGTTGCTTCATGATGAGTCCGTGTAAAACTGCATCTTGGATTTTGAGAAGGAACCGGTGTAGGGTTTCCTGATGATGAGTCCGTGTAAAACTGCATCTGGATTTGAGAAGGAATCGGTGTAGGGTTTCCTGATGATGACTCCGTGTAAAACTGCATCTGGATTTGAGAAGGAACCGGTGTAGGGTTTCCTGATGATGAGTCCGTGTAAAACTGCATCTTGAGTTGAGAAGGAACTGGTGTAGGGTTTCCTGATGATGAGTCCGTGTAAAACTGCATCTTGAGTTGAGAAGGAACCTGTGTAGGTTTGCTTCATGACGAGTCCGTGTAAAACTGCATCTTGGATTTTGAGAAGGAACCGGTGTAGGGTTTCCTGATGATGAGTCCGTGTAAAACTGCATCTTCCAACAGGTGATGAAGGAATTGTTGAACACTTTTGACATTCGAATGCCCAAAGTGATGGTGAGGGAGACTTGCCCCAGGTTAATCTGCAATTGAGAGATTTTGTTGAAATCTTGATTGGACTGTCCCAGGTTAACTGGATGGTTTCATGTCATGCCCCTTGTTGATAGGAGACTTGTCGTTGGAAGTGTCATCCTTTTGAAGTGATTTTGTTCACTGAGAGAGCTTTCATTCCTCCGAACATTCGCTGTATGAATTTCTTCGCTGTCAAACAAATAGTCAAATGCAAACAGTGATATTCAAGCAATGCAAAGTTTATGTCTGTCTCGAAGTTTTGAAAAATGCGTTTTTTAGCAGAAAAACTTTTTATCAACACAAGATTTTAGAGCAAAGCCTTACAGGAGTCAGGATACCTTTTGTAACAGTATGCTTTCGAACTAACTCATGCTTCAATTAGGACTTTTGAAGGGTTGTAACGTGGCTTGGTTCACGGTTTTAAGAAACAAAGGATAAAGGCTCAAATTATATTTGTACCCACCCGCTCTTCGTGATGTTCTTCAACCCTAAGCTCAGTTAATTGTGCGTCGCACTCTATTCGAGTTTGGAACGACTTTTTGAGTGATGGTTCACCAGTTGAATTTTGGGAGACAGTCATTGTGATCGGTGGATCTGGAACTGACTGTTTAACGCTGGTTCGCGAAATGTCGCGGAAGCAAGAGTCGCCACCGTCTTTTATTTTCTCCAACATGGACAGGACAAAAGCACAGCAAAATTCCTTATGAGATAGTTTCTCGGTTCGGGAGGTAGATTTATAGAAAGGGAAGGTGTTAGCACCCTTTCTATCCATGGTTATCCATGGGCTCTTAGGTACTTGCTCTTATGTTTTCAAAATGTTTGTTTTCTTTTCAAAATGTGAGTGGGTTTGAAAAAGTTTCGTTTAAAGATTTTAGATCGACTCTTGTATCAGTCCTCAAGAGTGTTTGAAAAATTGTTTTGAAAGCTTTTTGAAAGTGTCTGTGTGAAAAGAGTTTTGATTTATTTTTGAAGAGAGCAAGTATCCATGAGTCATCTACCTACCCAAAGGAATTAGGCTGTGTAAAAGTCCTTAAGGTAGTACCATCCAACCATTGAGAGGTAGGTAGCACCACCGTTGGAGGTGTTCGGGTCAATTCGAGTGTAGGGACAGTGTGGTCACCGAAGCAACAGTAGGACACCTTAGAAGCTACCCTTATGTCCTTGATCCTTTTTTAATCCGAGACAACCGTTTCGAGGCAACTATTTCGAGGCAACTGATTCGAGGAAACCATTTCGAGGCAACTGGATCATGGACATAAGGACCGATAAAACGTCCTATACTTGACGACCATGTTTTTCGAAGGCAACAGGTGAGGCGTACCCTAGAAGTGGTGTGTGTATTTGTGTGTTGTTTTCAGTTTACATTTATCTTTGAACATGCATCATTGTGAGCTACGGGTTGATTTTATTTGTCATACAAATCTTGTCATGCATAATTAACAGTTTAATAATTTGCGGGAAGTAAATTGCGGAAAATTAAATCTAAGCTATTACAAGGCGCGGGTCTATACATCGCCAAAATACAAAGACCCGTTTTTGATAAAAATGCGGAAAGTAAAAAAAAGACCTAATTACTATTACATCCGGAAAGCAGTTACATAATAATTGATAAAGAAAATAATGCGCGAAAAGAATAAATTGGAACGTCCGAGGGTTTTGACCCTTTGCTTGAAATTAAATTAAATTAAAGTCTAATTATTATTTAATTAAAGAAAAGAAATGTTTTTTTGTTTTTTGTATTTAAAGAAATAAGAAAAGAATTTAAAATTAGAAGGAAACCCTAGTTCTAAATATTTTTAATTATTAAAGAAAAGGTTAAAGTTTAAAACCTAATTTATGCTAATTAACTATTTACATATTTATTTACAAAATATTTAGTAATTAATAATAATAATAATAATGATGAGAAAATTATTTATTAAAGAAAAAAAAGATGATGATGTTAAAAAAAAACCTTAGTTTCTACCTATTTTAATTTATTAAGAAAAATATTAAAGTTTTGAAACCTAAATTAATCTAATTAATTGTTAAAGTTTATTTACAAAAATAATAATGGTGAAATTAATATTAATAAAATAAACATTTTTGATTTTTCTGTACTTTATCTTATGGAAATTAATTTATGAAATTAAAGAAAACACTTAAAAACAATTAAAAGAATAAAAAGGAAAATCAAATAAAAAATAAAAATGATGCAAACCATGGGGGGTTTCAGGCCCAAGGGGAGGTTTTTTGAAGTATTCTGGCCCATTAGACAGAAAGCCTTGTTTGACTTTCTGGCATCACGTGCGTGTTCATTGACTCCTGAGTACCGTGGTCTGCATTCTTTGGCCATTGGATTGGGTTTCATGGCCATTTGTGTTCTGGCTGTTGGCCATTTGTGTTCTGGCCTCATCATGCATAAGTTGTTCTACTTTGGCCATTTGGCTTTTGGCTTTTGGCCATTTGTGTTTTGGTTTCATCATGCATAAGTTGTTCTTTTTTTTGGCCATTTGGCTATTGGCCATTTGCCTTTTGGCCTCAACGTTCCTTAATGAACCTGAATGGGATCATGTCTAAATCTGCAGTGTTGAATCTCATGAACACATTAAATAAAATCATAAAATGCAAATAAAGCCAATATATGAAGAAATTTAATGTTTAGGCACAATATGGCATGTATGGATGATTATACCCTTTTGATCATGGAGATCAAATCAATCTTACCCTTACTGGAAAATTAGTGACCTGAATGCTTTTATGCCCTTTGGATCATAGAGATCAAGCCAGCCTTATCCTTACTGAAGAAGTAGTGAGGTGTTGGTTTGTAACTGTGATGGCTTGTTTGTAGTGAGAGAGGGATTTGTAATAAGGATTTCAAGGTTTTAGGGTTCTTGAAAGAATTTGATATTCTAACAGTGTTGTGGCAAGGTTTTTTCTCTCTTTTCTCCTCCCTGGTTTGTGTGAAAAGAAGGTGATTATATAATGAAAATTAGGGTAAAGAAAATGGGCTTTGAATGTGCAATTGGGCCTCCAATGTTTACTTGAGTTCGTCACTTTCCAGGCTAAATCGCAGGGACTTAAGTGCAATTTTTGAAGTTGAAATGTGAAAATAAAATGTAGCCGACATCAAGAAATAACTCCTGTCCGAAAATCGGCTCAATCGGATAAACGGTGAATTAGTTATGAATTTTTGAAGTTTCAGCTCAGACAAACTTATTTTGGGCTCCAGTGTCGACTCTGACACGTTCTTCAATAAAAAACTGATATTGATCGGTGCATAATTTGGTCTCGACTTTTGAAGCAAAGTTGTAGATCTATGAGTCAAGGACCTTGTGTAAAAATATGAGCCCAATCCGATAAAAATTGACTGAGTTATGAATTTTCGAAGTTTCGGCCCAGATGAAATAATATTCAGCATTCAGGATTTTCGACATGTCACGCACTTTGAGCAAAAAACGAAGGCCTTTTGAATACCGTTTGAACTCAATACCTTCTGTGAAAATGTAGCCAACTCAATTTGTGAAATTTTGGCGCCAAAACCAGCTCGATACGATGAAAATCGACCAAGTTATGATTTTCTGAACATGATGCAAATAAACTTCTGTCACAAATTTTCTGTATGAAAATACTTGATAAATCCACATTTTTGAAGACCTTATGATCGAAATTGGCTTCCAGCCGTGAGAGATGAAAACGTAGATAGTGTCAAGACGGAATTTAAGCCACCGGAACGGGTTCAAAACGAGCCACTATCTTCAAGTTATGAATTTTTTAGCGCGTAAAAACTGCACTTTCAGCACACTTTTTCACCATATTTCTTCGAGCAAACTCACACATTCGGATACCTTCTTTAAAGAATTGACTCTTGAGCCGAACCTGAATTTGAGAATATGTTATCAGAGATATCTTGGCGAAAGAACACCTGAATATGATGCGCCGGGTTGGACTTGTGAATTTTTCTTGAAATGTTTTGAGAAATATGGGAGGGCAAATTTTGGGGTACAACAGTTGCCCCTGTTCAATCTTCTTAAACCTGAGGATGTAGATTGGCTTGCGTGCCTTTCGTGATCCGAAGGTGGAAGATGATTGAACACTAGAGTGCCCAGAAATTTGCACTCACATAGTAGAATGTCAGCAGTGTGATGCAGGGAATGAGCTTACAGATGCCATTTGGAGACTGTAGGTATGTGGAGATGGGCTTATAGATGCCATCTGGAAGTATGATAGTACCTTGTCGGGAATGGGCTTATAGACGCCACCTAGGTGTCGATCGCGTAAGAGATTCCTTAGCGAGAACTTGCGTACCTGAGAAAGAAAAATAATTACCTGGCCTGTTACAGGAGTTGATCTTCAAACCCTTTATGTAGATGTGCCCTGGCTGGATACAGGAATCGAATCTGGAATTAGTCATCAACAGATACACCCTGGCAAGATACAGGAATCGGATCTTCGAACTCTTCAGACGTGCCCTAGCAAGATACAGGAATCGAGTCTGGTAATGTTAGACGTCAACAGATACACCCTGGCAAGATACAGGAATCGGATCTTCGAACTCTTCAGACGTGCCCTGGCAAGATACAGGAATCGAGTCTGGTAATGTTAGACATCAACAGATACACCCTGGCAAGATACAGGAATCGGATCTTCGAACTCTTTAGACGTGCCCTGGCAAGATACAGGAATCGAGTCTGGTATCAGAAAGGTTGGTGAGTTATCTCTACTGACAGGTTATTTCCATGGACGGGTGGTCTTTAACGACGAGTGTCTATCACGACGAGTGTCTATAACGATGAGTGTCTATAACGGCGAGTGTCTATAACGACGAGTGTCTATAACGACGAGTGTCTATAACGACGAGTGTCTATAACGACGAGTGTCTATAACGACGAGTGTCTATAACGACGAGTGTCTATGACGACGAGTGTCTATGACGACGAGTGTCTATGACGACGGGTGTCTATAACGACGGGTGTCTATAACGACGAGTGTCTATAACGACGAGTGTCTATAACGACGAGTGTCTATAACGACGAGTGTCTATAACGACGAGTGTCTATAACGACGAGTGTCTATGACGACGAGTGTCTATCACGACGAGTGTCTATAATGACGAGTGTCTATAACGACGGGTTGCATCAGAGAAATCTTTAGGCATTGATTTAACTGGATTTGTATTCTTTGACTGGGTTGGTCTCTTTTGACTGTATTCATCTACATAGCTGATCTGTATCCTTCCTGAAAGGTAAAGGTCAGTCATATGCAATGCATGATATGGATCAAGCAATAATATTTTTCAACACATGAGATTGTATGATATGATGCGTATATGCATGTATCATGATGTATAATAATGTGATGTTTATGAATGTATCTTCGTCTAGGAAAATAGATCCTTGACGGATGCCGGGAAGTCAAATCCTGGGCTGATGTTGAAGAGTGAGATTCTTCGTTTCCGTTGGGGATGATGATTGCAAGAATATCGGTAGGAGAAGATGACTCTGTTGGGGAATAAACTTGGCGAATAGATTACTCTGCGGGGAGGTAACTCTGTGGGGAAAGAGAGGTACTTTGCTGAGGTTGATGAGGATAACTCTGCTGGAGATACCGTTGTTGTGCTCTGTTGGAAGTTTTGATGAACTCCGCTGGGGAATAAGAAGAACTTTGCCGAGGACGATCTTTCCGTGGCTTTTGGCTGAGGATAACCCAGTTATAAGCTCTGGTGGAGAAATAACCTTTGAATAAAACCGGGGAAACGCGTTCGCTCTGCAGGGAGTGAAGGTATCTTGGTCGCATTCTTCAGCTGAACTTACCTTGGTACTTCGGTGGACAGGGCAACCGGATCATTTAGACAACTCATTATTGCCCCAGTTTCTGTTGGAGAAGAAGGTACCTGTGAAGGTGTTTGATGACTGCCGTTTGACAAATCTTCTTCTGGTAGGCAAGTGACGAGATACCGGGACATAGTCGTACGCTTCGATCCCTAATTTTTGCCTGGACCGCCCTTTCGGGTTTTTAGTCCACCGGGATACCCATTTTTGCCCAAGCCGCCTTTTCAGGTTTTCGACTTGCCGGGTGTACAGATTTTTTTCATTTCATCCCTTATTTTTGCCTAGGTGTATCAACCTAGCGGGTCTTTGATTGTGCGCAGTATTTTTTCGACTATGTCCACGCTCTCAGAGTATAGGGAGTTGCCCCTGTCAGAGGTGTTTTGCCATGCCACCAGAAGATGTTTGATCAGGCAAGATTCGTTGCTGGAATTCATGCCCACTGCCCCAAGTGACTTAGATGGAGATTTGCCCCAAGCTGGTTGGCCTTTTGAGAGATTCTCTGAATCTTGACTTAACTTCCCCAGATAACGGACAATGATCATGTCATGCCCCTTGTTTGGGAGTGCTTTTGTTCACTAGATATTCTTCGTGCGAATTCCTTTGCTGTTTGAACAAAAAGTCATATGCAAACAAAGTTATGTTAAAAATACAAAGCTTATGTCTTTCTTGAAGTTTTTGAAAATGCATTTTTCATAAAAACAAGTGAATTTTGTAAACTGTGATGTCAACTCGTTATTTTACCGCAAGCCTTAAGGAGTCAGGATACCTTTCGTAACAGTATACTTTCGAACTAACCCATGCTTCAGCTAGGACTTTTGAGGGTTATAACGTGGCCTGGTTCACGGTTTAAGAAACAAAGGATAAAGGCTCAAATTTTATTTGTACCTATCCGCTCTTCGTGATGTTCTTCAAACCTAAACTCAGCTGATCGTGCGTTAGACCTTGTTTGAGTCTTTGTCCTGATATTCCAATGATGGTTCGGATATTGACAATTTATTTTGAATAGGCAGTCATTCCTTTTTTGTTAAGGGTTTGTGGGACCTCCTTCTTTTTGATTTTGTTATCCCTGTCTTTTGCCTGAACTGTTTCTTTTCGTGTTTACAGTCAGCGGGATGCCCCAGTTTTGTAAGTCTCCTTCATAGGTTTTGACTTAATGGGTTTTTATTTTGAGAAGTAATGACTGTCTGTCTGTATGATTGTTCGGAACCATCACTGTCTTTTGTTTTGTAAGGACCTCTTTGGTGCCATTCGTTATGCACTTGGATCAACTGAGAGAACTACCCTGCCCCAGGTTATGATTAAGGGTTTTAAATTTCGAAAAGAAAAACTCCTACTTCTTTGGCTCAGAGGGGTTGACGAGGGATTATCTTCCTTATGACTCCAGTGTTTAGGAATTGAAACAATGCCTGTACCTCATCAGCAGGGTCTGTTCAAAAGCATACTGTAAAGATCGTGGTATCGTTTTCGTCATCCTCCCTCAAGAGACTTAGAAATTTCAATCAAGAGTTGATCATCACAAAAATATGAAAACAATTTGCATATAGTGAATACGAAATAATTATTTCAAAACAGACATGTGTAATGCATTAATGAAATAACCAAGTTTGACATGAAATAAAATGTTTGAACAATCAAAGAAAATTATAATCTGAACATTCAAATGAACAAAAGTTTCCAATCCTAGCCATGTTTTGACAAGGGAGCAGTGGTCACATTCGGACTCTCTGGAGAGTCGAACTGGACTTCCTTCGCGTCGATCAGATCCTGAACCTTGTTTCTCAAAGTCCAACAATCATCTGTAGCATGCCTCGGGCTGTCAGAATGATAAGCGCAGCGAACATTGGGGTTATACCTTGAAGGCGTCCTGTTGGGATTCTTTGGAGGGTCCATGAGAGTTACCAACTTGGTTTCCAGCAACTGTGGCAATATCTGTGACAAGGTCATGCCGAGGGGAGTGAATTGCCTTTTGGGTCTCTCTTCCCTTTGCTGATTGTGACGCTGAGGAGCGCCGGTCGGTTTTGCAATAACCACCACGTTGACATCTTGGCGGTGTTCGGACCTATTCTGCCCTTTTGAGCCATAGACAACACTAGATTCTCTCTTGGATGGTTTCTTCTCAATGTTTGAGGAGTCACCATTATGTATTTTCCCCGACTTGATGCCAGCTTCTATTCTTTCCCCGGTCAAGATCAGATCTGTAAACCCAGCAGCAGAATTCCCAATCAGGTGGTTGAAGAATGGACCAGACAAGGTCCCCAAGAACATGTCGACGAGCTCGCGGTCAGTCAGAGGTGGTTGTACCCTTCCAGCAAGGTCCCTCCATTTTTGAGCATATTCTTTGAAGCCTTCGCTTGTACCCATAGACATCCCCTGAAGCTGGGTACGCGTGGGAGCAAGGTCGGCATTATACTGGTATTGCTTGTAGAACACAGTGGCCAAGTCCTCCCAGCTGCGGATGTTGGCTCCATTCAGTTGATAGAACCAATCGAGTTGAGTTCCGGCCAGACTATCCTGAAAGAAGTGAATCCACAAATTCTTGTCATTCGTGTAGGGCTGGATCCTCCTTGTGTAAGACCTGAGATGCAGCTTAGGACAGGAGGCCCCGTCATATTTTGCAAAAGCAGGTGCCTTGAACTTGTGCGAGATCACTACCCCAGAAGACAGACCTAGATCCTCGAAGTCCAGGCCAGGCACTTTTTGTATCTCCATGGCACTTAGCCGGTCTTCCAACTGTTTGTACCTGTCCTCAGCTGGAGGGTACTATTCATCATTGAACTCCGTCTCGTTGTCGGAGACCACTGGACTAGGAACCTCTCTCTCATGGGGGCTGTCCTTTCCAACAGATGGGGTAGTCTGCTCAACTTCATTTTGTGATCCATTCCCAGATTTGCGTCTAGGGTTGAACAACACCGTCCTCTTCTTCTTCTTTTTCAAAAGCAGGGTCTTCAAATCCTGTTGCCCCTGGGCCAAACTCATGATCAACTCTTGGAACTGGGCATTCTGAGCCTGGAGAGCCTTGATGGATTGCTCAGCAGATGATTCAGGATTCATGACGATCGGCTGAAATAAACAGCGAAGAAGGTAAGTGACCTGTAACAAGGGATACCTGTAATGCAATGATATGTATATATGCATGCAATGTTTTCAAGGATCTCGCGGGGTAAACAAGAAAATTGTTAGAGTTGGGATCCAGTAGCTTGATTGAAGGAACTTCATGTTCGTTGAGAGTCCTTCTTCAAGAGTCAAGGCTCACCATATCTAGTGGGTCATTGCCCCTGACAACCTTGTCTAGACGAAAATAAATCCCCTTTGCCCCTTGCTGGACAGTTGGTTCATCATGACCTGCATCACAGACCCTTGAGATCCTTGAAATGGATTAGTCCTTATGTAGGATGTATGCAATGGTATGATGTTATGCTATGCATGGAGTGATGTAGGTAAACCCTGTTATGATTCCAGATTAAGGACTGTAAACAAAGCCTGCAAGAAACTCAAGTGTCAGATAACAAGCATGCAAGTAGTCAAGTATGAAAGCACACAAGTCACACAAGATAAGCCCTTAGAGTTTAGGCCAGCATGGGGTCTAGGTATTACCCTCTTGAAGTTGGTGGGCTCAACCTGTCCTATTAGAAGTAACCGGGTTCTAAGGGTCCCAATATCATTGGATTGCTTTCATTGTTCATCGTTTCGATTTAGCCACTGAACTGGCGACCGAAATATTCCAAGAAAACAACCCTCAATTGAGTGTAGTATCGAGTATCAACCAACCTCAGACTGCACCAAAGTCAGTTATCTCACTACCCTAAAGAGGCCAAGATGGTTCAATTAAGGTTCCTAAGGTCAGTTGATGCTTCACGACACCACGCGGAGGCCCCGTACTCTCCTTGACTGAACTCAAGGGTTACCGGTACACACCAAAGTGCCACATCAACGTAGCAGACTGCTTCAACCATGTCGGTATACCCCACACAGTTCCCTCACAGCCTTGTTGCTACTTTCTAAGAAGGTATCCCCAGATCCGGGTTAGGATCTATAGAACTCCCGAGACAGTCCCTCAATAATAAAGCAAACAAGCACAACAATTGAAAACACAAGTGATCTTAGTCCTAAGGTACACCTCACTTTAAAAGATTATTCCCCAGCAGAGTCGCCAGTTCTGTGATCGGTGGATTTAGAACTGACTGTTTAACGCTGGTTCGCGAAATGTCGCGGAAGCAAGAGTCGCCATCGTCTTTTATTTTCTCCAACATGGACAGGACAAAAGCACAGCAAAATTCCTTATGAGATAGTTTCTCGGTTCGGGAGGTAGATTTATAGAAAGGGAAGGTGTTAGCACCCTTTCTATCCATGGTTATCCATGGGCTCTTAGGTACTTGCTCTTATGTTTTCAAAATGTTTGTTTGCTTTTCAAAATGTGAGTGGGTTTGAAAAAGTTTCGTTTAAAGATTTCAGATCGACTCTTGTATCAGTCCTCAAGAGTGTTTGAAAAATTGTTTTGAAAGCTTTTTGAAAGTGTCTGTGTGAAAAGAGTTTTGATTTGTTTTTGAAGAGAGAAAGTATCCATGAGTCATCTACCTACCCTAAGGAATTAGGCTGTGTAAAAGTCCTTAAGGTAGTGCCATCCCACCATTGAGAGGTAGGTAGCACCACCGTTGGAGGTGTTCGGGTCAATTCGAGTGTAGGGACAGTGTGGTCACCGAAGCAACAGTAGGACACCTTAGAAGCTACCCTTATGTCCTTGATCCTTTTTTAATCTGAAACAACCGTTTCGAGGCAACTATTTCGAGGCAACTGATTCGAGGCAACCGTTTCGAGGCAACTGGATCATGGACATAAGGACCGATAAAATGTCCTATACTTGACGACCACGTTTTTCGAAGGCAATAGGTGAGACGTACCCTAGAAGTGGTGTGTGTATTTGTGTGTTGTTTTCAGTTTACATTTATCTTTGAACATGCATCATTGTGAGCTACAGGTTGATTTTATTTGTCATACAAATCTTGTCATGCATAATTAACAGTTTAATAATTTGCGGGAAGTAAATTGCGGAAAATTAAATCTAAGCTATTACAAGGCGCGGGTCTATACATCGCCAAAATACAAAGACCCGTTTTTGATAAAAATGCGGAAAGTAAAAAAAAGACCTAATTACTATTACATCCGGAAAGCAGTTACATAATAATTGATAAAGAAAATAATGCGCGAAAAGAATAAATTGGAACGTCCGAGGGTTTTGACCCTTTGCTTGAAATTAAATTAAATTAAAGTCTAATTATTATTTAATTAAAGAAAAGAAATGTTTTTTTGTTTTTTGTATTTAAAGAAATAAGAAAAGAATTTAAAATTAGAAGGAAACCCTAGTTCTAAATATTTTTAATTATTAAAGAAAAGGTTAAAGTTTAAAACCTAATTTATGCTAATTAATTATTTACATATTTATTTACAAAATATTTAGTAATTAATAATAATAATAATGATGAGAAAATTATTTATTAAAGAAAAAAAGATGATGATGTTAAAAAAAACCTTAGTTTCTACCTATTTTAATTTATTAAGAAAAATATTAAAGTTTTGAAACCTAAATTAATCTAATTAATTGTTAAAGTTTATTTACAAAAATAATAATGGTGAAATTAATATTAATAAAATAAACATTTTTGATTTTTCTGTACTTTATCTTATGGAAATTAATTTATGAAATTAAAGAAAACAATTAAAAACAATTAAAAGAATAAAAAGGAAAATCAAATAAAAAATAAAAATGATGCAAACCATGGGGGGTTTCAGGCCCAAGGGGAGGTTTTTTGAAGTATTCTGGCCCATTAGACAGAAAGCCTTGTTTGACTTTCTGGCATCACGTGCGTGTTCATTGACTCCTGAGTACCGTGGTCTGCATTCTTTGGCCATTGGATTGGGTTTCATGGCCATTTGTGTTATGGCTGTTGGCCATTTGTGTTCTGGCCTCATCATGCATAAGTTGTTCTACTTTGGCCTTTTGGCTTTTGGCCATTTGTGTTTTGGTTTCATCATGCATAAGTTGTTATTTTTTTTGGCCATTTGGCTTTTGGCCATTTGCCTTTTGGCCTCAACGTTCCTTAATGAACCTGAATGGGATCATGTCTAAATCTGCAGTGTTGAATCTCATGAACACATTAAATAAAATCATAAAATGCAAATAAAGCCAATATATGAAGAAATTTAATGTTTAGGCACAATATGGCATGTATGGATGATTATACCCTTTTGATCATGGAGATTAAATCAATCTTACCCTTACTGGAAAATTAGTGACCTGAATGCTTTTATGCCCTTTGGATCATGGAGATCAAGCCAGCCTTATCCTTACTGAAGAAGTAGTGAGGTGTTGGTTTGTAACTGTGATGGCTTGTTTGTAGTGAGAGAGGGATTTGTAATAAGGATTTCAAGGTTTTAGGGTTCTTGAAAGAATTTGATATTCTAACAGTGTTGTGGCAAGGTTTTTTCTCTCTTTTCTCCTCCCTGGTTTGTGTGAAAAGAAGGTGATTATATAATGAAAATTAGGGTAAAGAAAATGGGCTTTGAATGTGCAATTGGGCCTCCAATGTTTACTTGAGTTCGTCACTTTCCAGGCTAAATCGCAGGGACTTAAGTGCAATTTTTGAAGTTGAAATGTGAAAAAAAAAATGTAGCCGACATCAAGAAATAACTCCTGTCCGAAAATCGGCTCAATCGGATAAACGATGAATTAGTTATGAATTTTTGAAGTTTCAGCTCAGACAAACTTATTTTGGGCTCCAGTGTCGACTCTGACACGTTCTTCAATAAAAAACTGGTATTGATCGGTGCATAATTTGGTCTTGACTTTTGAAGCAAAGTTGTAGATCTATGAGTCAGGGACCTTGTGTAAAAATATGAGCCCAATCCGATAAAAATTGACCGAGTTATGAATTTTCGAAGTTTCGGCCCAGATGAAATAATATTCAGCATTCAGGATTTTCGACATGTCACGCACTCTGAGCAAAAAACGAAGGCCTTTTGAATACCGTTTGAACTCAATACCTTCTGTGAAAATGTAGCCAACTCAATTTGTGAAATTTTGGCGCCGGAACCAGCTCGATACGATGAAAATCGACCAAGTTATGATTTTCTGAACATGACGCAAATAAACTTCTGTCACAAATTTTCTGTATGAAAATACTTGATAAATCCACGTTTTTGAAGACCTTCTGATCGAAATTGGCTTCCAGCCGTGAGAGATGAAAACGTAGATAGTGTCAAGATGGAATTTAGGCCACCAGAACGGGTTCAAAACGAGCCACTATCTTCAAGTTATGAATTTTTTAGCGCGTAAAAACTGCACTTTCAGCACACTTTTTCACCATATTTCTTCGAGCAAACTCACACATTCGGATACCTTCTTTAAAGAATTGACTCTTGAGCCGAACCTGAATTTGAGAATATGTTATCAGAGATATCTTGGCGAAAGAACACCTGAATATGATGCGCCGGGTTGGACTTGTGAATTTTTCTTGAAATGTTTTGAGAAATATGGGAGGGCAAATTTTGGGGTACAACAGTCATCATCTCCTTTTTTCTTTTGCAACATTTTTCATGTTGTTGAGGATTTGTAATGACCTCTCTATTTTGATTTTGATTTGTTATCCCTAACTTTTGCCTGACTGTCTCTGTTTTTTGAGATCACAGTCAGCGGGATGCCCCAGGTTTCTTAAGCCTCCTTTATAGGTTTTGGCTCGGTGGGCTTTTTCTTTTCGAGAGATTGACTGCCTATGTGATAGGGAACCGTCATTGTCTTTTGATTCCAAAAGAATGCTTTTCTTGTCATTCGTTGTGTTACGAACTGAGAGTTTGCGACTTCAATGCGCACTTTTTGAATTAACTAAGAGACTACCCTGCCCCAGGTTTATATCAAAGGTTTTGATTGTTTAGAAAAGAAAGCTCCTACTTCTTTGGCTCGAAGGGGTTGACTAGGGATTATCTTCCTTATAACTCCAATGTTTGGGAATTGAAAGAAATGCCTGTACATCATCAGCAAGGTCTGTTCAAAAGCATACTGTATGAGATTATGGTATTGTTTCGTCATCCTCCCTCTAAAGGCTTGCAGCTTTTTATCAAGAGTCAAATATCATAAAGAAAGCATAAGAGTAGTGAAAACGAATGGGTGAATTCAAGACGAACATATGCAATGCATTAATGAAACAGAGTTTGACATTAACAGTTAATTGTTTGAATAACAAAAGATTACAACTTTGAAAATTCAAAATGAAACAAACACAATCTCAATGAGCTGGCATAGGAGCAGTGATCATACTGGGGCCTCTGGAGGACCAAACTCAATCTCCTTGGCATCAATCAAATTCGGAATCTTGTATTTCAATGCCCAACAGTCGTTAGTGTCATGTCTGGGACTGTCAGAATGATAAGCACATGTTGCATTAGGATTGTAGTTAGGAGATGAAGTCTTGGGGTTTGGATGAGGCCCTATCAATGCAATCAGATTCATCCTCAACAAGTGTTGTAGTGCTTGAGACAGCGGCATGTTGATGTTAGTGAACTGTCTCTTAGGCTCGTCTGGCTTTCGTTGACTTCCCTTTGGCTGTTGTCGGCGTGACGTAGAACCAGAGATCAGGACTGCCCCTGCATGTTGATCATGACGACCCTTTTGACTGTTCGCAGCATTGGACTCTTTCTTTCCGTTGTAGGGAATTATCTGAGTATCCGAGGATGTAATTCCTTGGATCTTTCCACTCTTGATGCCTGCTTCGACCCTTTCGCCGGTCAGTATTAGCTCGGTGAACCCGGCTGAAGAGCTTCCAATTAAGTGATTGAAGAAAGGCCCTGTCAAAGTTCCCATGAAGATGTCTATCAGCTCCCTATCAGTTAAAGGAGGTTGCACCCTACCAGCCAAATCTCTCCATTTTTGAGCGTATCCTTTGAAGCTCTCGTCAGAACCCATGGTCATGTTCTGCAGTTGCACACGAGTTGGTGCAAGATCAACATTGTACTGATATTGTTTGTAAAAGGCAGTAGCCAAGTCCCCCCAGGTGTGGATGCGAGAACTCTCTAATTGATAGAACCACTCGAGTTGAGTCCCTACCAGGATTTCTTGGAAGAAATGGATCCAAAGCTTTGGATCAGCTGTGTATGGTTGAATCTTGCGGATATAAGATCTTAGTTGCATCTGAGGGCAAGAGACTCCATCGTACAGAGCAAAGGTAGGGACTTTGAACTTTGGCGGGATGACCAATCCAGGAACTAAACCCAAGTCTCCTAAGTCCAAGCCAGGTACTTGTTGAATCTCCATAGCGCTGAGGCGATCCTCCAGCTGTTTGTACTTGTCATCAGCGGGAGGATATTGTTCTTCGAAGTAGTCAGCTTCCTCAGTCTCCAAATTGTGGTCTTCTTCAAGACTGGCCCCTATGCTGGGTGGAGTTGAAAGGTCTAGGGTTTTAGGCCTTCTTCTCAAGTTCAGGATGCTCGCTGCCTTCTTGGACTTCTTCTTCTTGTCTTTGAGAAGAAGAGTTGTCAGATCTTCTTGCCCTTTACCCATAGGCAACAGCATTTGTTGGAATTGAGCATTTTGAGCTTGGAGATCTTTCACCGTTTGTTCCATATCCATCTTACTGAAATAAACAGTAGGAAGAATAAGGAAACCTGAAAAGGAGAAACCTGTTATGCAATGATATGTGTGATATATATGCAATGTTTTCAAGGATCTCTTGGGGTAAACACAAGAGAATGTTAGAGGTTGAACTTTGATCTTTTATTGGAGAACTTTGTATCAGTGGGTGTCTTTCCACGAGAATCAAGCTCACCATGTCGAGTGGGTCATAGCCCCTGATTCAAGTTGTTGCACTTGATCTTTGATGGCATTTGTTTAGAGGAGAAACCTCTTGCCCCTTTGGTAGACGTCTGGTTTAACGTAACCCTGCATCAAAAGAACCCTCGAGATCCTTGAAATGGTTATTGAAAATGCTATGGTATGATGTTATGATGTTATGTACATGTATGCAAAAAGAAAGTGAGTGTATATACAGGAAATCATATTCACACAAAGCAAACAAGTCCTTAGGTTTAGGCTTGCATGGGGTTGTAGGTAAGTACCCTCTTGAAGTTAGTTGGCTCATCCTGTCCTAAAATAGAAACCGGGTTCTAAGGAGCTCAATATCATTGGATTGTTTTCTGTGTTCATTGTTTTGGTTTAGCCACTTAACTGGCGACCAAAATATTCCAAGAAAACAACCCTCAATGAGTGCAGTATCGAGTATCTACCAACTTCGGACTGCACCAAAGTCGGTCATCTCACTACCCCTAAAAAGGCTAGGATGGTCAATTAAGGTTCTAAGAGTTCGTTAGTGCTTCACGACATCACTCAGTGGCCCCGTACTCTCCTTGACTGAACTCAAGGGTTACCGGTACTCACAAATATGTCACACTAACATATCTTACTGCTTCAACCATGTCGGTATACCCCGCACAGTTCCCTCACATTTTTTTTGCTATTTACCTAAAAAGGTGCCCCGAATCTGGGTGTAGGATTTACAACAAACCCAAACAAGGACCAAAAAAGTAAAGCAATCAAGCAATCAAAGCAAAAAATTAAAGGTGATCTAAACCCTAAGGTAACCCCACAACAAGTTTATTCCCCAGCAGAGTCGCCAGTTCTGTGATACGGTGGGAGAACTGACTTGAGGTTTTGCGTTTGTATTCGCACTTGTTCAGTTTAGCAAGAGTCGCCACCGACTTTTTATTTTATCCTAAAGGAAAGGTTAAAAAGCACAGGAAAAACCTTTTGAGATGTTTCGTGGGTTCGGGGGGTAGATTATGAAAAGGGAAGGTATTAGCACCCTTTTCATCCATGGTTATCCATGGGCTCTTAGTTACTTGTTTTTAGATCACTTGCCTTGATTTTCGATTGCTTGAAATGGTGTGTGTGTGTGTGTGTGTGTGTGTGTGTGTTTTGAAAATGTTTTGAAAAAGACGCCTTCGTCTCGGCAACCGTTGTAATGACTCGTGTTTGAGTATATACAAAGGTTTGTATCTTTTCGAAAAGATGTTTCAAATGTTTTTGGAAGTTTGTTTTGAAAGTGTTTGTGGAGTGTGGTTTGAAAAGTAGGCAAGTGTTTTTGCAAGTTTGATCAAGTAACTAAGAGTTTGTCTACCCCTAATTTTACTCAAAGGTTTTTCTCATGTTTTTACCCTTTTAACAATTTTGTTCCACCATTGCATTTGGTGGGCAATCTTGCGTTAGGATGTTAACGGGACAGGCGCGGGTCATCGTATGGACCATGAATGCAATGGTTCCAAGTGTCTTTGACAATTTTGCTTGAAGGGACTATGATCATTTTGATTAGGCAACTTTCGAAAGCGTCATCGAGGGACTATGATCATTTGATTCGTTTTGTTTTGCCAAAGAAACTCAACGTGCAAGCATGGCCCATTTTGGAAGGCAACAAGCGGGATTACCCTAGGGGTGTAAGTGTGAATGGTGTATTGATTGTCATACATTTATCTTTGTGTTCAGGTTATCTAGCGTTTGATTTTATTTACATACAACCCTAGATCTATCATGGCATAATTCGAAAGCGATAAATTGCGGGAATTTAAAGTCCTAAACTATTACAAATGAGTATCCGGGGATGGGGGTACAATTATTTACAAATGGGGGATGAGACTTATAGGAGAGTAGTATACAAATATTTATAACCAAATCGAATCAATCGCAATCTCAAATGTAAAGTAATAGCAATGTAAAAAGGGACAAGCAAATGTATCAATGTATAAGAAAGATAAAATGTGTATTGTAAATGTGTATGTGATTTATTTACAAGTGAGAATGATGTTTAACTTAATGAAAAATTAAGTATTGCTTATTTATTTTGTATGGTTATCTTTTGTATTTTTGTTAATATGTACAAAACAAAAGATTTTAATAAAAGAAAAGAAAATGTTTTAAGTTCTTTTTTTTATGAATTAATGTTTTATATACAAAAAAAGGTTATCTAATTCTAAATTCAATTCTTATGTATTTTTAACTAACTAAAATAAAAAAGTAATTAAACAAGTTTTATATAAAAAGGAGTCAATGTATTATTTAATTTATGAACAAAATTGAATTATGTTATAAAAAGAAAATCAAAGAGTTAATAAAATGTGATGTAAAAGAAAGGGTGTTAGTTTATTTAACAAAACAAAAAAAAAATATGGTATGTAAAAAAAAGAATTAGTTAGTTTGAAGAATAAAAAAGCTAAAGGGTTAAATGGGCCTTATGGGGGGTTTATGATCCAATCAAAACGCAAAAGGCTGAGACAAGGGGGGTGCCGATTGAAATGGGCTTAAGGCAAACGAAAAGGGCAAGGCCCATGACACTTCACCAGATTTTGTTTTAGGGTTTCAGAGTGTTTGTTCATTTGGGACATAAGGGTTACAGCAAGCTACAGCGCGGCGCCGTTCACTTCGTCTTCATTCTTCATCTTCGCACGCCATGGATTCTGAACCACGTTCCTCGCCCAAGGCCACCAAGCGCCGCCTCTACATCCTCCTCTCCATGGTCAAGCAGGCGATGGTTCGTTCAAGGTGATAACTTCTACCTTAGCGCATTTTAGGGTTTTAACTCTTATGTCTTGCGTGTTTGCTTTTCGTTTGTTGATTCTGATTAAGTGTTGTTATTTGAGGTGTATGAAAAGGAAAGAAGTTATACCTTTGGGGGATGGAGACGGAGGAGGACGGACCGGAGGTGCTTCAGGCGGCCAAGGGCGAGGGTGATAGTGACGCTAGCTTGCTGGAAAAACTGGTACCTGTATTTGCTCTTTAGGTTGTTGGTTCGATGATGATGCTTGAGAACTTTATAACTTTCTTTTCCTCTTCCCTTTTGCCTGCTTCTGTATGCTTGCTTGATGCCTTTGATTGCTTGCTCTTTTGCTTCTGTACGCTGGCCCTTTTCTTTTATTCAATGATGATTATCTGAGATGCCTGGCTTCATCTGTTTCACTTCTTTTCCTCTTCCAATACTTGCTTGCTGATATGCTTGATATGAAATGTTTGCTTAATGATGTATCTGTTTGCTCTGAGCTTGATAGTGTTGGTATTTGTTGCACCCTATGATGAAAGTTTTCTGAGGGTTTGGTTGGTGGTTTGAATGCTTAGGTTTCAGTTTGTGGCTTAGGCTTGTATTACAGACTAGCAGGTATGAGGGCTTTGTGTTATAACAGGCTTTGTTTGATACAGTTAAGGCTTTAAGGCTTATGCAGGTCTTTGCATGGACAGGCTTGATGTTCTGGTTTTGATTGTTTGTTGATGGTTAAGGCTTAAGGCTTTGAATGCAGGTTTAAGGTTTATGGTGTTTTGGTTGAGATTACAGGTTAGGCTTGAAGTTTTGAAAGGCTTCAGGCTTTTTGATATTTGATACAGTTTGTGTCTTTTGTTTCTGGTTTATGAGGCTTGATGAACTTGGAGGCTGTTAGGCTTTGTGGCTTGATATCTCTATGTTATGCAGGTTGATGGCTTTTTGTTTTATATCTTACAGGGTCTTGGCCTTGTGGTCTTTGAAAGGCAGGAGCTGTTATATTTTTTGTATATTCGTTCTTTTTGAACTTGGTCAATGCTTGGACAGGTTTGCAAGGCTTGAGGTTTTCACTCTTTATGATTTCTTCTGCTGTATGCCTTCTGCCTCTTTTCTCTATGTGCTCTGATACATCCTGTTTATATCTTTTGTTTAGCCTCTAGCCTGCTGTACTGTAAGCTGCTTTCCTCTCTCTTTCTCTCTCCAGATTAAAGAAAAGCATTTTTATTGCTTAAATTTGTCTTCTTTCTGAAAAAGTAAACTGGCCTTGGAAAGTGATGATTTGAATATGCTTGCAATATTGTTTTCCTCTGCATAATTCCATATTTCTTGCATACTTTGTGTACTTTATTGACAGCTTTTTGGATTTGTTGATATCTTGATATCCTTGGACAATTTTGACAGCTTTGGCTTAGTTTGAAATTGTAATTCAGTTTGCCTTTATACTTGTACATGCTGTTTGGAATTTTTGAAATGGGCAATTGGTTTGACAATGCAGTACTTTTGACAATGCAGTACTTTTGACAATGCAGTATGGTAGCTTTTGTGCATTTCACATTTTATTTGCAAACACCATTTCTATCCCTCTTTGTGAACCAAGAGAAATCTTGTGATTTGCAGAGAGGGCAAACAAACTGATTCCGGCCAGTTACTTTTAATGATGAACTTCTAAATTAACTGTCTGCTTCTTTTATCTGCTTTTGACTTCTTTTTTCTTTGTTTTGCAGATGAAAAATAATTGAGCAACAAGGGAGCATTGGATAGAAGATGAAAACTTAGGAATAGTTTTACTTTCCTTTTAATCATTGTAACATTATTATTGTAAATACTTTGTAAATAATTACTGTATTTAAATAACAATTGTACAAATAATTAAAGATAAATAAAAAAGTCTTTGACATTCCTTTTTAATTCTTCTTCGAATGTTTATTTAATTGTTTATAATTCTTAAATTATAATAAAATGGAAATAAATTCCAATTATTCTAACTTAAAATAAATAAACAATTGATAAACACTGTGGTCTTAGCATCAATCAGTAATAAACCCGACGCTCCAATTATCCAAAGCAATGCACAGTTAATCAAACAAAACGTCCACATGCCTTTTCTTTTAATGATTCAATCAAACACTGCAAGCTCCTAGTCAGAAACCTCAGTCCATATTCCAGAGTGAATTGAAAAGCACTGTAAAATTAACTCTTTCTGCGCGCATAAACCCTAATTCTTGACTTAACACCAAAGAAATGCCTGTCTGATCAAACTTTGAGCCAAACTCAACCAAACCCTAGCAATCTGTTTGAACTGTTTTAAAATCAATGACAACCCTAAATTTTGTCTGACTGACAAGAAAAGTCTGTTTGACCGATTCTTGAGCCAGTCTGAAAAATCAGGAAAAGCCCGAAGCTGTGATTTCTTGTGGAAAAAGAGGAGGGCAAATTTTGGGGTACAACACCAGGTCCTTAAGTTGGAGAGACACTTTCACAAGGTTGATCTGTATAGTGTTCCTACGGGCGGATGCCATGTCCTACATAATAAAGCAAAAATGAGCCCTAGGAAATCCTTGAAATGGTTAGTCATGATATGCCATGTTTATGATGTCATGATTATGTTAGAAAATCACAGGTATAGCAAACAACAAGCAAGTCACATCAAGCCCTTAGGTTTAAGGCCTGCATGAGTTTTAAGGTCATACCCTCTTGAAGTTGGATTGGTTTAGCCTGTCCTATAAATAGTAACCGGGTTCTAAGAGATCTCAATATCACTGATCTTTCCCCCAGCTTCGTTCAATAGGCGATTCACTCGCAACCAAACAAAACGCAAGAGTCAAACCTCAATGAGTGTAGCACCGAGTATCTGTCGAACTTGGGAATACACCAACGCCCGCTATCTCGCTACGTCCTACTGACCAAGTTATGCAATTAAAGGTTCTAAGGTCAATTGATGCTTCACGACACCACGCGGCGGCCCCGTACTCTCCCTAATTGACTCAAGGGTTACCGGTACCAACCAAAGTGCTACTTACCTAAAAGGTATCCCCAGATCCGAGTATAGGATCTATAAAAACCCCAACAGATGCCCTCAAAATAAATCAATCAAGACAAGTAAGAGAAGCAATTTAAATGACCTATATCCTAAGGTATACCCCACTTTATTAGATAAGTCCCCAGCAGAGTCGCCAGTTCCGTGATACGGTGGCAGAACCGACTGTTGGTACTGGTTTGTGTTTTGTATTTGCAAATGTCGCAGTAAGCAAGAGTCGCCATCGACTTTTATTTCATCCAACTAAGGGAAAGGAAAAAGAACAGAAAAAACCTTTTTCGAGAATGTTTATGAGTACGGGGCTAGATTATAGAAAGGGAAGGTGTTAGCACCCCTTCTATCCATGGTTTTCCATGGGCTCTTAGGTACTTTGCTCATTTTTAAAATTTCTTGTGTGTGCTTGTTTTGAAAAGTTTTATTTCGTGATATCCCTTGTATCAGTCCTCAAGAGTGTGACGAAGTTGTTTTGAAAATTGTTTTAAAAAGTGTTTGTGTGAAAAGTTTTGTTTGAGAAAGTACCTAGGAGCTAATCTACCTACTAAAAAAAAGTCTGTTCGTTTTCCTTTAGACAACGCTATCCTATTATCAAGGAATAGGTAGCACCGTCGTTGGTGTTTTAAGGGACGTTCGAAGGGACAAATACGATCACAAAAGCAATATTAGGAAATTTTAGTAATCATCCTAAAGCCTTAAAGATATTTTTCCGAGGCAACATCCGATTGGGTCATTTTAGATCTTTTGGGACTAGAGGATAACCACTAACATTCCATATACTTCATGACCGTTTACCGAAGGAAACCGGAGTGGAGTAAACCCTAGGAGTGAGCATGTGCAAGTGTATTTTTCTAGTTGATTATCTTTGCACAATTAGGGTTTTCTACTGTTTTAATTTCAACTTGTCTTTCCATACAATCCTATACATACATCTAAGCAGTTTATAGTTTGCAGAAATAAAAATGAAAGAAGTTAGAGTCCTAATTATTACAAGGCTTTGGGCAGATACATAATTATTTTTGACTGAAAATAAAATGCGGAATTAAAACCCTATTTAAATCTATTACAAACTCGGAGCAGTTACAATAATAATAAAAAGGAAAATTAAAAGCGCGCGGAGAATTAAGTGCGAGAAATAATTGGACAACCTAAAAAATCTAATTTGAGAAAAATATTTATGTTATTTTTGAGGAAAAAAACTAGGTTATGTACAAAATTAAACCTTAATTCTAATTATTGTGAATTATAATAAAAAGATAATTAAATTGCCTAAATTTAATTAATCTAATTAATTAATAAAAATATTTTTTTGGAAAAAAATGATTTTGATGTTTTTATGATTTTTGATTAAATAAAAAAAAACATGATTTTTTGGTGTTATTTGAAAAAGAAATGGTTAATAAGTTATAAAAAAGAATTGAAATAAAAAAAGGAATAGAATTTGGGCCTGTATGATGAGCAAATAAAGGGGGGGGGGTGCATTTTTGAATTTGTCCAGGCCCAATATTGGCTGAGCCCATTCCCTCACGCTTGATTCAATGTTGTTGCGCTTGGAGAGTACACCATGGTCCTTCCTTGGTTTGAACGTTGGATCTGCATTAGCAACGACCCAGTGGCTGGATCAGTGGGGCACATGATGGACATCTGGCCTTGTAATGCATGGGATCTACATTCACATGTTAAGAAAATAAAGAAAATATGCTGGGACCTGGGATCGAACCCAGGTCCTCCCACTCATTCAACGCTTGCCTTGACCATCTGTGCTACGCTGCTTAGTTGTTATAATAATAAGATTGAATTATACTATGCAAAACAAGGCGAGTAACTGAAAAAACACGCGTAATTCAAATGGCCCAGTGGGATGGTGACAAGTCATCATCTTCTTCCTTGTTCATCGTCTTAGGTACCCAACTTATACCTACGGACAAAACTCCATAGCTATAAACCTGCATGCTTCGAAAATTCATATGACGCATGATAAATTAATTCTAACTATACCAATCAATTTGTCTTGACCTCACGAGTATCATGGCATTGTTTTCTTGATCCAATTTCACCTGTATAGAGAAGCCCCAAAACGGCTTCTTAAACCCTAACCATGGAAATCACTAGTATATGCTTCAAAACGTCAATTAAACCATTAAAACATGTTGCAAATATGTTAACAATCATAAATATATCATTAAAACATGCTTAGGATGCAAGAATTATCGTAATCGATTTTGAAAAAAGAGGCAAACCGTGTGAAGACTATAGGACGATTCTGGGCTTGGGAATGCTTGCAATGGATCATGCTAGCTTCAGGAGATGTCCAGGAAGCGATTGGAAGCTTTGGAATGTCTTGAATCACCCTCTAAGTGAGAAAACGATCCACCACTTTTTGTCCAATTTTTAAGTTTTCTTTCTCAGCTCTTACGACTGCAACCCTTGTCCTTTTGTATTATTTTTGTTCATTATATGTAGTGTGATGAATTAGGGCAACAAAAACGACCTGAATCTTTTAGAATTATGGACATTGAATGTGATTTGATTTTTATATGATCTCTTTCCAAAACCATCCAAATCATGCTATTTTTGCCTCAATTTTCCTTGATTCGATTTGATCTGATTAGGCCAGCTCAATTAGATTTGATTCTCATAAAAATCAAATCAAAAACCAATCTTTGATATTTTTTTGTCATCTATTTGATTTAATGTGACTTTTAATAAATAAAAATCAAAATAAAATCAATAAATAGAGCAAATAATATATGGATGCTGATTTGTGTCGTGGACCATGTCCCTAACAAGATACAATCCTAAAATGCTAAGCCCTTTTGACAAAAAAATGCATTTTTGAACACATTTGACTTTTGGCAATTTTCCAAAAATGGTCAACTTTGACAATGCATATCTCTTCCAATTTTAACCCTAAAGAGGTGTTATTGGAATTTTTAGAAAGCTTAGGATGTCCCCTAAACAACCCTTTTGGTATCATCTCAATTGGATCTTCCACATTCATGTAAGAAACTTTGACCCAAAAGGTGTTTTTGTTGACTTTTCAAAAGGACCTATAATGTAGAAATTCATATCTTTTTATGAGTGCAGTTTTTGAACTTGAGGGCTGAAGATGAGTTGTAGGAAATTGAATTCCCTTCAAAATAAGCCTTGTATGAGAAATTTATGATAAAGTATGAGAAAGTTATGCTTGGTCAAAATTTGGTTGACTTTTCCTAAGAAACCCTAATTTAGCAACTTTTGAGTTTTGATGAATTAGGAGCATTCCTTGAGGAATCATGATCAACCCTTGATCAAATGATGTATATCACTTAAAAATGTTGGTGTTGACCAAAAATATTGAAGTTTGACTGTATGTGGGTCACAATTGACTTTTGACCTAATATAGTCGATTCTCAAGCATCTGAGTAGTTGACTGAGCAAACTTCTTGTGCGAGGTATGAAACTTGACATGTATGATCTTGATAACATATTAGGACCATGGAAAAGATTTGAGGCCTTTGGAGTTCACCCATCTTGATGAAAAGCGAAACCCTAGTTGGAGGTTCCTTGCCTTAGGAGAGAGTTTGTCTAGTGAACTCTTGAGCACCCTTGAGCAAGTTGAGGGTCTTAATGAGCATATGTTGAGTAAAATAGGAGGTCAAATTTTGGGGTACAACAGAGGGACTGTGATCTTTTAATCGAGGGTCTTTCCTAAAACATCTCACGTTCAAGGGACATGACTGTTTTTTTATCCGAGGTAACAAGTATGGGTTACCCTAGAGGTGCATGTGTGCAAAGTATTTTTGTTTTCATGTATTTTATCTTGAATTAGGATTGTCTAATGTTTGATTTTAAATCTTGTCATACAAACCCTAATTACTAACAATAATAAGAAAAGCGATAAATTGTGGAATTTAAATATCCTACGCAATTACAACGCTTTGAGAATGGGGGTAAAAATTTATGAATAAGGGGAGGAAAGCAATAAAGCCATAATTACTATTACAAACCATTGAATATGAATAATAATGTGAAATAATAAAATTCGCAAATAATGTAAAGTAGAGGAAAGAAAGAGGAATTTATTTTTGTGGTTTTTTGATGGAAATGGTTTTATGTTCAACCTAATTAATCTAATTAATTTATAAGAGAATTTTTAATTAATTATTTAATAAAACCTAAAGTCTAAGTTAATTTAAAAATTAAATTAAATAAACCTAAGTATAATTTAATTTTAATTCTAAAAATAAAAGATTAATTAATTAAGAAAATATTTTTGGTGTTTTATTTATAAAAATAAATAAAGTAAAAATAAAATAAAAATTAGAAAATTTTAGTCTAATTATTTAAGAATATATGCTTTTGGGATTTTTGATTAAATAAAAATAAGTAAATAAAAGGAAAGAAAAGTAAATAAAAATAAATAAATATTGGGTATGAGTGTTAAAAAGTAAAAGGGGGGTGTGGGAAAGTATTTTTGGTTCAGGCCCAAAAAAGGTTTTTATTGTTTGAAATCAGAAAATAAAAATAAAAAGGAAATGGGTTTGGTTGTAATAAGAAAATTGGGAGTGTTTAGAAACAAAAGTTGCTAGACCCAAACATCTCAAGCCCAGGCGTTGCGTGATTTAGTGTGAATGGCTTTCTGAGGATACATCATGGGGAATAGTTCTTAGCGTTGGATGGTGATCAACTTGATCTGATAATGATCTGGTGGTGATTAAAGGTGGTGCACCGTGCATGTTTTGGAGCTTGTATGCATTGAATCTGCAATCAAATAATATGAAAGAAAAAAAGGGTACCATTGGGACTCGAACCCAAGTCCCTATAGACAAGTGACTTAGCGCATGCATTATTTACCACTAGGGTGGATGTTTCATCCATTCATACAATAACAACTAAAAAATATAATATGAAATTAATTGTCAAATTTTGGAAATGTCATTTTCATCTTCTTCTTCCTGCTGCACGTTATTACAGTAACAATGATATATGATTTCCAATTTTCAAAAACCATAACTTCCTCATTTCTCAACCAAAATCAAAAATGTAAAAATGAAACTTGCTTAGAATTTTGCAAGGAATCTAATGGTATAATTTTCTGAAGCTATAACTCAAAGATTTTCAAGAATTTCTATTGGTACCAAGCGAAAACCTAAATGTCCAAAAAAATTCAATTTCAAAATTCTCATCCCCCAGTCAATTAAAATGAAATTTAAGGATATAGTTAACTTCATAGACATGATATCTATATTTTATCTTTTAAAAGTAATTGCAAATCATGCTTGTATCAAGATTTCAAAGTTGGAAAATTTTACCTCTTGATGCAAAAATTCAATGTCCTCTACACGACTTCCAGAAGTAATGTGATGCTTGCTTTAGCTTCCTTGGACCTTAGTGAGTATGTTACAACTCTTACTTTGCCTTGAGAGTGTCTGGATTGATCTACTCATGTCAAGTTGCAATGGTGGATTTTGAAAATGGTGTATAATGATAGAGTGATTACAGAAGTGAAACAGGTGTTTGGATCACTTCTATATGATGTATATAAAGTATTTGAATTATTTTTTTGGACAAAAGTTGCAAGAGTGATGAGTTTCAAAGAAATGGATTTTGAAAACTCGAGAAATGAGTTTTATGGCCAATTTGGATTTGAGAGTTTATGAGAGGGTTTAAGGGCTTGTAAATTCGTCATATAGCTTGCTAATAACCTCTCTATTTATAGAGAAACGATTTGGGATGTTGAAACAACCAACTTTGTAAGATAGGAAATTATGGAGTTATGGCTTAGTTGAAATGCAAGTGAGAAAGTTACATGAAGCTCAGGGTTTCAATGCATTAATAGGGTGTTTAGTAGGCTTAGATATGTTGCTTATGAGCATATATGTTGAATGTGTGTAGGGGAAGCAAGTGAGAGGCTCAAGAAGTTGACATTGTGTTTAAAGCTTGCTTTATGTGAATGGCAATGGTGCCTTTCTTCCAAAAATGGAAAAATGGACTGGATAATGCTTTAACCACTTGGATCACAGCTCAAAATTTTGTGTAAACATTTAATTATGGTGATATTTTCAAGTTAGAAGTCCTGCAAAGCAAGATTATGCAGAATTGCATGAATATTGGATTATGTGTTCATCATCAAAATGGCTTATAAATCAAGTTTATCATGCCAACTTCAAGTCTTCGAATCTCCTAGATAAAAATGATCTCTTCAAGTTCTTAGACATTTTGGAAAGCTTGAAACATTATCTACAACTTTCATGTTGACCACTTTGTCTAAATCATCTTAGAACTTGGTGAAAAATTGCCAAGAAGTTAGGATAAAAATCTGACCAAACCTGTTGAAAATTTCACTAACTGTTTTAGTAAAAATGTCATGACTTCATGGGTCTATATCTCATAATCCAAGCATTTTTTGGATATCAACCCTTTAAAATAAAGTTGTAGAATTCATCAAGATCTACAACTTTCATGTTGAAAGTTTTCCTTGAATCATCTTGCATCTTGGTGAAAAATTGTCATGAAGTAGTGAAATTATCAAGGTTAAAAACACTTAGAAATTTTCTTATTCAACATCTTGACTTTTTGTTGACTTTCTCGACTTTCTTGATTCTTGATGATCAAGTTTGATATTTTTTAATGTCTTGATGAATCTTGATCTTTGAAATTCAATGTTGACCAAAAAGTCAAAGTTTGACTTTTTGTGTATCAGTTGACTTTTCATCAGTTGATCAAATTTCAAATATCAATCCCTTGATCTTGAGAAATGATTTGAGCCATGAAATTAGGTCAATATATTGTTTTTGAATCCTTAAGGTCATGCTTTAAGTCATTAGGCCATGTACTAGGTCAAAAGTCAATGATCAATCATTCTCAATCAAAACCCTAATTTTGACAATTTTTCCCCTTTGATGATTTGAATGCTTTTCTCGAGGAGTTGTGATCAACCCTTGATAAATTGATGAATATAACTTCTAAATGTTGATGTTGGTCAAAAATCTTGAAGTTTGACTATAGGTTGACCACAATTGACTTTTTAACCAATACAATTGATTTTCAGTTATTTGAGCAATTGACTGAGCAATTTTGAGACACAAGACTTGAAACTTGGCATGAGCATTCTTGGAGGTCTATGATGAACCACGAAAGTCATTTGGTCATTATAAGTCCAATTTTCCTTGTGAAAATCAAAACCCTAATTTTGTGGTCTTTGTGCTTAGAAGGTGAGTTTGTCTGATTAACTCTTGAGAACCCTTGAGCATTTGAGATCTTTTGTGAGAAATGTGTTGAGAAAAGAGAGGGGAAATTTTGGGGTACAACAGCTGCCCCTGTTCAATCTTCTTAAACCTGAAGAGTTAGATTGGCTTGTCTGCCATTTGTGACTTGAAGGTGGAAGATGATTAAACACTTAAGTGCCCAGAAATTTGCGCTCGCTTGTGCACGAAGTAAAACAGTTTGTTGATTATGTCGAGAATGGGCTTAAAAATTCCATTCATAGAAGTGATAGAGAGTCTTCAGAGATGGGCTTAAAGATGCCATCAAATGTAACTGTTGATAGAAGTATCATAATGAGTCTACGATTGACTGTATCTGAAAAAGTATTAGAATAAATCTTTGGTCGATTTAATCTGAGCTAAAAAAAGGTCTACTGAGAGAAATATGAGAATAAATCTTTGGTCGGTTTAATCTGAGCTAAAAAAGGTCTACTGAGAGAAGTATCAGAATAAATCTTTGGTTAATTTAAACTGAACCAGCAGATGTCTGTATTTGTCTTTAACTTGATAAGAATCAAAATAAATCTTTGGTTCATTTAAACTGAACCAGAAAAAGTGTCTACTGGAAAAGAATCATAATAAATATTTGGTTGATTTAAGCTGAACCAACAGATGTTTTGAATTGTCTTTAACTGGATAAGAATCATAAAATCTTTGGTTGATTTATATTGAACTAGAAAAACTGTCTACTGGAAAAGAATCAGAATAAATCTCTGGTTGACTTAAGCTAAACCAGCAGATGTCTGTATTTGTCTTTAACTGGATAAGAATCAAAATAAATATTTTGTTGATTTAAACTAAACCAGAAAAAGTGTCTACTGGAAAAGAATCAAAATAAATCTTTGGTTGATTTAAGCTGAACCAATAGATATCTTGAATTGTCTTTAACTGTATAAGAATCAGAATAAATCTTTTGTTGATTTATACTGAACCAGAAAAAGTGTCTACTAGAAAAGAATTGGAATGAATCTTTGGTTGATTTATACTGAACCAGTAGATATGTTGAATTGTCTTTAACTGGATAAGAATCAGAATAAATCTTTGGTTGATTTAAACTGAACCAGAAAAGTGTCTACTGGAAAAGAATCAGAGTAAATATTTGGTCAATTTAAACTGAACCAGTAGATATCTGAGGAAGTGTTCGTCATGTAGATAGCCGCCTCATCCGGTTTTGGGAATTTATTTGGAATTTTTTAAAAATTGTTGATGATATTCGTCTGTTGATTGATCTTTCCTGAAAAGGTAAAGCGTTATTTGTATGCAATGTCATGATGCATGAAATGAATTGTGTAATGATATTCTCAAAATAAATGAGATTTTGCTACACGCGTTTCGTATGCATATGTTATAATGAATGGATGTGCAATGTTATTGAAGTGCATTTGTATTGTGAAACAAATCCCTGACTATTGTTGGGGATGAAGAGTATGTGTACCTCCAATCTTATCTAGAATGCTTCTGCTGGAGATTCCTGTTTGCTTGCTTGAGGAAACTCTGAAGGGGATGCATTGATTTCTGTCCGAGGAGTAGATTTTAGGAACATTGGTTGTTCGGTGCTCTACTGGGGAATTTATTTCCTATATACCCTGAATGGGTATAAAAGAGATGGTTAAACTTCCGACTCGTTTGGGGAAGATAAAGTTACTGGTATTTGGTCGGTTCCCAGGATTTGCAGTAACTTTTTGGGGATATCGATGACTTCTCTGGGGAAAGAATTTTGTCAATGATTAGCTGGGGAATTTGTAGGTTGTTAGGGAAATAAACCCTGTTGGGGAAATAAACCCTTGTTCATGGAGAAGTGCTCTGATGAGAAACCAACTCTCTTGGGGAAATTGAATTTGCTAGAGAGAAGAAACTCTGTAGGTTTTCTTTTTTAGTTTTGAAGGACCAAACTCAACTGGAGAAGAGAATTTCCATGAAGTGTACTAATTGGAAATCCGCAGGTTGGTAATATTGCCGAGAAAGAGATTATAATCCTCTATCTGTTAGAGTGATCTACCGGGGAAACCGCGGGGGATGTATGAAGATGTAAAAAACACAAGAAGGGGAGTTGAATTGTAAAACTTAGATCAAAAGCTTAGACAACACTGTATTTTTATCCTGGTTCATTTGATCTCAAACTACTCCAGTCCACCCGTCAAGGTGATTTCGCCTCTCTCCAGCGAGGTCTTAATCCACTAAATTCAAAGGAATACAACAACTACTTTAACAACTGTTAAAGCCTTCTTGAGTATAACCACAAACCGGTTTATCTCAAGGAAATCTCTTTACAGATAATTGAACAATGATGTGTGTAAATGTTTTCTAACAAAACTATATATCACAACTGTTATAATACACAATTTAAGCTTGGAATAAAAATTGAATTGCTAATGCGTTTGAGTAGGCGTGGTTTTAAGGCTTAGCAAAATGTATGAGTGAGTGCGTATATTGGCGTCATCTTTTTCTCACACAGACTTGTTTATATAGCCAAGGCAAAGATACGTTGTTGTCCATAAAGCACTTTCAATGATAATAACGCTCTTTCCTTTTTGAGAAGATCTTGTCTTGAATAAAGTCGTTAGCAATTAATTCTGTCTTGAATACATAGTAACGCTTCAGAGTCTTCTCTGCTAGTGATAGCGCTTCAGAATGTTCTGCCTTACTTATGATGACGCTTCTGAGTGCTGATGACTTGGTAGAGATCTTGATCAGAGTCAGAGTGTATATGTTTATGCGCAGATTCTGGTCATCAAGCTTCAGCGTATGATCTGGTAGCTTCAGCGTGTAGCACATGTTACTTCAGCGTATGATCTTCTAATGCTGTCATGTTGCTGATCTTCTGATGCTTCTGATGCTGATTCCATTAGAGCTTATGTATACACAAAACATAATTTTAAGCAGCATATTTGTTCTATATATATATATATATATATATATATATATATATATATATATATATATATATATATATATATATATATATATATATATATATATATATATATATATATATATATATATATATATATATCTTTGAATTTATTTTATTCTTTGTATTTTGTTATCATCAAAACTCTAATTAAGGGTTGTAGAATCAAACTATGTTCTAACAATCTCCCCCTTTTTGATGATGACAAAACCCAGATTTTTCAATTGAAAATAAAGAATAAAAAGTATAGAATTAAGAAGAGAAAACTCCCCCTGAGTTGATTACTTCCCTTTAATTCCATGAGACTTTTGAGCATCAGAACTTTACTGTATCAGAGTTCATTAGATTCATCAGAGTTTTGTACCTGTAAGCTTTTCAGAAGAGATAAATTTAAATAGATCAGAATGTTTGAGACTTATGTCTCAGTAATCCGTTATTGAAAAATATCGTTCTTTCTCCCCCTTTTTGTCAGTTATCAAAAAGAACAAATAATCAGAGCTAAAAATGCGTTTATATTAAGACCAGAAGCAATGATAAGTTCAGAACAGTGTAAGAATATTACAGATAAACAAGTTATAAAAACAAGAAAATTCTAAGAAGGAGGTGGAAGACGTGTGAACAGAGCCTCCAACATGCTCTTGATTTGGGTGTTTGTTTCCTGTTGCTGAGTTAACATGCTTGCTATTGCATCAATTTTGGTGTCTTGCTTATCCATTCTTTCCTTCATCAGCATATAAGATCTTTTCAGATCTTCCAGAGTCTGCCTGTCAAGGGAGGAAGCTTGAGGATCTTCAGAAACAGGATGCTTCTCAGAGCTTTCTGCAATATCTTCTTCTTGACCCATGTCTTCAGCTGGAATCATCTTCTCTTGAGTATCAGGTTGAACCTTGGATGCTGGACGGTGTTCAGACCAGGGAACATTGTCCAGAGGGAGAACTTCTTCCTTAAGCAGCTTGCTCAGAACTGAACCTTTAATTTCTTTCAGCAGATTGCTGAAGTTCTGTTGAGCTTGTCCGTAGCTCTGTTCTTGCAGTTTAAAGGTTTCAGAGCATACCCATCTTCTGAACTTTGTCCAAAGGTAGTCTGATGCAGCAGGATCAACCAGTTCAAGACTAGCTTGTTTCAGAGAAGTGATCCACTTCTGTACTTCTGTTTCAAATTTCAATATGCTGGTACCAACATCTGGATGTTTTGGTTTAGGGATAGATGTTTTGTTGGTTATGGCAGCAAGACGTTCAAAAACTGTTAAATCAATGACAGTCTTGCTGTGGTCATCTGAATTGTTCTTTGGTGAGGGAGTGGGAGAGTCAGGAATTATTATTGGACTTGATGGGGGAGTTAGGTGGAGTTAATTCTGGTGAAGAGGGAAGTTGGGGAAGTTCACAATGGTGCCAAAGGGCATATGAATGGCCAAGGGTTATGTGATTCCAGGAATGGGAGTGGTATCAGAATCAACAGTTTGTTCAGGTTGTTCAGGTTGAGTCTCAGAAGTTTGAACTTCTGGGTGAGGAGAGGGTGGATTAATTTCTGGTGGAGGAGATGAAGGTAGTGGGATTTCTGGTTCTGGTGAGATGGGAATTTTTGGTTGTGGTTCTGTGGTGGTTTCGGGATTTGGATTTTCTGGTATGGGAGCAGAAGTGTGTTGGTCTATATCAGAGAGAACTTTTGCAAGTTCTTGTTATGGTATGGCTTCAGTATTCGGATTTTGAGGTTGGGAGCGAGATCTTCTGAGGGTTAAGGATTCATAGGGGTCAAAGTCAAAGTCAAAATCATCAAAAGTTTGTGGTGTTGGGTTTTCAGATGGAGTGGGAATTGGTACAGATGTTGATACAAAAATTGAATCTAAAACAGTTACAGAAGAAGGATTACCTCTCTTTTTAGGAGTCTGCTGAGATGATCCTTCTGCTACAACTTTTCTCTTCTTGGTCTTCTTCAGAACAACTTCTGGAGCCTTCTGCTGCAGATCCTGGATGTTTAAATTTGGTGCTGTACCATCAGCTTTGCAAGCATCCAGACATCTGACAATTATATCTGGTTTAGAATCAATCTCTAAGAATAGAGGAAAGTCATCCAGAGGGACTCTTCTGCTGGAGATTGCAGCAAAAGGAGTGACGCTGGGTTCCTTCTTGATGTTCTCAATCAACTTCATTTTCTTCAGATTCTTGGCATTCAGCTGTTTGCCAACAGTAGCTTCTAGAGGGCTGATCTCCTGAGCCTCTGTCAGATGATCAATCAACTTATTCTCTGTTAGAATATCTGATATCAGTCTTCCTAAGGGTATCCAATCCCTTTTTGTACGTTCCTCTTCTCTTGTTTCCTTAACACTGGTCTTCAGATGGTTAAACAGAAGATGAGCCAGATTTACCTTGATCTTCTGAGAGATGAAATAGATCAGAAACTACTGATCAATATTGATGTAATCAGGAGAGATGGTAGGCTTCCTGTGGTTTATGCAACCCATAATGATCTTGGCCCAAATTCTGTGTTTGTCCTTTAAATCTCTTATCTTGCTGGAGGGAAGCCCCAGAGTGAAGATTTCCCTTGCAATTAGGGCAACATTAGCACATCTTTCTGCCATGTCAATGCAACGAACACCACCACCACTGTAGCCTATTAAACGTGCAATGAGGTCTTCAGTAATAACAATCTTCTTCCCCATGATGTATGAAGTGACTTGATGGTTGGAAGAAGAAGCATGAATCCAAAATTCCTTTACCAGAATAGGGAATGTTGGACCCACCAGACGGTCAAAATACTTTTCCCAGCCTTGAGCCTTAACCTCTTCAGATAGATCAAACCCATTCTCTTGAAGGCTATTGAAATCCACGATCAATTCTGACAGAACCTCAAGATTTTTTATTGGTGTAAGAATCATTCTGTAGGGTTCTTCGTATTGTTCAGTGGAGTCTGATTTCTGAGCACTGGAAGTAGGAATGCTGGAGGAAGCCATGTTCACACGAAGTTTTTTGTGAAGAAAAATGAAAGGGTTTTTGAGAAAGTATGCAAACTGAAATCAGTAAGTTTGAGAGTAAATGAAAGTGAAGGTAAAAGAGTGTAAATGGTGTGAAGTGTGTTTAAATAGATTTCTAAACAATTTTGAAAACATAAACGGCAAGAGAGAGAAATTAAATGTAATGATTATTAGCATTTAATGATAGCTGATTTTAGGGGATTCAGAAAGATATTTGGAACGGTTATCCATGACATGTGTCTCAATGCATCCAATCAGCGCTTTTTCCTTTTCAGAAACGTGAACGCGTGTTCAGCCTCAGAAATTAGCTGATGACTGGATGACACTTGTTTGCTTGAGTGAACAACACATTTCTATCCTTGAAATGAAGCGCTCAGATCTTCATGGATAGATTCTGATACAATATGTATTTCTAAATATCTGAAGAAAGATTGATCTGTAGTTCACAAAAAATAAACAAAGTTCTGAAGGTTAATATATGGAATCAAAACAATTTTATTCTGGGCAGAGCTTCATGCTGAGATGTTTCAGAATGAAGTTGAACCTATCTTCAGAAAGAGGTTTTGTAAAAATATCAGCCCATTGATGGTATGTGTTAATAAATTTTAAATTTAGAATCCCTTTCTGAATATAGTCCCTAATAAAATGATGTTTTATTTCTATATGCTTAGCCCTAGAATGCAAAATGGGATTTTTGCTGAGACATATAGCAGAAGTATTGTCACAGAGGATATGAATGTTACTCTCAAATATCTGGAAGTCCTCAAGTTGACTTTTCATCCAGAGCATTTATGTGCTGCAACCAGCTGCTGCTATGTATTCAGCTTCAGCTGTTGATAGAGCTATTGTGGATTGTCTTTTACTGGACCATGAGATCAGATTTTCTCCCAGAAACTGGCAGCTTCCAGAAGTGCTTTTACGTTCCACTCTGTCTCCAGCGAAATCAGCATCACAGTATCCTATCAAACTGTAATCACTTGATTTTCTATAAAATAAACCCAGATTAGTAGTACCTTTCAGATACTTGAAAATTCGCTTAACTGCTGTTAAGTGAGATTCTCTAGGATCTGATTGGAATCTAGCACAAATGCAAACACTGAATAAAATTTCAGGCCTTGAAGCCGTCAGATATAGAAGATAACCAATCATACCTCTGTATACCTTATGTTCTACCTTTTTACTTACCTCTTCTCTTTCCAGAATGCACGTGGGATGCATTGGAATCTTTGATGGCTTACATTCTGAGAGATCAAATTTCTTCAGAAGTTCTCTAACATATTTGCTCTGATGAATGTAAGTTCCTTCTGGGGTTTGATTAATCTGAATGCCCAGAAAGAATTTTAGTTCCCCCATTAGGCTCATCTCAAATTCTGCCTGCATACATTTAGCAAACTTTCTTCCCAGAGAGGGTTTAGTAGATCCAAATATGATGTCATCAACATAAATCTGACATACTAAAATGTCATTCTTAACTGTCTTACAGAATAAGGTTGTGTCCACTTTCTCTCTGGTGAATTCCTTTTCTAACAGGAAGTTGCTTAGTCTTTCATACCAAGCTCTGGGAGCTTGTTTCAGACCATAGAGTGACTTCTTTAGTTTGAAAACATATTCTGGATTTTTGGAACATTCAAAACCAGGGGGTTGGTGCACATATACCTCTTCTTCTATATAGCCATTTAAGAATGCACTCTTAACATCCATCTGATACAGAGTGATGCCTTTATTAACAGCAAATGAGATTAAGAGTCTGATAGATTCTAACCTGGCGACTAGAGCAAAGGTTTCTGTATAGTTTATCCCCTCTTGCTGACTATAACCTTGTGCTACCAGTCGTGCTTTGTTTCTGATGACTTCACCTTGTTCATTCAGTTTGTTTCTGAACACCCATTTTGTTCCAATGACGTTGAATCCTTTTGGTTTGGGAACTAGATCCCATACGTCATTTCTTGTGAATTGATTTAGCTCCTCTTGCATTGCTAGAATCCAGTCATTGTCTAGAAGTGCTTCATCAATTGTTGATGGTTCAATTAGAGAAACAAGTCCCATGAGGGATTCTTCATAGTTTCTGAAGCTAGATCTTGTTCTGATTGGATCTTCCTTTCTTCCTAAGATTGTTTCTTCTGGGTGATCCATGCTGCTTCTGGATAGTCTTTTCTGAAGTTGATCAACAGAAGGTGCTGGATTGCTTGCAGTTACTCTTTCTGATGTTGAGGGAGTGTCTCTGTTGAGAGCTTCTGATGATTTGTCTTCAGTACCTGTGAGTTCAACTTCCATACCTGCAAGGAATTCATTCTGCTTTGACTTTTGAGAGTCAAGCTTATCATCAAAACGAACACTGATTGATTCTTCCACAATCTGTGTTTTTGTATTGTATACTCTGTACCCTCTTGAGCGTTCAGAGTATCCTAACATAATACACTTTTGTGTTTTAGAGTCAAACTTGTTCAAATAATTTTTTGTATTCAAAATAAAACATGTACAACCAAATGGGTGAAAATAGGAAATGTTGGGCTTTCTGTTCTTCCACAATTCATATGGAGTCTTTTCCAGAATAGGTCTTATGGAGATTCTATTCTGAATGTAACACGCTGTGTTTATTGCCTCTGCCCAGAAGATCTTAGCAACGTTAATCTCGTTGATCATGGTTCTGGCCATTTCTTGCAATGTTCTGTTCTTTCGTTCTACAACTCCATTTTGCTGAGGAGTTCTAGGACAAGAGAAATCATGCAGAATGCCTTTGTCATTAAAGAATAACTCAAAATCTTTGTTTTTAAACTCTCCACCATGATCACTTCTGACTTTGACGATTCTAAGATCCTTTTCATTCTGAACTTGGTTGCAGAAGGTGACAAACACAGAGTGTGACTCGTCCTTGTGTCTTAAGAACTTTACCCATGTCCATCTGCTATAGTCATCTACGATTACTAACCCATACTTCTTGCCATTGACTGAAGCAGTTTTAACTGGTCCAAATAAGTCAACGTGCAGAAGTTCTAATGGCTTGGAGGTGGAAACAACATTTTTGGATTTGAAAGCTGGTTTTGCAAACTTGCCTTTCTGACATGCTTCACACAGAGCATCTGAATTAAACTTCAGGTTAGGAAGTCCTCTGACCAGATTGAGTTTGTTAATCTGATATATTCTTCTCATACTAACATGTCCCAATCTTCTGTGCCAGATCCATTGCTCGTTGTTAACAAACAGAAGACACTTTACATTCTGACTTTTCAGTTCAGAAAGTTTGATTTTATAAATGTTGTTTTTCCTCTTTCCATTAAATAGGATAGTCCCATCTTTCTGACTAACAGCTTTGCATGAATTTTGATTGAAGATTATATCATAACCGTTATCACTTAATTGACTTATGGATAACAGATTATGCATTAATCCATCTACTAATAACACATTACTTATAGAGGGAAGATTTCCATTACCTACTGTTCCAGAGCCAATGATCTTTCCTCTCTGATTGCCTCCAAAACCTACGTGGCCTCCAGGCTTAAGTTCCAGGCTTTGGAACATATGCCTTCTTCCCGTCATGTGTCGTGAGCAGCCAGAGTCCAGGTACCATGATTGGTGTTTCTACTTTGCTGCTAAAGATATCAGCCACATGTATTATTTTATCCTTAGGTACCCATATTTTCTTGGGTCCTGATTTGTTAGTTTTACCAAAACTCTGGTTGAATTTTGGTTTGACAGAGTAATCACTACTAGTATATTTTATGTCATGTGTGTGCCCATATATAAAGTGTGAATCAAGTGGAGTACGTTTTATAACTAAATCCATGACATTTTTTGGTGTAGGTACCTTACCTTGATATCCTATTCCTTTTCTGCCATTTCTGCTAACTCCATAGATCATTGAAGCCATTTTGCTTCTGTCTATGTTTTTAGCTAGAAACTTCTGAAAGCTGTGATCATACTCCTTGATGATCTCATCAGTATTGATGTGAGTTTCAGGGATTGTTTCCTTCTGAGAGTTTTGAAATTGGTTTTCTAATTTTGAAAATTTATCTTTTAACTCAGAATTCTCCAATTTGAGACTCTCAGTCTTATCAGAGTCAGAAGCAAGATCCCTTTTCAGGTTTCTGAATTTGACTCTGATCTGCTGATATCTTTCCAGAATTTCATTAAGGCTTTCAGCTAGTTCAGCCTTAGAAAAGTTTATATCAAAGTCAGGGAATACCTCTTTTGTATCTGATTCAGAGTCTGACTCAGAAGCTTCACTGTCTTCTGTTATGTTTGCCATGAGAGCTATGTTTTCTCTTTCATCATCTGATTCTGAGTCAGCTTCAGATGTGTCAGAATCATCCCATGTAGCCATGAGACTTTTCTTCTTTTCCTTGCCAAACTTCTTTTTGGGATTCTCCTTCTGAAGCTTTGGGCAATCACTTTTGTAGTGCCCTTGCTCGTTACATTCATAGCAGATGATGTCTTTGTTGTTTTCCTTTCTGTTTCCTGAAGAACCTTCAGATCTTCTGTGTCCAGAGGAGGATTCTGACCTTCTGTATCTGGAGAAAGATTCATTCTGATTTTCTGATCTTCTGAGATTCCTGAACTTTCTTTGCCTCTGCTTCCACAATTGGTTCACCCTTCTGGAGAGGAGAGATAGTTCATCTTCTTCTGATGAGGACCCATCAGAGGTTTCTTCCACAGCCTGCAAAACTTTGGAGTCAGATTTTCTGTTAGATTTTAAAGCTAATGGCTTACCTTGCTTTTGAGGTTCATCTGCTTCTAGCTCTATCTCGTGACTTCTGAGGGAGCTGACAAGTTCCTCCAGAGAGATTTTGTTGAGATCCTTTGCTAGCTTAAGCGATGTGACCATTGGCCTCCATTGTTTTGGCAAGCTTCTGATGATCTTCTTAACGTGATCAGCAATAGAATACCCTTTGTCAAGAACCTTTAGACCAACAACAAGAATTTGAAATCTTGAAAACATGGTTTCTATTGATTCACTCTCTTCCATCTTGAATGCCTCATACTTATGAATGAGTGCAAGGGCTTTGGTTTCTTTGACTTGAATGTTTCCTTCATGCGTCATTCTCAGAGAGTCAAACATATTCTTTACAGTGTCTCTGTTTGATATCTTCTCATATTCTGAATAGGAGATGGCATTGAGAAGAATTGTTCTGGCCTTGTGATGATTTCTGAACTCACGCTTTTGCTGATCAGACATTGTTTTCCTGTCAATCTTCTGACCACTTCCATCCACTGGGTGCGTGTATCCATCAGTCACCATGTCCCACAGATCAGCATCATGGGCCAGAAAGAAACTCTCAATTCTGTCTTTCCAGTAGTCAAAGTTTTCTCCATCAAAAACTGGAGGTTTGCCACTGAATCTATCTCTTTCTTCATTGTTGTCATTGCTGATGTTTTGATTTGGTCCTGCCATTGTGTTTTTCTGACGCTGGATCTTGTACTAACACAGTTAAGTGTTATAAGCTCAGAACCAGGCGCTCTGATGCCAATTGAAGATTTGAAAAACACAAGAAGGGGGGTTGAATTGTAAAACTTAGATCAAAAGCTTAGACAACACTGTATTTTTATCCTGGTTCGTTTGATCTCAAACTACTCCAGTCCACCCGTCAAGGTGATTTCGCCTCTCTCCAACAAGGTCTTAATCCACTAAATTCAAAGGAATACAACAACTACTTTAACAACTGTTAAAGCCTTCTTGAGTATAACCACAAACCGGTTTATCTCAAGGAAATCTCTTTACATATAATTGAACAATGATGTGTGTAAATGTTTTCTAACAAAACTATATATCACAACTGTGATAATACACAATTTAAGCTTGGAATAAAAACTGAATTGCTAATGCGTTTGAGTAGGCATGGTTTTAAGGCTTAGCAAAATGTATGAGTGAGTGCGTATATTGGCGTCATCTTTTTCTCACACAGACTTGTTTATATAGCCAAGGCAAAGATACGTTGTTGTCCATAAAGCACTTTCAATGATAATAACGCTCTTTCCTTTTTGAGAAGATCTTGTCTTGAATAAAGCTGTTAGCAATCAATTCTGTCTTGAATACATAGTAACGCTTCAGAGTCTTCTCTGCTAGTGATAGCGCTTCAGAATGTTCTGCCTTACTTATGATGACGCTTTTGAGTGCTGATGACTTGGTAGAGATCTTGATCAGAGTCAGAGTGTATATGTTTATGCGCATATTCTGGTCATCAAGCTTCAGCGTATGATCTGGTAGCTTCAGCGTGTAGCACATGTTACTTCATCGTATGATCTTCTAATGCTGTCATGTTGCTGATCTTCTGATGCTTCTGATGCTGATTCCATCAGAGCTTCTGTATACACAAAACATAATTTTAAGTAGCATATTTGTTCTCTCTCTCTCTCTCTCTCTATATATATATATATATATATATATATATATATATATATATATATATATATATATATATATATATATATATATATATATATATATATATATATATATATATATATATATATATATATATATATATATATATATCTTTGAATTTATTTTATTCTTTGTATTTTGTTATCATCAAAACTCTAATTAAGGGTTGTAGAATCAAACTATGTTCTAACAATGTACTCTTATTTGTGAAGATTACTCTGTGAGGAATAATCTCATAGAAGTGGCTCTGGAGACTTCACTGGGGATCACCTTATGAAAGGTATTTTGTGGGGATTTACGAACAACTTGAGTGTCATCCCAATTCCTAGAGTTCTAGTAAATGTTTATTCCTGTTCTTTTGCATATATTTGTTAACAGTTAATCATGTTCATATGCATATGCTCATTCAATTTTAATCATTGGACGTTCTTGCAAGCAAAATAGAAAAAACAAAATGTTTGAACTTCAAAGTATATTTGTATTGATAATTTGCCCAATAACAGACGATTTTGTACAAAGAGACGGAAATCCTAGTAAAAGGAAATCACCGTAAAATGAAAGAGTACAAAGTGAAAACAAGTGTATATAGCCTTGTGTAAGTGATCTCAATGGGTTCCAACTCAGCTATTGCCACTATGCCTTCGAACATATCATCCCTTGCTATCGAAAGAAGTTGATTGAATTGATCTTGCACCAATCGAGTTTTTGACCTTGGTAATAAAGCTGGATGTAAGTGATCCAACAGGACATAGTCATATGCTTTAGTCCCTAACTTTTTCTTGGACCGTCCTTTTGGTTTTTCAGCCCACAAGGATACCCTTTTTTGGCCAAGTCTCCCTTTCAGGTTTTCGACTTGTCGGGTGTACAATCTTTATATTTATATCCCTAATTTTTGCCCGAACCCTTTTGGTTTGCCCGGATGCCCTTATTTTTCCTAGGTATGTCAACCTAGCAGGGTCATTCTTATGCGTAGAATTTTTTGGCTATGTCTGCATTCACAGGGTGCGGGAAATCTTCATCGTCCATAGTGGTTAACATCATAGCACTGCCCGAAAATACTTTCTTGACAATAAATAGCCCTTCGTAAGTGGGAGTTGTTGTACCCCAAAATTTGCCCTCTCATTTTTCTCCAGAAGTCACCCTGGATCCTCAGGTTTACTTCCAAGCTTTGAATTACAAAATTTTCATGAAGATCACTCCCAAGGGCAAATTAGTCATTAGCGCTGAAAAACCAAACTTCTAAGTACTTAAGATTTTTATAAGTATTTAAGGGGGAAAATGGAACTTCAGAGCTTCTGAACCAACCTTCAATCAGAAGTTGCAAGATTTCGCTCAGCACATAACCTTCAGTCAGAAGTTGCAAGCTCTTCAGCAGCTACACAAACTCAGTCAGAATGTGGCTCTTCAGCAGCTATGCAAACTCAGTCATAATGTGGCTCTTCCGCAACTATGCAATCTCAGTCAGAATCTACCAAGGTAAGAACATAAGATTATAAAACTTACTGTCTGACAGGAGGCCAAAATCAGAGCTTGGGTGCGTTGTTTTATTTTGAAGCAGAACTGCTGGCTCAAATTTAAGTAATGATGCAAAATCCCCCATCACAAGATTTCTGATTTTGACAAATCTCATCACCATTTAATGCTTATTAATGCTCCCAACCACTTTTGAGTATTCGTCCAAAGGGTCTCTCCACGTGTAGTATAGCAACACCTTTGCAGAGATTTAGGCATGGGTCTATGCGCCACTTTTCGCCTATGGGTGTCACTTTTCCTTAATCCTCGCTTACTATTCCAGCCTAGGCTAAAAGCTGTCAATCATCATAACTTTTCATAAAATTTCTTCAAGAGTAAGCCAACATCTATTGCATGGTATTGGCGCCACTTAATGTTTAAAAAACCCACAAAGCTTTGCCTATAAATAGAGCACCACTGTCCACTGAAAAACCCCGGTCCAAGCCCAGAAAAATTGCTAGAAAAGAAACATAAAGTTTTAGCAAGAAAACACCTTGAAACTCTGCCAAAATTCCTAGTGTTTCAAGAGCCTTAAACACAACTTTGAATCTCCTACCTCCAAACTTCATTTGTTCCCAAAATATTTCTTGACTAAGAAACGCCCATACTGTTTCCGACCCCACATATATACTCTCCATCCATCCATTCAAAGAACCTGTCCAGAACACCATCAGAGTTAAGGCTAACTCCAGTTCACAGAATTTCTTCCAATAGCAAGGTAAGCACCTGCTGACTCTCACCATACTGCTTAAACATCATCAGATTTGCATGCTAAAAAAAACAACATAGATATCATGCTTTTGATGTTGCACATGTTCTGAGATTTTAACGCCTCTGCATGCTTAAGTAGAGAATGAATCAGTTCAGAACTGCCTTGAAGAAACTGAAACTCAGAGTTAGAATTAGCAAAGGCATACTTGCCTCTGATTTTTGGTTTCGTTTCTCCTTATTTCTGAAGCGCTATGACACCTGCTGAAACTGTCTTAGGCATGTCTTCTGTTTTAAGGAGAAATAACCAAATTGCAGATGTTCTGGCTAGCACAGAGGGAGACCAAGTTATAACTTTGACGCCAGCACTTGAGGCCTGTTTTGTTATTAGAAATATCAAAACTTCTGAAAATTATTGTGTTCCCAGCAGGGTCAGAACTTCTGACCCCATACGTTTCCACTAACAGGTTTCTGTTTTGCAGCGTACCGGGGTCAGAACTTCTGACCTTCCCACTAACAGGTTTCTGTTTTGCAGCACGCCAGGGTCATAACTTCTGACCTATACATTTTCACTAACAGGTTGCTATTCTGCAGCAGGCCAGGGTCAGAACTTCTGACTTCCTCTCAGCAGCACGCTGACCCCCTCCTTCTTTCTTTTTTTCTTCCCCTTGTTATTTTCTTTATTTATCTCGCTGGTACTCCCCATTCATAAGTGTGTACCCCCACCCCCTAAATATTGTAATAGCGTAGGGCTTTACATTTCCGCATTTTATCGCTTTCAAATGTAAATGCTAGCAATTAGGATATGTATGGAAAGATAAAATCAATGAAATAGAAAATCCTAATTCAAGATAAAATCATGCATGCAATCAAACACACTTGCACACAAACACCCTTAGGGTTTCTCCACTTGGTTTCCTTATACAAAAATAGCCATGATACGCATGCAAAGTATCTTGGTAAAACAAACAAAATCAAAAGATCATAGTCCCTCGATGACGCTATTCAAAGTTTCCTTACAAAATGATCTTAGTCCCTCGAAATGCTAAGATACTTTGCAACATTGCTAATCATGGTTATACGATGACCCAGACCCGTCCTGTAAAAATCCAAAGATAGGGTTGCTTACCAAATCAATGGTAAGACAACAATGTCAAAGGAATAGAAAATGCATAAGAAAGACGTTTGAGTAGGTAGATTGCTTCTAGTTACTTGCTCTATTTCCAAACAACTATCCTTGCTATTTTCGAAAATACACACATTTCCAAGACATTTTTACAAACATTGAAAACATTTTCAAAAAGACAAACATCTTTGTATACATTCTTACAAATGAGAATTATTACAAAGATTGCCTAAACGAATGGCCTCTTTTACAAAATACTTTCAAAAAACCACACCAAGCACATTTTTAAGCAAACAAAAGCAAGTTGATCTAGCAAGTAACTAAGAGCCCATGGAAAACCATGGATGAAAAGGGTGATAATACCTTCCCTTTTCATAATCTACCCCCCGAACTCAAGAAAAAATCTCAAAGGTCTTTCCTGTGCTTTTTCACCTTTCCTTTTGGATAAAAGAAAAGTCGGTGGCGACTCTTGCTAAACTGCAACATTTGCGATAAAATGCAAAACCTCAAGTCAGTTCTCCCACCATATCACAGGAGTCCATTTGCCCCTGGGAACACCTTATGGTAGAATGATGTGCTTTATTACCAAGTTACCATCCTGGTATACCTGATGCTTGATCTTCTTGTTAAAAGCTTTAATTATACGTTTTTGGTACATCTGACCATGACAGATAGCAGCCAGCCTCTTTTCGTCAATCAAATTCAACTGATCTAACCTAGTCTGAATCCATTCGTATTTGCCTAAGTCTTCTTCTTTCATAATCCTTAGAGAAGGAATCTGAACTTCGATGGGAAGGAAAGCTTCCATTCCATAGACTAAAGAGAATGGGGTTGCCCCAGTTGATGTTCGCGCCGAAGTATGGTAGCCATGAAGAGAAAAAGGTAACATCGCATGCCAGTCTTTATAGGTCACAACCATCTTTTGCATAATATTATTTATATTCTTGTTGGCAGCTTCCATTGCGTCATTCATCTTAGGTCTGTATGGAGAAGAGTTGTGATTCTTGATCTTGAACTGCATGCAAAGTTCAGTGATCATGGAGTTGTTGAGGTTCGTACAATTGTTAGTGATGATTCTCTTGGGGATACCATACCGGAAAATAATATTATGCTTGATAAACCGGGCCACTACATTCTTGGTAACTGAGGCAAACAAGGCTGCTTCAACCCATTTTGTGAAGTAGTCAATGGCGAAGGGAATGAAGCGATGTCCATTAGAAGCAGTAGGCTTGGTCTCTCTGATCATGTCAATACCTCACATTGCAAATGGCCAAGGAGAAGTCATGACATTCAAAGGAATCAGAGGCACGTGAACCTTGTCAGCGTAAATTTGGCATTTGTGGTAAGTCCCCAAGTGGTGATGACAATCGGTTTCCATGTTCGACCAATAATAACCAGCTCTCAGAATATTCTTGGCCGTAGTTTGTCCACTGGAATGAGTTCCACCCTCATACATGTCCTCCATAATTTTCTCTGCTTCCTTCTTGTCCATGCAACAGAGTAGAGTTGAATCATGGTTGCGCTTATATAAGATCCCATTGTTTAGGAGGAACTTGGCTGAGAACCTTCGCAGTAATTTCTTGTCATTGATTGATGCCCCTTCAGGGTATTCCTAAGCCTCAAGATATCTTTTCACTTCATGAAACTAAGGCTTCTCCTCTACTCCATCATTATCAATCTCAAAGCAATGTGTAGGTTTGTCAAATATTTCAACAGTTATTCAGGGAGATTCGTTGTCCCATTTGACCTTAAACATAGATAACATGGTAGCTAAGGCATTTGCCAACTGTTTTTCTTCCCTAAGGATATGTTCGAAGGTAATCTCTTCAAAGTATGGAATCAAGGCTAGCACAAGTTCTTTGTATGGGATAAGATTTAGATGTTTTGTATCCCACTCTCCTTTAACTTGAATGACCACCAAAGCTGAGTCTCCATATACACTTAATAATTTAATTCTTAGGTGAATAGAAGCTTTAAGACCTAAGATGCACGCCTCGTCCTCAACCATGTTATTGGTACAATCGAAGCAAAGTCTAGCAGTGAAAGGAGTATGAAAACCTTCGGGAGAAATGATCACAACGCCAATTCTGTTACCAAGAGCGTTGGAAGCTCCATCAAAAACCATAGTCCATTGGGATCCTTGTTCAGGTCCTTCATACGGTCTAGGTTCTTCTGTCACTAGCATGATATTCTCATTCAGGAATTCAAAGTTCATGGATTGATAGTCATCAACTGCTTGATGTGCCAAATGATCTGCCAGTACACTCCCTTTGATTTCTTTTTGTGTAGTATACTGGATGTCGTATTCAGTTAAGATCATTTTCCGTCGGGCTTTTCTTCCGGAGAGATCTGGCTTCTCGAAGGTGTACTTGATGGGATCCATCTTAGAGATCAATAGGGTAGTATGAGTCAACATATATTGTCTTAGTCGGCGAGCAGCCCATGCCAAAGTGCAACAAGTTTTCTCAAGCGATGAATATCTTGTTTCACAGTCGGTAAACTTTTTGCTAAGGTAGTATATTGCATGCTCTTTTCGACCAGACCCGTCATGCTGCCCCAACACACACCCCATTGAATTCTCTAAAACAGTTAAGTACATGATCAGAGGTCTTCCCTCAACTGGAGGCATCAGGATTGGAGGTTCTTGTAAGCATTGTTTGATCTTGTCAAAAGCTATCTGGCAGTCATCATTCCATCTGACTAATTGATCTTTCTTCAGCAGTTTAAAGATTGGCTCACAAGTATTAGTCAAGTGAGAGATGAATTGAGAAATGTAGTTTAGTTGTCCTAGAAAACCTCTGACCTCCTTCTCAGTATTGGGAGCTGACATTTCTTGGATAGCTTTGACCTTTGTAGGGTTAACCTTATATCCTTTACCACTGACGACAAAGCCTAGGAGCTTACCAGACCTTACCCCGAAGATGCATTTGTTGGGATTCAGCCTCAATTTGTACTTCTTCAGCCTCTCAAACAACTCGTGTAGATGATCAAGGTTCTCTTCTTCATTTTGGGACCTTGCTACCATGTCATCAACATAGACTTCTATCTCATGATGAATCATGTTATGAATTAGAGCCACCATAGTCCGTTGATAAATTGTGCCTACATTCTTCAGCCTAAAAGGCATGACCTTTTAACATAAGGTGCCCCACTGTGTGACAAAAGTAGTCTTCTCCATGTCTCCAAGTTCCATTTTAATTTGGTTGTACCCGAAGAAACCATCCATGAAGGATAAAACCTTGTGTTGAGCAGTGTTATCAACTAAGATATCATCTTTGGGGCTCGCCCTATTTAAATTCATGTAATCTACACACATACATACCTTAATATCTTTCTTTGGCACTAGAACCACATTTTCAACCCATTGGGGATACGACGTCACTTCCAAGAACCCTACATTAAATTGTTTCATTACCTCAGCCTTGATTTTCTCTGAAATATCAAGGCGCATTTGATGAACCTTTTCTTTGATAGGAGAATAATTTCATTGGTAGATGATGAACCACGATATCAGTATCGAGCCCTGGCATGTCTTTGTATAAACAAGTGAATACCTCAACATAGTCGTGCAACATCTGAACCAATCTGCTCTTGGCACTGTCTTCTAGGATGACGCCAATCTTGACTTCCTTCCTATCTTCCTCAGTACCCAGGTTTATCACTTCCACTGGTTCTTCATGTGGTTGGATGGCCTTTTCCTCTTGTATCAGGAGTCTGGAGAGTTCTTCAGGTATCTCACAATCTTCTTCACCTTCGTCTTCAGCTTGATAGATTGGATTTTCAAAGTCATAGATGGAAATAACAGAGTTGTTGTCAATGAGATTCAAAGTGGTTGTGGATCTACAAATGTGTGTGTGTGCATGTAAGGTCACATGGCTATTTGAAAATGCAGTAAAATAAAAGAAAGACAAGGAGCGCAAAATTTGAATGCAAAATCATCCAATGTTTTCATTAGATGAGCATATGATATATGAAATGACAAACCCTTAACAAATGGACCATTGTGCCCTGGGCAAGGCACATGGTTTAAAGTCATTGTTTTGAAGGAAATTATACAGACAAGTTTCTTAAAGCAATAAAAAACAGGAAATAGAAATTACTCCTGGATGAAGGAGATTGAGATGAAGTCTTTGGCCCTCCAGTTGTTGAGTCTGCCTTCTATAGTTGGGAATATCCAGTCGTCTAAGTCACCATCACTATTAGTGTCTTCCAGTGCACTGACTTCACTGTTGCTAATATGGAGAGGTGGTCCACCAGCACGAGCACTTCGAACCTCTTTCTGAGCCTTTGAAGTAAAACCCAACCCAAATTTTTCGGATTTATAGGGAATGTCACGAAGTTGTCCTTAGATAGTGCAACCTCCATCTTCTATAACAGCCTGAGCATCCTTCATGGAGGCCATTCTTAGGGTAGCAGGCATAGCTTTGGCAACATCAATTGTTGGAGGGATTACTTCAAATACTTGACAAAGAGTTTCAATGTATTCACCATCCATTTCAATGTATTTGAAATAATTCAAATGACTGACCATGAATTTTTCCTCTCCATAGACTGTGACAATCTTCCCTTTCACTGGATATTTCATCTTTTGATGCAGAATAGAGGTAACCGCGCCTGGCCCATGAATCCATGGGTGTCCTAGCAAGCAAGAATAGGCGGGGCGCATATCCATTACATAAAATGTTGAATTGAAGACTTCAGACCCCACCTTGATCGGGAGATCAACCTCTCCACAGACCATTCTTTTCGAACCATCAAAGGCCCTTACTACAATATCACTTTGATTCAACACCAGTCTATCACAGCCCAGTCCATCCAAAGCTCCTTTAGGTAAGACATTGAGGGAGGACCCAGTATCTACCAACACATGCGCCAGGGTGGTGCCTTTGAATTCAATAGATATGTGGAGAGCTTTATTGTGATTCTTCCCTTCCAGAGTTAAATTTGCATCAGAAAATACCAAGCCATTTTCAGCAGTTAGGCTTTCTACACAATTCTCAAATTGATCAACAGTGGTTTCTTTTGGAACATGAGCATTCTTCAGGAATTTTAACAAAGCTTGGGCATGTGCGTCAGAGCATAACAATAAGGACAACATGGATATCTTTGAGGGTGTCTTCCCCATCTGCTCGACTATTTTATAGTCACTTTTTCGAATGATCTTCAGGATTTCTTCCATCTCTTGTCTAGATAGGTCTTCAATTGTAAATTCTTTTGGGGGTGCCTCCGTTAGGGAATGCTCGGTAACTTTCTCTTTACCTCGGGCATTGGTAGTTGGCCCAGCAGCGAAAATGCAAACATGAGTTGTTGTTGGAGGAGAGATCTCAGGAGAGAAGACCCTTCCTATCCTAGTACCTTACTAGTTCCGTATATGTTTGTGATTTCGACATCTTCATTTTCAGCAGTCCATGGCTCTTGCTAGACACCGTGATAATAAACTTCTGCCACGTAGTTCCAGGGCACAAATTTGTCAGATGAGTAGGGGACTGGCCTCGATGTAGTGATAATCAGGGGAGCCATTCTTGGCTCATTAGGAATCCTTATAGGGCCTTTAGAGGTGATCCTAATAGGGGTGTTGGAGATTGTGATTATGGAAACATCTTGAGGTAAACTTTTCACGGATGGAGTTTTCTCGAACAGAATTTCATGGCTATCAATCAGGTGTTGAATACCTTTATTCAACCATATACAACCATTAGTTTGGGAAGCACAATTATAATATTTTTCAAGGAATCCAGTAAATAAATCGGCTCTTAGTAAATTCTTCTTAACGGTCAATAATGGAGTAGTCAAATCATCGATGGTAGAGACAAATGAGACATCGTCAATTGCATTAACACCTTTACCATGATTGGGAATGGGAGCAATAATGACATTAGGGGTTTTTAGAGGGTCAAATTCAATCACCTTGTTATGAATCAAATCTTGGATCTTGTTTTTCAAAGCCCAACAGTTGTTTGTGTCATGTCTAGGTCTATTTGAATGGTAGGCACATTTCACATTCGGGTTGTATTTTAGGGAGGCAGTATTGGGATTTGGAGGAGGATCTCGCAACGTTACCAAATCCGCCTTCAACAAATGTTGTATAGCTTGAGACAATGGCATGTTAATTCTAGTGAATCGCCTCCTCAGGGCATCAAGCCTTTGTTGACTGTTTGATTGTTGTGGTCGTTGAACTGGGGTCGGGTTTGAAATTAATACATCTCCTACAGATTGATGATGATCATTCTTGACACAACTTATTTGTTCATAAACAACATTAGTTTCCTTCTTACCAACAAATGGTTTCTTTACAGCATTAGAGGTTGAGGCCATTGGGATCTTTCCACTTTTGATTCTGCTTTCCACTTGCTTTCCAGTCAAAATCAACTCAGTGAACCCAGATGATGAACTCGCAATTAGAAAATTGAAGAATGGACCAGTCAATGTTCCCATGAACATGTCCACTAATTCTCTATCAGTCAATGTGGGTTGCACCCTTCCAGCCAGGTCCCTCCACTTTTTAGCATACTCTTTAAAACCTTCATTTGAACCCATAGTCATATTCTGCAACTGCACATGAGTTGGTGCAAGATTAGCGTTGTATTGGTATTGTTTGTAGAAGGCAGCAACTAAATCCTCCCAGGTGTGGATATTAGTCCCCTCAAGTTGATAGAACCATTCTAACTGTATTCCAGATAAGCTTTCTTGGAAGAAGTGCACCTATAACTTTCTATCATTGGTGTGCGGTTGAATCTTGCAGACATAAGACCTTAGATGCATCTTTGGACAGGATACTCCATCGTATTTGGTGAAGACAAGGACCTTGAATTTATGGGGAATGACCATGCCAGGGACCAGACCTAAGTCTCCAAAGTCCAAACTAAACACTGTTTGGATCTCTACAACCTTAAGTCGGTCTTCGAGCTATTTGTACTTATCATCCACCAGTGGGTATTGCTCCTCAGAATAGTCTTCGTCCTCAGTAGCTTGGTTATTTCCACCCCCAGCTCTAGTGCTTCTAGCTTCCTCTTCTTGATTGTCTTCTTCCTCAGAAGAAGCCTCTTCTATTTTAGCTAGTCGAGCAGGCCCCTTGAACCTTCTTCCCATGTTGAGGATGCCAACCCTCTTCTTAGTCTTCTTCTTGGTGACAAGGAGTGCCATCATTTCTTATTGGCCTTTGGCTAGGTTGAGGAGAGTCTCTTAGAACTGTGCATGTTGAGTCTGCAGATCTTTGACGTTTTGTTCTAGAGCCATCTTTTACTGAAATAAACAGTAAAAAGATGAGGAAACCTGTATCGGAAAACCTGCTTATGATGTGATGCATGCTATGTGGATGAAATGTTTTCAAGGACCTTAAGGAATTTAAATTTGCTTAGCCAAAAATGAAGCAAACACCACAATTGTATTAATAAGTTCAAAGATAACAATTGCCCCTCGGGCTTACAATGAAAAAGCAACAAGGTCTCAAAGAGACAACAAACTAAACTCCTAAAATAAATTACTCATGTCTCCCACAGACGCATCCTCTTTGGTGCAATGTATACATTCAGGCTTCGCTCCTCGTGAAGTTGCCTTGTGAGCTCCAACACTTTCTTCTCTCTTGTATAGAATCGAGCTTCAAAGGTATCTCGTTCCCCCTTGAGTTGAATGCCCCAAGCATGTACAAACCTTTGATGACAACCTTGAACATTGTTCTCATAATTGAATATGATACCTTGAATGAGTGCTTCATGGGGACCATCCCTTTGAGAATAGCCAAATTGTCATAGAGCTAGAGAAGGGTTATGAGTAATACCTTCCCTAATTCCCAAAAGTGAAACATTAGATTACTTCCCACAATGGTAAATGATAGTAATGTTTTCTCAAGATCGAGAGCACCAATGGATATCTGAATGAGAGAGAGACATCAGCCTTTGAGACCACCTTAAGCCTTGTTCATTCTTCAATACAGATTGAGGAAGGTGAGAAATAAACCACCTATACAACAATGGAACACAACACATAAGATCCCCTCTCTTCCTCATGGTACGAGTGTAAAGACAATGTAAAATATCTCCAAGCAAAGTAGGCACGGGATTACGAGTAAGGAAAATTTTGACAACATTCACATCTATGAGTTGGCCAGGGTTAGGAAAAAGCACCAACCCATAGATTAGAAGAGTCAAAACTTCTTCAAAATCTTGTAAATCTAAAGCATCCAAAAACAAACGAGCCTTCTCCATCAGGAATTTTGCCAAAAAGCCTTTGACCCCACTTCTCGTCTCCCAATTAGCTATAATGTCAGAACTCCTCAAATGTAAGGCCTTGGCAATAACTTCAGGCTTTAGAATTTCCTCTAAACCGGTTAATGGTATTTGATCAAGGACTGGTACTCTAAATAGTTGATAGAATCCTTCCATTGTGGGCACTAGCTGATAGTCGGGAAAGGTGAAACAATGATGTACAGGGTCAAAGAACTGAAAGAGCTCCCTCATCATATCTTCTTCAAAGCTTGAGGTAACCAAATTGAAGAGTTGACCATATCTTTTAGTGAACGGAGAATTTTCAAGAACCCTTGATGCTAACTCTTTAAGTTAAGGAGGCACCCTTATGAAGTTGATTCGAATTATATTTCTGCGAGTGGAAGCCATAACCTATAAAACAAGACAAAGATAAATCTCTAGGTCCTTGAAATGCTTAGTGAAAATGCTATGGCATGATGTTATGATGTTTATGATGTTATGAATAAATAATCATATACACACAAAACACACAAGGCCTTAGGTTTAGGCTTTCATGGGGTTTATAGGTAAGTACCCTCTTGAAGTTTAGTTGGCTTAACCTGTCCTAAAAAGTAACCGGGTTCTAGGAGTCTCAATATCATTGATCTTTCTTTATTGGGTATTGTTTAAGATCAAGCATCCAAACTGCGGCCAAAATATTCTAAAAGTCCGATCTCAATGAGTGTGGTATCGAGTATCAACCAACTTTAGTCTTGCACCAAATCCAACTATCTCACTACTTTCTAATGGCCAAGTTGTTCAACTAAGGTTCTACGGTCAGTTAGTGCTTCATGACACCATACATCGGCCCCATATTCTCCTTGACTAGACTCAAGGGACACCGGTACCAACAAATGTGTCACACAAACATAGCCATCGCTTCAACCATGTTGGTATTATGCCGCATAGTCCCAACGATCTATTGCTACTTACCTAATATACCCCAGATCCGGGTATAGAATCTTTACAAGTAATAAACCCAAGCATAAACCACAAATGTAAAGCAAACAAGGCAAAAAAATAAAGCAAGTAAAAGTGATCTAATACTCTAAGGTAACCCCACTTTTAGTTTCTTCCCCAGCAGAGTCGCCAGTTCTGTAATACGGTGGGAGAACTGACTTGGGTGTTTTGTGTTTTATCGCAAATGTTGCGGATAGCAAGATTCGCCACCGACTTTTCTTTTATCCAATAAAGGAAAGGGTGAAAAGAACAGGAAAGGCCTTTTGAGAATCTTTCTTGAGTTCGTGGGGTAGGTTATGAAAATGGAAGGTGTTAGCACCCTTTTCATCCGAGTTATCTACGGGCTCTTAATTGCTTGATCACTTTAAAATGCTTTGTGTTTGTGTAAGTTTGATAATATTTTGAAAACGCCTAAGTTTGGAATACTTTGCGATGATTCTCGTATCGTTGAGAATGTATACAAAGTGTTGGTTTTGAAAATATTGTTTGAAAATGAGTGTTTGGAAAGATGTTTGAAAATGCCAATGTAAGGCTATTTTGTAATGATTCTCGTATGGTTGAGAATATATTCAAAATGTTTGTCTGAAGAGTGTTTTTGAAAGTGTAATGGTTTTGTTTGTCAGCAAGCAATTACGAGCAATCTACATACTCAAAAGTCTTTGTTCTTTTCCTCCTCCTTTAGATATTGCTTCTTCACCATTGATCGGTAGAGGGCCATATCATTGGATGTGAGGGACAAGCGTGGGTCATCGTACAGTCATAGAATGCAACTTGTAAGATGTATTAGCAATTATTGTAAGGGACTAAGATCATTTACCAAAGGCAACATTGAAGGGTCATCGAGGGACCATGATCTTTTAATCGAGGATCTTTGTTAAAACATCTCACGTTCGAGGGACATGACTGCTTTTTATCCGAGGTAACAAGAGTGGGTTACCCTAGAGGTGCATGTGTGCAAATTGTTTTTGTTTTCATGTATTTTATCTTGAATTAGGATTGTCTAATGTTTGATTTTAAATCTTGTCATACAAACCCTAATTACTAACAATAATAAGAAAAGCAATAAATTGTTGAATTTAAATGTCCTACGCTATTACAACGCTTTGGGAATGGGGGTACAAATTTGTGAATGAGGTGAGGAAAACAATAAAGCCCTAATTACTATTACAAACCATTGAATATGGATAATAATGTGAAATAATAAAACGCGCAAATAATGTAAAGTAGAGGAAAGAAAGAGGAATTTGTTTTTGTGGTTTTTTGATGGAAATGGTTTTATGTTCAACCTAATTAATCTAATTAATTTACAAGAGAAGTTTTAATTAATTATTTAATAAAAACTAAAGTCTAAGTTAATTTAAAAATTAAATTAAATAAACCTAAGTATAATTTAATTTTAATTCTAAAAAGAAAAGATTAATTAATTAAAAAAATATTTTGTGTTTTATTTATAAAAATAATAAAGTAAAAATAAAATAAAAATTAGAAAATTTTAGTCTAGTTATTTAAGAAAATATATTTTTGAGATTTTTGGGAAATAAAAATAAGTAAATAAAATAAAAGAAAAGAAAAATAAATAAATATTGTGTCTGAGTGTTAAAAAGTAAAAGGGGGGGGGGGGGGGGGGGGGTGGGAAAGTATTTTTGGTTCAGGCCCAAAAAAGGTTTTTATTGTTTGAAATCAGAAAATAAAAATAAAAAGGAATTGGGCATGGTTGTAATAAGAAAAATGGGGGTGTTTAGAAACAAAAGTTGCTAGGCCCAAACATCTCAGCCCAGGCGCTGCGTGATTTAGTGTGAATGGCTTTCTGAGGATGCATCATGAGAAATAGTTCTTAGCGTTGGATGGTGATCAACTTGATTTGATAGTGATCTGGTGGTGATGAAAGGAGGTGCACCGTGCATGTTTTTGAGCTTGTATGCATTGAATCTGCAAGCAAATAATTTGAAAGAAATAAAAGGGTACCATTAGGGCTCGAACTCAAGTCCCTATAGACAAGTGACTTAACGAGCGCATTGTTTACCACTAGGGTACCTGTTTCATCCGTTCATAAAATAACAACTAATAAATATAATATGTACTTAGTTGTCAAAATTTGGAAATTCCATTTTCATCTTCTTCTTCCTGCTGCACGTTATTACAGAAACAATGATATATGATTTCTAATTTTCAAAAACTCTAACCTCCTCATTTCTCAACCAAATTCAAAAATGTAAAAATGCAACTTGCTTAGAATTTCACAAGGAATCTAATGGCATAATTTTATGAAGCTATAACTCAAAGATTTTCATGAATTTCTATTGGTACCAAATGAAAACATAAATGTCCAAAAAAATCCAGTTTCAAAATTCTCATCCCTCAGTCAATTAAAATGAAATTTAAGGATATGGTTAGCTTCATAGACATGATATCTACATTTTATCTTTTAAAAATAATTTTAAATGATGCATGTATCAAGTTTTCAAAGTTGGAAAAACTTACCTCTTGATGCAAAAATTCAATGTCCTCTACACGACTTCCAAAATTAATGTGATACTTGCTTTAACTTTCTTGGACCTTGGTGAGTATGTTGCAACTCTTACTTTGCCTTGAGAGTGTCTGGATTGGTCTACTCAAGTCAAGTTGTAATGGTGGATTTTGAAAATGGTGTATGATGATAGAGTGGTTACAGAAGTGAAACTGGTGTTTGGATCACTTCTATATGATATATATAAAGTATTTGGATGATTTATTTGGACAAAAGTTGTAAGAGTGATGAGTTTCAAAGAAATGTATTTTGAAAACTCAAGAAATGAGTTTTATGGCCAATTCAGATTTGAGAGTGTATGAGAGGGTTTAAGGGCTTGTAAATTCGTCCTATAGCTTGCTAATAACCTCTCTATTTATAGAAAAAAGATTTGGGAGGTTGAAACAACCAGCTTTGTAAGATAGAAAATTATGGAGTTATGGCTTAGTTGAAATGCAAGTGAGAAAGTTACATGAATCTCATGGTTTCATTGCATCAATATGGTGGTTGGTGCGCTTAGAGATGTTGCTTATGATCATACATGTTGAGTGTGTGTTGATCGGGACTTTATGAGTCTATCGAGATAGTAACTGCAAGTATACAGTTTAGTCATTCTAGTTTTAAATGATTATCGAACCCACAGAGACTGAGGATCAATTGCATACGATCTAATGCTACAAATGTTTAACTAAGCGATGAATATTTGGTTTTAGGGGAAAAAGATTTTAATTAATAGTAATATTTATAGTCATAACGATATGTGATAGTTGGACTTCGGGAACTCGATGAATCACTTGGCATATAAAGTATTTCGGTAAAAACGAATTGTTTAAAAACCTGAGACATAGACTCTCATGTTCATGAAATAAGTTATGCTACTAAACCTAGTGGATGCACTTTAAATTTAATAACACTTTTTGGAAACAACTCGAGTTTAATTAATTTGTTAAAACACTCTCGTGTATTTAAAAATTAATGTTTCGTTACCACTATCTGAGTCGAACCCCAACTCTCGCATGTAGGTTCTTGCCTTAATTAATTTCCCACTCTCATGGAAAAATCGTGTTAAATATCCTTTCACTCTCGTGACAAGGGTAGTTAAATTAAATATGGAAATTGGAAACCAGAAATTATTTATAAAAGATTTTAGCCAAGTTATCACCGAATTCCTTCGGTGCTTAAGAGTCACATACTGGTACAAACAAAATTAGCGAGACATAATGTATTTAGCAAACATGCAACATAAAATACAGTTCATGAAAATAATAAACATATAATATAAACAATAAAAATCGAATTGCATAAAAAAACCTGTAATTATATTGCCGTGGTAATCTTGAATTCGTACAGTAACTTTTGCGATACAACTGATTGAAATATAGGACTGAGTGTGTTAATCCTTCGATGTGAAGAATCAACACTTTTGGGAACTGGAAAAATTACAGAGGCTTGAAAGGAAAATATAATGGTTTTAGAAGAAAGTAAACAAAATAATACAGAAATAAAAATATGGTTCTGAAACAAAATCTCTGACCCTTTCAAAGTGAAATCTTCGACAAATATATAGGCTCCCTCTTGTAACTGTCACGTTCCACTATTTCAGTACGTGCGCTAAATTATCAATTGATGGAATGAGGTCGTGTGGACTTCGTGTGGATGCTTCGTGGTTTACTGCATAGACTGAGTTTTAAAGATGTTGCGTTCGTAATGGAATTCATTACGTTCGTAACATCTAGGCCCTTTGTTACGTTTGTGACGCGTTACGTTACGTTCGTAACAGTGTGCGCTAGGTGTTACGTTTGTAACACTAAGCGTTGCGCTCGTAACGCTCACCTGGTGTGAGTTTCTTGGCAGAATGTCATTTTTCTTCTTTCTTCTTGCAATTTCCTAGCTTGTTTTGCTCCTTTTAGCTAATTTGCCATCTTATGTCTTGGAAAATATAGTTTAACTGAAAACAAATAAAAATACCTCCGTGATGCATATTATTCGATAAAAACGTACAAATAACTCGTGTAAATTAGGTCTAAAAAGCGATACATTTTCGTGTTATCATGTGTAGAGGGAGTTAGTGAGAGGCTCAAGAAGTTGACATTGTGTATAAAGCTTGCTTTATGTGAATGGCAATGGTAATTTTCTTCCAAAAATGGCAAAATGGATTGGATAATGCTTTAACCACTTGGATCATAGCTCAAAAGTTTATGTAAATATTTAATTATGGTGAGATTTACAAGTTATAAGGCCTGCAAAGCAAGATTATGCAGCATAACATGAAGATTAGATTATGTGTTCATCATCAAAATGACCTATAATTCAAGTTTATCATGCCAACTTCAAGTCTTCGAATCTCCTAGATCAAAATCATCTCTTCAAGTTCTTGGACATTTTATAAAACTTGAAACATTATCTACAACTTTCATGTTTACCACTTTGGCTAAATCAATTGGAAGTTGGTGAAAAATTGCCAAGAAGTTGGGATAAAAATCTGACCAAACTTGTTGAAAATTTCACTAAGTGTTTTAGTAAAAATGTCATGACTTCATGGGTCTATATCTCATAATCTAAGCATTTTTTTGGATATCAATCCTTTAATATGAATTTGTAGAATTAATCAATATCTACAACTTTAATGTTGAATGTTTTCCTTGAATTATCTTGCATTTTGGTGAAAAATTGTCATGAAGTAGTGAAATTATCAAGGTTAAAAACACTTAGAAATTTTCTAAGTATTGAAAATCTTGACTTTTTGTTGAATTTCTTGACTTTATTGATTCTTGATGATCAAGTTTGATATTTTTGAATGTTTTGAGGAATCTTGATCTTTGAAATTCAACGTTGACCAAAAAGTCAAAGTTTGCTTTTTATGTATCAGTTGACTTTTCATCAGTTGATCAAATTTTAAATATCAATTCCTTGATCTTGAGAAATGATTTGAGCCATGAAATTAGGTGAAGATATTGTGTTTGAATCCTTAAGATCATGCTTCAAGTCATTAGGCCATGTACTAGGTCAAAAGTCAATGATCACTCATTCTCAATCAAAACCCTAATTTTGACAATTTTGCCCCTTTGATGATTTGAATGCTTTTCTTGAGAAATTGTGATTAACCCTTGATAAATTTATGAATATAACTTAAAAATGTTGATGTTGGCCACAAATCTTGAAGTTTGACTGTAGGTTGACCACAATTGTCTTTTTAACCAATACAATTGATTTTTAGTTATCTGAGCAATTGACCGAGCAATTTTGAGGTGTAAGACTTGAAACATGGCATGAGTATTCTTAGAGGTTTATGATGAACCATGAAATTCATTTGAGGCATTATAAGTCCAATTTTCCTTGTGAAAATCGAAACCATAATTTTGTGGTCTTTGTGCTTAAGAGGTGAGTTTGTCTGATCAACTCTTGAGAACCCTTGAGCATTTGAGATCTTTTGTGAGAAATGTCTTGAGAAAATAGAGGGAAAATTTTGGGGTACAATAGTAAGTTAACGCCGCGTTTTATTAGTCCATACCAGATTTCAGAGAAGATAGGTGAGGTGGCCTATCGAATTACCTTGACATCATCGCTTGTTAATCTCCATGATGTGTTCCATGTATCTCAATTGAGGAAATAAATTGTGAATCTATCTCATGTGGTTCAAGTAGATGATGTGCATGTGAGAGATAACCTGACTCTGGAGGCATCACCTATGAGGATAGAGGATCGGGATTTGAAACAACTTTAAGGTAAAGAGATTGCCTTAATGAAGGTAGCTTGGGGAGGACCAGCAGGTGGAAATATGACTTGGGAGCTTGAGAGTCGGATGAGGGAGTCTTATCATGATCTGTTCGTTTGAGGTAATTTTCGAGGGTGAAAATCTCTTAAGTAGGGGAGAGTTGTAACACCCTAATTTTATATTTTATTTATATATTATATTAATTAATTACTTGCGTGGTTTTGTGGATACTTGACGTATTTGAATTATTCGATGTGTTCCATGTGATGGGTTAGTCCGGTTAAGTATGTCGGTTAGTGAAAAAATGTTTAATTAGCGAGAATTATAGAAACTAGTAGCATAATTGGTGATTGGGCCTATTTGGTGAGAATGTGATGAGTAAATGTGGGGGTGTGTGTTAGTAAGCCCAATAGAGATTACTAGAGTTATTTTTTTAAAGTCTTAATAAAAATAAAAGGAATAGAGTTAGAAAGAGGATTAGTAAAAGAGAAAAGAAAAGGTTTTCACGAGAAAAGAAGAGAAGAGCGAGAAAGAGGAAAAAGGGCGAGAACGCAAGAATCAGTGGAATCAACCTAGAACAAGGTAAGGGTGGATTTCACTTGGTTATTGGGATTGTTATGCATGATGGGTAGTAACATATATTAGGATGGATTTATCTAGTTTTCCTTGTTTTGGGTTTTGAATGATAATCCATGAAGTTGATGATTAAGTATGTTTTTATGTTTCTAATTGAAAATACATGTTAGGTATAGGTTATAATGTTTTAAATCATGATAAATTGGATGTTAGAAAGTGTTTTGGATGAAGATAACCATGTTGAGACTGTGTTGTGATCGCAATAATTTATCTACAAATCGCAGAGCGCGCTTAGCGCGAGGTTGCTCGCTTAGCATGGTCAAGTCAGAGAGTTTGTCGCTTAGCGCCTAGAAGCTCGCTTAGAGCGGCCTACTGGGTGTTGAAAAGTAATTATTTTTTTGAATTTTTTTGGGATTATGTATGCTTATATTTTATGCTAATTTATATTTAATTTTCTGAAATTTAATCCGCATGTTAGATGTACTTTTCGAAGGTTATTTGTTAACGGCATGAAACTTGTTTTTATGTTAGTGTGTGATTGTATTGGTGTTGGATTTTATCTATGTTTTCCATATTGGTTATTATGTGTGGTGATGATGTTTTGATGAAATGATGAGACTAACATGAGTTGTGTGTGAATAACTCGTGAGTATGTGTGTATGTGCAAATGTATGGTAACTCAAGAGTAATAAATTATTGAAGATATGCATGGTGTTAAGATTAGAGAGATTCCTTGCAAGATCGTGTCTTGCTCAAAATCTAAGAGGGCATCAGCGGCTAACATCTAGGAGGGAGATCCCTTGCGAGAAAGGCTTTGCGAGCAGGATATTATTGGCCCACCATGCAGCACGACGCGAAAAAGCACATGAAAAAATGCGACAAATGTAAATGGAACGGAGATATGTATATAGCTCCTCCTAACAAGTTTAAGTCCCTCTCCTCTCCTTGGCATTTCTCCTGGTGGGGATTGGATCTCCTCGGTCCATTCGTGGTCGAAACCAATCAGAACAAATATTTGGTCGTAGCGGTCGACTACTTCACCAAATGGATAGAAGTCGAAGCTTTGGCCAAAATCACCGCCCAAAACATCCTTCGCTTCTATAAAATAAATATCCTCACTCGATTTGGCATCCCACAAGCGATAGTCACCGACTACGGGACTCGGTTCACAGACCACACCTTTCAGGGATTTGTTTCCAAACTGGGCACCACCCAACACTTCGCCTCTATCGAACATCCCCAGACAAATGGCCAAGCCGAATCTGCAAACAGAGTAATACTCAGTGGCCTCAAGTGAAGATTGGACGAAACCAAGAAAATATGGGTCAACGAGTTACACAGTGTACTCTAGGGATACCGAACAACTTCACATTCGTCAATAGGGGAGAACCCTTTCCGACTAGCTTATGGGGCATAGGTCGTCATTCCTGTAGAGATCGAAGAACCTTCTAGGAGAATCGAGGCTCCTACAAACGAGGAGATAAACAATGTCGCCCTCCGAGAGGAATTGGATCTAGTGGAAGAAATCAGAACAGGAGTGGCCCTACGAGAGGCCTCGCTCAAACAAAAAATAGCCATGCGCTACGATACCAAGGTCATATGACGAGAAATCAAGGTCGAAAGCCTTGTCTTAAAGAGAAATCACAAAGAATCTCGTGAGGGCAAGCTCGCAACAAACTGGGATGGTCCTTATCGCGTCTACGCGAAAACGGGGACTTGAGTGTATTACTAGGAAAACCTACAAGGGGAATAACTCATTCGATCTTGGAACAATGAAAAGCTAAAATAATATTACAGTTAAAAACACTGAGTAGTCGGCGAGTTTGGTCGACAAGACAAACTCACCCAGGCTCGACCATGCGTGTATGCCTAGGCACAAGCATAACACCCAAAATATTCAGAAGGGCCGAAGCTCCCCTCTTATAACGAGCACACCTTCAGTCCGACGTGGATAACTCGATCGAGCTCCATAGTCCTCGTTCCATGACGGTAGAACGCTCGACTCGCGACGGGAAGTTCATCCTTCCGAATCTAGGTCCCTCAAAACAAGATATGAGTTTTGGCCCGTTCTCGGTATACCCTTGGCCTTTTGATCAGTTTCCCCATACTAACAAACATCCAAACCAAACGAGCAAATCCCTGCTACAAACTCTTAGCAAAATAAAAAATGTCCTAAACGGGCAAGTTTATCAACGAACATGCAAACAACACAAGTTAAATATTTGAAACAAACGACTGTCATGACCGAAAAACTAAACGAGACGACCACTTGGGCTGCTAGTGTGTGAATATTACAACAAAGAGGCTTTTAACGCCCCATCTAAAAAAGAATAAATTTGTGGCCAGAGACCACACTTGTTCGAAAATTACATAAATGGGCAAAAGGCCGAAGAAATAAAAATACAATAATACGACTCGCAGGCCAAAATAAATAGAACAATTATCCTTCAACTTCTTCTTCAGCGACGAGCGACAGTTGGGCAGGACTCCCGGCCGGCTGAGCGACGAACTACTTAAGATAGTCGGGGACCAGAATCTTACCAGAAGCCACGTAATGGTTAACCCCCATTTCTGAGGTGTTGAGCTCAACACCATGGTTCAACACGTGCATCTACTTTATGGAGTTTTCGAAGCTCCCCTCGGAAGCAGCCTAAGCATCATCCACGACCAACTAAAACGAGCAACGAGCACGACTCGATTCTTTAGATCTTTGGTGTCCTCTGGCTCGTCTTCAGTGGGAGTAATCTCAAAAGTCATGGCCTCCACCTTTTCCTCAAGGTCTTTTTTCTCGAGCACGAGGACCCTGAATTCCTCGGAGAGCCTCCCCGATTTTGCGTCAGACAACTTTCGAGCTTTTTCTTCCTCGGCGTGGGCCTTCTCTCTTACAGTAAGCTTGGACCAAATATTCTTCAGCACAGCCTCCTGAGAGGAACTTCCCTCGGTATAGGCGACCTCCATTTCCAGGATCCGCATCAAACCGCCGACATCTTGCGCCAGTATCACCCTCTTCTATATACGGCCTATTCCCTCAAGATGAAGGGATTCAGCCCGGGGAAGACGGAGAGCTGCACCCTCAAAGAAAGTATTTTCTAGCCAACAAGGGGGAAGGTCGTACGTTCCCTACCCCTTTTCCCCAGTCAGGTCGATGCTCCCCTCAGGATGCGGCCTCTTTGCTTTCGAGGAAACGACAGCAGGAGAAAGAGCGAGTGTAGCTTGGGCCAATGACGAGTCGCCCAACCCCGAGGCAGGAGCATCCCCCGAGCCAGTATGTGCATCCTTTTGATCCCTCCTCGCTCTAGCAGCAAGAGTCTTAGCTAAACGCTCCTGAGCGAGATTCATGTTATCTGCAAAACAAATAAAAAGAAACATAGTTAGTAAACAAGGAGTCAAATAAGTGATGACCATGTACTATTGTTTAAAACATATATACCCATGTATTTAATGGGGTCCTTGATCCCGAGGAGCTCTTTGACAACTATGAGGCCCAACTTGTATACAGGCTCCCCGTTCTTGTCGATCATTGGTCTGTTTCCCCTACCGACCTACTGAACGAGAGGGACCTGAGCCACAAACAAAGTCAAGACGACGAAGCTCTCCAGATCCTCGGCTCCGAGCTCCCCCTCCCTCCAAACATAGAGACCAATTCACTACCAAAATGCTTCCTCGTCCACTGGAACGGGAACTTGTAAACCAGTTTCACAATGGGGTCTCCTAGCTCGTTCATACGAGGAGTACCATCCTTGTTGTGCATCGGCACAGTCCTGAAGACGATCAGCATCACCTTGCTCAAAAAAAGTTGCACCAATGTGTATTTGTCTTTGAAGTGGTGGTGGAAGAAGTAGAAGAACAAGGGAATGGTGGCCCCATATCTTTAAGTAATCGCAAACGCACAAACACGATGTCATTCGGGTGCAGTTGGGAGGGAGCCACACGCTGGTGCTTGAATACAACCACCTCAAAATCAGAGAAGGGGAGTCGAAGACCCGTCTCTCGAAATACGATTTCATACATGGGAATCCGCCTCCTATCGTATTTCGAGCAGGGGAAACAGGGTCAACCTCGTTCTCTCTTGTGTGTGTTATGGAAGCGGTGTTCCCCATTGAGGTTAAAATTCCCTCTTTACGTGTGTTGTACCCCAAAATTTTCCCTCTTATTTTATCAAGATTTCTCCTCACAAGACTCTTTGAACTCAAGACCAAGCTAGGGTTTGCTCTGCTCAAGACATCTCCTTGCACTGTTGACCTAAATTAGGGTTTGAGTTTGCACAAGGAATTTTGGACTTCTAATGCTCAATGTGACTTTCATACTTTATGTTGGACTTATAAGATTGCTCATACCAAGTTTCAAGCCTTGAATCAAATTTTTGCCCAGTCAATTGGACAGTTGACCTAAAAATCAGCTGTATTGAGAAAAAGTCAACTGTGGCCAATTTACAGTCAAACCTCATAATTTTTGATCCACATCAACAATATAAACTCATATGAACCATTTGATCAATTTTGGACCACAACTCCTCAAGAAATTTGATCAAATCACCAAAAGAGCAAAATGGTCATTTTTAGGGTTTTGACTGCAGAAGGGCAATTTCTGGTTTTTCACCTAGCCAATGACAAATTGGATTCAAGCATGGATTCAAGGACTCAATGGAATCATCTTGACCTAATCACAAGGTTCAAAAGATCTCAAATGCATTGGATTGACAGATGAATTTTCCAGTCAACTAATCAAAAATCAACCGTACACTTAAAAGTCAAACTTTGACTTTTTGATCAAAATCAAATGTCAAGGGTCATGATTCATCAAGATATGTCAAAATATGAAACTTGTTCACCAAGAAAACCTATTTTGAAAATTAGGGTTTTGAATTTGAAAATTTCATAACTTAGAATTTTTCTAAGTATGGAAATTTCCTTATTTTTTCTCAAATTTACCCAACATTTTCACCATGATGCAATTGGATTCAAACAAAACTTCCAACATTAAAGTTGTATTCCTCCACAAAATCTACAACTCTTATTAACAAAGTTTTCCCAAAAGATGCTTGGATCTCAAGTTATGATTTTTGGAATAAGGGTCCATGAAACTTTTAACTTAGTGAAATTTTGCCCTAGTTTAGGCTGGATTTTGACCTATCTTCATGGCGATTTTTCACCTAGCTCACTTTGTAATTTCAAAATTAATTTCAAAGATAGATTGTAGAGAATGTTACAAGCTTTCCAAAATGTCCAAGAACTCTCCAAAATCATTTGTGGTTAGGGAGAATCGAAGGTTTGAATTTGGAAAAAAGTCACTTTGATCCATGGCATTTTTCACTATGCTACAAGTTGCAATTTCTGTCCAGCTTCATTTGTACTTGAATACAGGTCTCTAAACCCTTCCACACTCAAAAATTGAATGCAAATTCAATGGATTGAAGCTTTGTTCTGATCAATAGAGGTTTACACAAGGGTTTAATCCACTTTTGGCAAAAAGTGAACATTGCTATTTTCATAAAGTCAACTTTATGTCAACTTGCTTCCCTTGAGCCTTGAACCCCTCTCTTTGCAGCAAACAAGTTCCATAAACTTAGGCAAAGGACAACCACTTTGTGCAGCTAGGAAGGAGGCCCGTACAGGCTCTTTGCTTGATCACTTCACACTTTTCTTCAAAACCAAGAAATGTGCAAAAGTCTACACAACTCTTGTATCTGTGATAACCAAGCTTGGTAACCATTCAAAAAATGTTTTACATATTTACTTGAGCCAGAAGCACGAGCTATCCACTTCCAAAGCTTCCTAAAACACCAAAACACCATCTCCTTGCAAAACAAGGCAATTTCTGCACTTTGAGTTCCAAAACAAAAACTACTCGTGCGTTTTGCCCCAAACCTCTTCCAATACATTCCATATAACCCACCTAAGATATACCAACCATTGTCCATTGACTGTAACTCCATTTACAAGCTTCACCATTTCTGATTTCAGCTTGTGCAGGTTGACTTCTACATGCTTATTCAAGCAAGCTCAAAGCAAACAAAGCATTGGGGAAGGCCAGGGGAAGTTCAGGCAAGCTCACAAACATCTCAGGCCTCACTGAAAAACCTTGCATTTCCATACTCGAGTTCAACCAAAACAGGTATTTTCCAACTTTCTATCTCTCTATTTAGGAATCATAAGGCTTAGGTTTATGAATAAAAAATGTAGTACTCATTGCCCTTAAGCTGTACATATGCATAGATTTTATTTAAGTTAACTGTGTTGAGAGAATTTGATTGATGAACTTCCTGAAAAAGTTAGGTTAGAAATTAGGGCCAGAGAAATTCTCTCTGGTCTTTGAGAGTTAGGTTAAGTTCTTTATATGGTTGAAATCATGTTGAAAAATGCCATAACTCTTGTGTTGTAAGTTTTTGTTTTTAAGCACTGAAACAGGAGGTACAAAGTTGTACACAGGCGCACATTTTTTTGATTCAAAGATTGAAGACGAAGATCAGATGGGCTGGGCCTGGCTTGTTCATGCTTTTGGCGCCCCCAGCTTGCTGATTGCACCCCCTGGCCCATTTCATTATTTTTTATATTTTTTCTATTTTATTTACATTTTGACTTTTATTTTATTTTTCTAAACATAAAAAATTACCAAAAACATTTTCATAAATTTTCATATTTTATTTTGTATTTTTTATTATTTTTTCTAATATAAAAAATAGTTTTTTTAATAATATACTTTTATTTTTCCAAATAAACTTGTAAATACTACAAAAAATATTATACTTTTATTTTCATTATTTATATACTCAAATAATATTTTTTCTAACATATTTTTATTTTTTGACATTTGTATATATTTTATTATTTTATTTTATTGCACATAAATAATATAATTAATTTATATACTTTCTTAAAACAAATTAGGGTTTCCACCCCTTAACAAAAATAATATTTTGTTTTCTTACTTTTTACACATTAAATATTATATTTTTACATACACAAAAATAATACAAAAACATTTTTTTACATATTTATAATATATTGTATATTTATTTAATTGTTCATTTAAATATTTGCTTATTTATTATTTGAACAAAGAATTCAATTTGGATGTAATAGTTAATCTTAGGGCTTTATTTTCTTGCAAACACCCCCCCATTCAAAATTGTATCCCCCTCCCCATATCAATGTTGTAATAGTCGTAGATTTATTTTACGCATTTATAGCTTTCAAATATGCCATGATAGAGATTAGGGTTTATATGCAATATCCAAAATCAAAACAAATAGCTAGACCTAATACAAGACATAAAAGCATGTAAATTGACAACACAATGCACACAAGCACCCCTAGGGTTTCATCCACTTGTTGCCTTTAGAATGGTCATGATATGCATGTTGAGTGTCTTGGAAAAACAAAAACAAAACAAAAGATCATAGTCCCTCGATGACGCTATCTTGGTTGCCTATACAAAATGATCTAGTCCCTCAAAAATTTGCTAAGATACTTAGCACTATTGCTATCATGGTCAATACGATGACCCGCGCCTGTCCCGTTTAACATCCAAACACAAGGTTGTTTACTAAATACAATGGTAAAACAACAATGTGAAAGGGTTAAAAATTTCTAGGAAAGAACTTTGAGTAGATAGGGTAGATGCTCCTAGTTACTTGATCAAAACTTGCAAACATCCTTGCTACTTTCAAAACACACAATTTCAAAACAATTTCCCAAATCAAACTTTCAAACATCGAAACATCTTTTGAAAATACAAACACCTTTGTATATATTCAAACAAGAATCATTACAAAGGTTGCCTAGACAAGGCCTCTTTTCAAAACATTTTCAAAACCACACACAAAGCACCATTTCAAACAATTGAAAAGCAAAGGCAAGTGATCTAAATAAGTAACTAAGAGCCCATGGATAACCATGGATGAAAAGGGTGCTTGCACCTTCCCTTTTCATAATCTACCCCCCGAACCCAAGAAAACATCTCAAAGGTCTTTCCTGTGCTTTTTGACATTTCCTTTGGATAAAATAAAAATTCGGTGGCAACTCTTGCAAAATCGAAACATTTGTGAACAAAAATGCAAAACCTCAACTCAGTTCTCCCACCGTGGTTAGCACCCTTTCTATCCATGGTTATCCATTGGCTCTTAGGTACTTTCTCATCTTTTAAAATTGCTTGTGTGTGTTTGTTTTGAAAAGTTTTGTTTTACTTCGTTTTAACCCTTGCTTTTGTCTTGAAGATTGTTACGAAGTTGCTTTTTGAAAACTTTGTTTGGAAAGTGTAAGTGTGAAAATTTTTTATTTGTTTTGAGCAAGTACCCATTAGCATCTACCTACTCGAAAAAAGATTCGTTTATGTTCTTGTTTCCTTTAGACAACGTTATCCCACTATTAAGGAGTAGGTAGCATCGTCGTTGGAGTTGTAAGGGTCAATTCGTAAGGGACGTATGATCACTAAAGCAATGTTAGGATGTTTTAGTAATAACCCTAATGTCTTAAGATCATATTCGAGGCAACATTTCCGGGGCAACATTTCCGAACGGGAATTTTGATCTTTGTTAGATAGGAGGGCAACAACTAAGACACCCTATACTTAATGACCGTTTACCAAAGGCAACCGAAGTGAGAGTATACCCTAAGAGTGCGCATGTGCGAGTGATTTGATTTCAAGTTATTATCTTTGCACATTAGGGTTTGCTAGCCATTTTAAATTAACATGCAATCTTGTCATACAATCCTATTAACATACATCTAACAGGTAATATTTTCGAGAATTAAAATGTGAGAAATAAAAACAATGCTATTACAAGGCTTCGGGGTAGGGATTAATTTACATAGCCAAAAACCCGTAAAACGATAAATAAAAGAAAATCCTAATTAAGCTATTACATACCGTAAGCAGTTACATTAATATTGCAAAAATAATAAATGCGCGTGATGAATCGAGAACAAGAAATTTAGGGTTTTGACCCCAACTGCCTAATTGTTATTTAAAAGAAAAAACATTTTCTGTCGTTTTTGATTATTTTTAGAAAATAAGGTTTAATTGAATAAATAAAAACCCTAATTACTAATTAATTTTATTTAAGAAAAAATAATTAAGTTAACTTATTTTTTGCATTTTTTGTTTTGGGAAAAGAAATAAAAATTAAATCAAAAGTTAACCCTAATTTTTCTAATTGATTTTAATTATATACAAAAAAGTTAGAATTACCCTAAATTAAATTTAAACTAATATTAAATTAAATTTGATAAAAATAAAAAGAAAACCTAATTCTAAATTTGTGAAATTTGATTTTATGATTTTTTTAAGAAAAAGGAAATTAATTTTGTTAGAAAATAATTTAAACAAACTAAATTAAATAAAGGAAAAATTTAGAAAAGAAAAGAGAATGGGCCTGAGGTAAATAGCAAACGGGAGGGGTGTTGTTTGCAACTTTCTGGGCCCAGATGCTGATGGCGTTTTTGACTTTTCCCATCCCATGCAAGCGCTTGACTCATGCCCATGGTGGACCTTCATTGGAAAGGCCATAGATCTGGCTCATTGGTGATTTGGATGATTGGATGCTGAGGATGTATGATGGACTCATGTGGTACCTGCGCGCCTAATTATGCAAAGAAAAACAATATAAGGTAAATATTGGGACCTGGGGATCGAACCCAGGTTCTTGAGCATTATCACTCTGCATGCTTACCATCTGAGCTGGCCACGTTAATTGTACATATGATTAACAACAAATATTATATGATAAAAATAAAAAAAAACAAATTCTGAAACGCGTGAAATCCAAATGGACGCGTCATGGAGCGCTACATTATCCTTCTTCTTCCTCCCACCATTGCTAAACGTTTCTTGACTTTTACCTACGGTCATCTGAGTGTAGGTACAACCCCGTGCTTCTCCAAAATCCTGTGCAAGCATGATAAATCACAACCAATGGTACCAATCAACTCGTCTTAACCTCACGAGCATCATGGTACCATTATCAATGCCTAATTGTTCATGTACACAAAACCCCTAAAAACGAAACTAGAACCCTAGCCATGGAAACTTGCTGTATGGTCAATAAAAATATAATTGGATATAACCATTAGCTTGCGAACATCTCAAGGATTAAGAATGTATAAATGAATCATGCTAAATGTGCCAAAATTGCGATATTCGAATTCAAGAAAAGGGATGAACCGTATGAAACTTACAACGTGATTCTGGGTGTGAGGAAGCTTGCTAGTGGTTGAATATTGATCCTTGGATGTCCAGCAAGCGATTGGTGTGATTGGAATGGCTTGAGAGGGCCTGAAACCTGAAAACCAGTTTACACTTTTTCTTGAATTTTTTGCAACTTGCTCTCTCTCTTGCACGCCTCCAACCTCTTTGTTTTTGATCTGCAATTATTCCTTATGTACCCACGAATGAATTAGGGTTGACACTTTGTTTCAAATCTTCTCCAATTATGATCATTGATTCATGATTTGATCCTTGTGAAAATATTTCCAAATCAAGCAAAATGCAATCTTTTTGTATCCATATGAGCCTTGCACGATTTGATTTTGCTTCCAGCTGTGTAATAGACCTAACCATGCATAAAATCTCAAGATTTAATTAGTTTTTGATATTTTCATTATTTTATTTTGATTTTATTTGATTTAATTGAAATAAAATCAAAATAAATGACAAAAATAAAAGAATGACAAGTGGAAGGGCTCATGGGTCGTGGGTCACATAAAAAACTCAGCGCAAGCATAAAAAGTTGGGCCCATTTAGCAAAAAATGCAATTTTGGCCATATTTGACTTTTGGTAATTTTGCAAAAAGGGTCAACTTTACCAATGCATAACTCTTTCAATTTTGACCTTAGAGAGGTGTTCTTGGACTTTTTATAAATCTCAAGATGTCCTCTAAGCAGCCCGTTTAGTCTCATATCAATTGAGTCTTCCATATTCATGTCTGAAGCTTTGACATAAAAGGTGTTTTTGTTGACTTTCCAAAATGACCTATAATGTCCAAATTCATATCTTCTTGTGAGTTTGTATTTTGAACTTGGGATATGAATATGAATTGTATGGAATCACATCCTCTTCAAAATGAGCTTTGGATGGGTCATTTTGGATAAAGTATGAGAAAATTATGCTTGGTCAAAGTTGAGTTGACTTTTCCTACAAAACCCTAATTTAGTAACTTTTGGGTTTTGATGAATTGTGAGCAGTCCTTGAGGAATTATGATCAACCCTTGATCAAATGATTAATAATACTTAAAAATGAGGATGTTGACCAAAAATCTTAAAGTTTGACTGTATGTGGACCACAATTGACTTTTGCCCTAACATAGTTGATTTTTCAGGCCTTTGAGCAATTGACTGAACAAACTTCATCTGCAAGGCTTGAAACTTGAAATGGATGATCTTGAGAACATATTAGGACAATGGTGAACATTTGGGATCCTCTGGACTCAAACATCTTGATGCAAAATGAAACCCTAATTTGGAGTACACTGCCTTAGGAGAGAGTTTGTCTGGTTAACTCTTGACTTCCTTGAGCAATTTGAGGACCGCACTTCAAATGTTTTGAGAAATATGGGAGGGAAAATTTTGGGGTACAACAGCTTCCCCTGTCCAATCTTCTTAAACCTGAGGATGTAGATTGGCTTGTCTCCCTTTCGTAATTCGAAGGTGGAAGATGATTGAACACTAGAGTGCCCAGAAATTTGCGCTCGCATGAAGTGGTACTCGTGTTGAGATGTCGGGAATGGGCTTATAGATTCCATTTGGAAGTTAGTAACGGAATATGGGCTTAAAGATGCCATCAGAAGAAGTGCCGATCGCATAAGAGATTCCTTTGCGAGAGCCCATATACCTGTTGTTGAGGAGGACTTCGCTGGGGAATGCTGGTCTCTGTCTAGAAAGAATTAGTGTCTTAGGAACTTCAGTTGTCCGTTACTCTACTGGGGAACCATCTCTTAGTCGAGGAGGTGAAGATGAATTGTTATCTGGTCGTGTTCCAGGCTTTCCAGTGATTTGCTGAGGAAAATAAGACCGACTGCTATTTGGTCGTGCTCCAGGCTTTATAGTGACTTACTGGGGAGATGAGATTAGGCTTGCTATCTGGTCGTGCTCCAGGCTTTGCAATTTCTCAATTCTTATCTGGTCGTGCTCTAGGCTTCAGAAGGAATCAAGTGGCTATCCGGTCGCATCCGGGTTTCAATCTTGAATTTAAGGCATACTAATATCCGGTCGATTTCCGGGCTTCATAGTAATTGGCCGGGTAAACTGCTATTTGGTCAAATTCCAAGCTTTGCAGTACCTTATACTGTTATCTGGTCGTGTCCCAGGCTTCAATGTCCTTTGCCTCTATCTGGTCACGATCCAGTCTTCACAGCTTCTTATACCATTATCTGGTTGATTCTTGGCTTCATGGTATCTTGTATTGCTATCTAGTCGATTTCCAGGCTTCACAATAACTTGCTGAGGGTTAAGCTGTTTTTCGGTCGATTTCCGGGCTTCCTAGCTTGTATTTAAGATATACCACTATCTGGTCGATTACAGGCTTCGTAGTATTTTGGAGAAATCAAGATATTATCCGGTCGATTTCCGGGCTTCATAGCTTGAACTTGAATATAAATCTTATTATCAATTTGACTGAACCAGAGAAAACTTGTGAGAACTTGATGGTATCTTTCCCTGGAAGGTAAAGAGTTAGTCGTATGTAATGTCAAGATGTATGAAATGTATTGGGTAATAATGTTCTCAAAATAAATGAGATTATGATGTATGATGCATATGCGCATGCCATGATGTATGGATATGCAATGTTCTTGTGATATTCTCTAGCTGGGGAGAATAAATCCTGGACTGATGTTAGAGAGTATAAAGAGGTGAGTTCTTCGTTCTTGTTGGGGATATCGATCGAAGATGATTAACTGGGGACTTGCATCTGTTCTGCTTGAGAACAATCCGCCGGGAGAGACTCTGTTTTGAGAATAACCCTAGGGGAGACTGACTCTGCGGGGAAGAGAGATACTCTGTTGGATGATCTGTTGATTTGGTGAAACCACTCTGCTGGGGATGAATTACCGTTGCTGGTGATAATGAACTTTGTCTGGGATTGAATTTCCGCCTGTGGGAGAAATAAACTCAGCAGATGGTAATCTTTTATTGCTGGTGATAGATAAACTCTGCTTGGGGAGAATTTTGCCGACTCACTCGCGATTATGAACCTCGGCTGGGTAGAGCTAACACCACTGTCTTCGGATACTTCCTACTCTATGGGGAGTGTATGTATCTTTAGTTATATTCTCAAGCTGGTTCTATCCCTGTACCTGGGGGGTAGAGCAACTGTAAAGTTTGGACACTTCTTGTTTTCCCCTGTTCCTGGAATTACGAGTAATCGTGTTTTGTTTCTTATGTAAACATTTATGAGCAACAATTATTTTCAAATGCATATATCAAAAATGAACCATTGGACGTTCTTGCAAAACAAAACAGAAAAAGCAAAACAAGTTGAAATTTCTTGTGAAAATGTATTGTATTGATTTTTGAAATTGGCCTGTAACAGGCGTTTTGTACAAGAGGTTGACGTCCTAGTAAAAGAACGCTGTCGAGGGAACAAAGATTATACAATTTGTGTAAAAGAAAGAAAAACAGCTATGTGAAACAATCCCATTGGGTTCCAACTCTGCTATTGCCTTTATATCTTCGAGCGTCTCATCACTTTGCTACTTGGTCGAAGGTGGATTAGATTGATTGGCTCCGTCCGAGCTCAATACTGAAGTCTGGTTGCAATATGATCCAATGAGACATAGTGTTACACTTCAATCCCTAATTTTTGCCTGGACCGCCCTTTCGGGTTTTCAGTCTACCGGGATACTCTTTTTTGCCCAACCCGCCTTCTCAGGTTTTTGACTTGCCGGGTGTACAGTTTTTTTCATTTTCATCCCTTACTTTTGCCCGAACTCTTTTGGTTCGTCGGGAAGCCCTTATTTTTGCCTAGGCCAGTCAACCTAGCGGGTCTTTGATTATACGTAGTATCTTTTTACTATGTCTACATTGACGGGGTGAGGAAGGTCAACACCATCCATGTGTTTAGAATCATAGCTCCTCCTGAGAAAATGTTCTTAACCACAAATGGCCCTTCGTATGTGGGGGTCCATTTGCCCCTGGGATCACCTTGCGGCAAAATGATGCGTTTGATCACCAGATCCCCGACTTGATATTCTTGACGCCTGACTTTCTTGTTAAAAGCCTTGATCATTCGCTTTTGATACGTCTGACCATGACAAATAGCAGTAAGCCTTTTTTCATCAATTAAATTCAGCTGATCAAGCTAGGTCTGGATCCAGTCGTCCTCGTTCAAACCCGCATCCTTCATAATCCGGAGAGAGGGTATCTGGACTTCGATGGGTATGACTTCCTCCATGCCATACACCAAAGAGTAGGGTGTTACCCCTGTCGACATCCTTGATGAGGTGCGGTACCCATGAAGAGCGAATGGTAACATCTCGTGCCAGTCTTTGTACGTCACCGTCATCTTCTACACAATCTTCTTGATGTTCTTGTTAGCTGCTTCAACAACCCAATTCATCTTCGGGCCGGTAGGGAGAAGAGTTATGATGCTGTATCTTGAACTGTTTGCAGAGCTCGGTGATTATCATATTGTTGAGATTTGTACCATTGTCCGTGATGATCCTCTCCGGTACACCGTATCGACAGATCAGATTGTGTCGGATAAACCGCGCCACGACATTCTTGGTTACTGTAGCAAAGGAAGCTGCCTCAACCCATTTTGTGAAATAATCAATTGCTACCAGAATGAAATGATGCCCGTTGGATGCAGTAGGTCTGATCTCGCCAATCATGTCGATGCCCCACATTGCAAAGGGCCAAGGAGCTGTTAGAACATTCAGAGGAACTGGAGGTACATGCACCTTATCAGCATAAACTTGGCACTTATGATAGGTTCGAGAATGCTGATAACAATCGGCTTCCATAGTGGACCAATAATATCCAGCTCGTAGGATCCTCTTTGCCATGGTATACCCACTGGAATGAGTTCCTAAGGTACCTTCATGTAACTCTGCCATGATCCTTTCGGCCTCGCTCTTGTCCATACATCGCAGTAAGTTTGAATCATGGTTACGCTTATAGAGGATCCCATTACTGATGAAGAATTTCACGACGAACCTTCTCAATAACTTCTTATCATTAACAGATGCACCCTCAGGGTATTCTTGAGCCTCAAGATACCTCTTTACCTCGTGAAACCAGGGTTTATCCGCTACTTCTTCAGTCTCAATGTCACAGCAATGTGCGGGTTCATCCAACCTCTCGATGGTAATTTGGGGAGCCTCATTGCCCCACCTGACTTTGAACATAGAAGACATAGTAGCTTGCGCGTCCGCTAACTGGTTCTCTTCTCTGGGGAAGTGTTCAAAGGTTATCTCTTCAAAGTGTGGGAGCAACGTCAATACATACTCTTTGTAAGGAATAAGATTTGGGTGCTTCGTATCCCACTCGCCTTTGATCTGACTGATCACCAGAGAAGAATCTCCAAATACACTTAAGAACTTAATCCTCAAGTCAATAGAAGCTCGAAGACCCAGGATACATGCTTCATACTCCACCATATTGTTGGTGCAGTTAAAACATGATCGGGCGGTGAACGGAGTATGACAACCCTCAGGAGATATAATAACAGTACCAATGCCATTACCCAATGCATTTGATGCTCCATCAAAATAAGTAGACCATCGGGATCCTTCCTCAGGTCCTTCATCCGGTCCAGGTTCTTCAAAGTCGGTCACCAACATGATATTCTCATCCGGGAACTCGAAATTCATGGATTGGTAGTCATCCACGGCCTGATGCGCCAAATGATCCGCCAATACACTCCCCTTGATTTCTTTTTGGGTTATGTATTGGATGTCATACTCAGTTAAGATCATCTGCCATCTTGCTATTCTTCCGGATAAGGCAGGCTTTTCAAAGATATACTTGATTGGATCCATCTTTGATATCAATAAGGTGGTGTGAGTCAGCATATACTGTCTCAGCCAGTGAGCAGCCAATGCCAAAGCGCAACAAGTTTTCTCGAGAAATGAGTATCGGGTCTCATAGTCGGTAAAGTTTTTGTTAAGGTAGTAAATAGCGTGCTCTTTTAAGCCAGACTTGTCATGCTTCCCCAACACACACCCCATTGAATTATCCAGTACTGTCAAGTATAAGATCAAAGGTCTTCCTTCAACTGGAGGCATCAGAATAGGTGGATCTTGGAGGTATTCCTTGATTCTCTCGAAAGCGGTCTGGCACTCATCATTCCATTTTACCACTTGATCTTTCTTCAGCAGCTTGAAGATTGGCTCACAAGTAGCGGTTAGGTGTGAAATGAACCTGGTAATGTAATTCAGACGTTCCAAAAAGCCTCTAACTTCCTTTTCTGTGCGGGGAGCTGGCATCTCTTGTATGGCTTTTACCTTGGCAGGGTCCACCTGAATACCTTTATCACTGACGACGAAACCCAGCAACTTACCAGACCTTACCCCGAAGGTGCACTTGTTCGGGTTTAACCTCAGCTTGTACGTTTTCAACCTGTCAAACAATTTCTGGAGATGGCCAAGGTGTTCTGCCTCAGTTTGAGACCTTGCGATCATGTCATCAACATAAACCCCAATCTCATGGTGAATCATGTCGTGGAACAAAGTGACCATGGCACGCTGATATGTTTCCCCAGCATTCTTCAACCCAAAAGGAATTACTTTGTAACAGAAGGTGCCCCACTGTGTAACGAAGGTTGTCTTCTCCATGTCTTCGAGAGCCATCTTGATCTGATTGTAACCAGAAAAACTATCCATGAAGTAGAAGAATTTGTGCTGCACGGTGTTATCGACCAGAACATCGATGTGAGGAAGTGGGAAATCATCCTTGGGGATTGCCCTGTTCAGATCTCTATAGTCCATACACATCCGTACCTTACCATCTTTCTTAGGCACCGAAACAACGCTGGCAACCCACTGTGGATAAGAAGTGACAACGAAAAATCCCGTGTCGAACTGTTTCATGACCTCAACTTTTATTTTCTTAGACATCTCAAGGCGCATACGGCGAACCTTCTGATTTACCGGAGGATAGTCTTCTTTAGTCGGCAGGCAGTGTACCACAATATCAGTGTCCAAACCAGGCATATCTTCGTAGGACCAAGCGAAGATCTCAACATAGTCGCGTAGCATCTGTATCAACCATTGCTTGACACTGGGGTCCAGATTTGCACCTATCTTAACCTCTTTCCTGTCTTCCTCTGTACCCAAATTCACTGATTCAACTGGCTCTTCATGAGGCTGTATGGATTTTTCTTCCTGTAGTAACAGTCTAGCAAGTTCTCCAGGCACCTCACAATAATCCTCACCTTCGTCCTCGGCTTGGTTGATCGGATTTTCGAAGTCATAACTGGCAGTAGCAAAGTTGTTATCAATGGGATCCAGAGTGGATATGGATTTGCATTATGATATGTGAGTGTGTGTAAGAGAATAACTGTTTTAATAGAGTGAGAAAAAAAAAACAAGGAGCGCAAAATTTGTAATGCAAGAAACGTCCAATGCTTTATTAATGATATATGAAAATGTCAAATAATAAGCCCTCACAAGCATGGCTAAAGTGCCTCGGGCAAGGCACCAGGCCGTAAAGTTTCAAACTGTTTATTACAACTCTTTAAAACAAAAGTCAATTACTATGGGATAAAAGAAATAGGTATGAAGTCCTTCGTCGTCCAGTTGTTCAATCCACCATTGGTTGTAGGGTAGATCTAGCTGTCGATATCTGAATCCTTTTCATCATCTTCAATTGCATTAACTCCCTGATTGCTGATATACAGTGGAGGTCTTCCAATCCATGTGCGCCTAACCTCCCTTTGAGCTCCTGTAGTAAAGCCCAAACCAAATTTGTCAGTTTTGTGCGTGAAATCAGAGAGCTGACCCCAATTTGTACATCCACCTTCTTCAATTACAGCCCTGGCATCCTTGAGAGAAGCCATCTCTATCAGAGGTTTGTCGGTAGCAACTTCAGTTGACGCCAAAGTTTGGGGGACCTCTTCAAAGTTATGACAAGGGGTTTCGATGAACTCCCCATCCATCTCAACGTAGTGAAAGGAATTGAGTTGACTCACCATATACTCCTCTTCACCCCGTACAGTGACAATCTTCCCCTTTACCGGATATTTCAAAATTTGATGGAGCGTGGAAGTCACTGCCCCAGCCTTATGAATCAAAGGACGACCCAACAAGTAAGAGTATGATGGTCTGATATCCATCACATAGAAGGTGGATCCAAAGGTCTGAGAACCCACTTTAACAGGGATGTCCACCTCCTCGTGCACCATCCTTTTTGACCCGTCGAAAGCCCTGACCACAATATTGCTCGGCTTCAGAATCAAATCTTCACAATCTAGACAATCTAATGCTTTCTTTGGTAGAACATTCAATGAGGACCCGGTATCCACCAGTACATGGGCCATAGTAGTGCCCCTGCACTCGATCAAGATGTGCAAAGCGCCATTGTGATTTCTTCCTTTAGCAGTCAGATCTGCATCTGAGAAACCTAGCCCATTGTCAGCAGTCAGGCTAGCCACATAGTCTTTGAACTGATTTGCGGAAGTTTCCTGCGGCACATGCGCAGTCTTGAGAAATGCAATTAGAGCCTTCGCATGGGCTTCAGAATATAACAACAAGGACAACATGGAAATTTTTGACGGGGTCTTCCCCAGCTGCTCGACTACGTTGTAGTCGCTCTTCTTGATAATCTTCAAAATTTCTTCTATCTCTTGTTTAGAGGCTTCCCACACATTTTTTCTAGGCGTCTCCGTCCGAGCAGGCTCACCTGTGATTTCTTTGCCCCGAGTCCCAGATGGCTCAACGACGGGGGTGATAACTGGAATAGGAACTGGGATAGTAGTTGATGTACTAGCAGATGGAATGACAACAGGTTTTTGGGCAGCCGGAGGGGAAATCTCGGGAGAAAAGAGTCTTCCGCTTCTGGTGACCTTGCTAGCCCCGACAATATTACTGACATCAACATCAGCTTCCTCACTTTTAAAGTCTTGTTTAACTCCATGGTAATACATATCAACACCATAGTGCCAAGGGACAGCCTTATCCGAAGTGTATGGGATAGGACCAGGGACAGTAATTATTAACAGAGCAATTCTTGAGACGGGTGTAATCCTAACAGGATTTCTCGGGGAAACCTTGGAAGGATTGGCGAAAATGGTTATGATGGCAACGTCTTCAATTGGAACCAACAGAATCATAGTCTTTTTGAACAGGATCTCTTTGTTATCCATCAGGCGTTGAACACCTGATTTCAACAAGTGGCAACCAACAGGCAGAATTAAACACATGTGGCAACCTTCGCCACATCCCGGAAATAAACCGGCCAACAACAAATTCTTCTTAACTTTCATCAAAGGAGTATAAATTTCTTCCATGGAGGTTACAAATAAATCATCGTCCACAACATTTACTCCATGACCATGTTTGGGCATGGGAGCAGTTATAACATTGGGCTTCTCCGGAGCATCAAACTCAATCTCTTTGGCTTCGATCAAGTCTTGCACCTTGTTTTTCAAGGCCCAACAGTTGTTTGTATCATGACCTAGGCTTTTGGAGTGATAGGCGCAACGGGTATTCGGGTTATAGTGGGGAGAAGTGGTGTTGGGGTTCTTCGGGGCTTCCCTCAGAGTTACCAGATTAGTCTTCAATAATTGTGGTAGAATTTGAGACACGGTCATATTGAGCCGAGTGTACTGCCTCTGTGGTCTTTCCACCCTTTGTTGATTGTTACGTTGTGGAGCAACTGTGGGTCTTGATATCACTACCGCATTTACTGCTTGACGGTGTTCAGGTCTAATTTGGCCCCTCGGGCCGTAGACTGCACTAGCTTCTTTCTTACCGGTGAAACGCTTCTTCGCTGCACTTGATGAAGTATCCTTTTGTATATTACCACTTCGGATACCAGATTCTACTCTTTCTCCAGTCAAGATCAACTCAGTAAATCCAGATGACGAACTATCGATCAGATGATTCAAAAATAGACCAGATAGCGTTCCTAGAAACATGTCAACCAGCTCCCTGTCAGACAAAGGGGGTTGGATTCTTCCAGCCAAGTCTCTCCACTTTTGAGCATAGTCCTTAAAACCTTCGCTTGCACCCATTGACATACCCTGAAGCTGAGTATGAGTGGGAGCAAGGTCGGCGTTATACTGATACTGCCTGTAAAAAGCAGCATCAAGGTCTTCCCATTTTCGGACATTGGCTCCTTCCAATTGATAAAACCATTCAAGCTGAGTCCCTGACAGACTATCTTTAAAGAAATGCACCCACAAATTTCTATCAGCAGTGTGGGGTTGAATTTTCCTGACATAAGAATGGAGATGGAGTTTTGGGAAAGACACTCCATCATACTTGGCGAAAACTAGAGCTTTGAACATATGAGGGATCACCACTCCTGATACCAGTCCCAGTTCTCTGAAATCCAAACCAGGGATCTTCTAAATCTCCATAGCACTCAGACGGTCTTCTAGCTGCTTGTACCTATCCTCGGCAGGAGGATATTGCTCATCATCAAGATCAGTATCATTATCAGAGATTGCAGGACTGGGGCCCTTTTCTTCTTCTTGGTTCTCCCCTTCCCTGGATGAAGAGGACAAATCAACTTGCTGTTTCAACCTATCCCCAAACCTTTTTCCCATACTCAGAAGAACAACCTTCTTCTTCTTCTTCTTCTTCTTCTTCTTCTTCTCTTTCAGAATGAGAGTCTTCAAATCCTCTTGCCCTTTAGCCAAGCTCAAGAACATCTGTTGGAATTGGGCGTTCTGTGCCTGAAGATCTTTGATGGCTTGATCAAAAGACATTTCTGCTGAAATAAACAACGAAGGAGATGAGAAACCTGTAATGGTACATGTAATGATGTGCATGATAATGGGATACATATGTAATGATCTCAAAGACTTTGGGAGATTTAAATTTGCAAACCAGAAATAAAGAAACTTTATTAGATTAAATTATAAAAGGTTCAACAATGCCTTTGAGGCATTACAAAGAAGTAAATGAAAAACAAATCTAAAACTAGAAAAGTAAAAATAAAAAATCCCATGTACGTTTCCTCTTTGTCCTGACGTAGTCATTGATCACTCTTTCTTCCTCGAGCTGCCTGGTGAGCTTCAAAATCTTCCTCTCTTGCTCATGGTACTTCTCCCGGTAAGTATCCCTTTCCTCTCTTAGCTGAATCCAAGACCTCTGCAATTCCCCAGGATCAGTGGGCATATAAGGGTAAAGAACCATGTAAGGAATGCCTTCTTCATTAGTAGGCTCCACAATCACAGGCAATACGGCTTCATAAGGCATCCCAAGCTTCTGGGCACGAGCTCGGACCCATTAGAGGTAAGGCTGCATAGGAATGGAAGTCCTTGGTCCCAACTCTTGGGGGTCAGATCTGTTCACCATGCCCCAAGCTCGTATAAACCTCCAGCGGTGCTCGTCAACATCTTCCTTGAAGTCAAATGTAATATTCTCAAGAAGTAGCTCACGGGGACCGTCTCTCCGAGCACGACCAAACTGTCGCAAACCTAGACAAGGATTATAGGTTATACCCCATCTGATTCCAAGCAAAGGGACATTAGGGTATCCCCCACAACGATCAATGACAGCAGTGTCTTCCATAGCCCGGGAACACCAGAGAATGTCTGTATGAGCCAGTGACATTATTCTGTAGGACCATCCCAAACCTTCTTCGTTCTTCAGCACAAACTTAGGGAGGTGCGAAATAAACCACCTCGACAATAATGACATATAACACATAAGAGTCCCTCTTCTTCGCACGGTATGAGTGTAGAGGGCATGCAAGATATCACCCAATAGAGTAGGCACAGGATTGCGAGAAAGGAAGATCTTGACAGAATTCACATCCACAAAGGAATCCGGATTCCGGAAGAGAACTAAACCATAGATAAGGAGAGCCAAAACATCTTCAAAAGCCTGAAAATCCAAATTATCCCAGAATAGCTGAGTCTGGTCTATCAGAAATTTGGATAAGAACCCTTCGACCCCACTTCGTGTTTCCCAATTGGATACTACATCAGCCCGTTTCAGATGCAGAGCTGAGGCAATGTCTTCTGGTCTGGGAACCTCTTCCATACCTGTGAAGGGTACCTGCTCAAGGATGGATATGCCCAATAAGTGAGAAAACTCTTCCAAAGTGGGAACCAGCTGGTAATCTGGAAAGGTGAAACAATGGTGCACAGGATCGAAGAACTGGAAAAGTACACTCATCATCTGCTCATCAAACTTTGAGGTGACCAGGCTAATGAGTTGTCCATGTCTCTTAATGAACATAGAAGTTTCAGAAACTCTTAAGGCTAACTCTTTAAGTTGAGCATTTATTTGCACAAAGTTAACTCTGATGGTATTTCTGCGCAGGGAAGCCATAATCTGCAAAACTGAACAAAGATAAATCCCCTTGGTCTTTGAAATGGTTAGTATAATGAAGTATGCATGCTGTGCTATGATGCATGATGTCATGATAAAAACAACAGGTATAACAGATGACAGGCATGGCAAAGGAAAACAAGTCACACAAAAGCCCTTAAGTTTAAGGCTTGCATGGGGTCAAAGGTAATACCCTCTTGAAGTTCAGTTGGTTTCAACCTGTCCTAGCAAAATTAACCGAGTTCTAGAGGTTCTCAATATCACTGAACATCCTCCATCGATCATGGTTTCAGCTCACGCAATCTTTTCTTGCGGCCGAAACTAACTCGAGAGTATGGTCTCAATGAGTGTAGCATCGAGTATCAACCAGTTCTCAGCTTTATACCGAGGCCCGCTATCTCACTACTTTCTAATGGCCAAGTTGGTCGATTAAAGATTCTAAGGTCAGTTGATGCTTAACGACACACATAGCGGCCCCGCATTCTCCTCGTTTTTCCATAAGGGATACCGGTACCAACAAATGTGCCACATCAACGTAGCTACTGCTTCAACTGTATCGGTCTATGCCGTACAATTCCCTCACATTTTATTGCTACTTACCTAAAAGGTGTCTCCAGATCCGGGTTAGGATCTATAGTAACTCCCAAACAAAACCCTTAAAAGTAAAGCAACCAAAACAAACAAGAGAAGCAAATATGATGAACTAAATCCTAAGGTATACCCCACTTATTTATTCCCCAGCAGAGTCGCCAGTTCTGTGATACGGTGGCAGAACCGACTATTTTGGAAAATGCTGGTTTGCGTTTTGCATTTGTGTTTGCAAAATGTCGCGGTAAGCAAGAGTCGCCACTGACTTTTATTTTATCCAACTGGAAGGGAAAAAAGCACAGAAAAATTCCTTTTTTGAGATTTTGAGTACGGGGGGTAGATTATAGAAAGGGAAGGTGTTAGCACCCTTTCTATCCATGGTTCTCTATAGGCTCTTAGGTACTTTCTCATCTTTTAAAATTGCTTGTGTGTGTTTGTTTTGAAAAGTTTTTTTTACTTCGTTTTAACCCTTGCTTCTGTCTTCAAGAGTGTTACGAAGTTGTTTTTTGAAAACTTTGTTTGGAAAGTGTAAGTGTGAAAAATTTTTATTTGTTTTGAGCAAGTACCCGTTAGCATCTACCTACTCGAAAAAAGAACCGTTTATGTTCTTGTTTCCTTTAGACAGCGCTATCCCACTATTAAGGAGTAGGTAGCATCGTTGTTGGAGTTGTAAGGGTCAATTCGTAAGGGACGTACGATCACTAAAGCAATGTTAGAATGTCTTAGTAATAACCCTAATGTATTAAGATCATATTCGAGGCAACATTTCTGAACGGGACTTTTGATCTTTGTTAGACAGGAGGGCAACCACTAAGACACCTATACTTAATGACCGTTTACCGAAGGCAACCGAAGTGAGAGTATACCCTAAGAGTGCACATGTGCGAGTGATTTGCGAGAATTAAAATGCGAGAAATAAAAACTACGCTATTACAAGGCTTCGGGATAGGGATTAATTTACATAGCCAAAAACTCGTAAAACGATAAATAAAAGAAAATTCCAATTAAGCTATTACATACCGTAAGCAGATACATTAATATTGCAAAAATAGTAAACGCGCGCGATGAATCGAGAACAAGAAATTTAGGGCTTTGACCCCAACTACCTAATTGTTATTTAAAAGAAAAAAACATTTTCTGTCGTTTTTTATTATATTGAGAAAATAAGGTTTAATTGAATAAATAAAAACCCTAATTACTAATTAATTTTATTTAAGAAAAAATAATCAAGTTAACCTATTTTTTGCATTTTTTGTTTTGGGAAAAGAAATAAAAATTAAATCAAAAGTTAACCCTAATTTTTCTAATTGATTTTAATTATATACAGAAAAGTTAGAATTACCCTAAATTAAATTTAAACTAATATTAAAATAAATTTTATAAAATAAAAAAACCTAATTCTAAATTTGTGAAATTTGATTTTGTGATTTTTTTATGAAAAAGGAAATTAATTTTGTTAGAAAATAATTTAAACAAACTAAATTAAATAAAGGAAAAATTTAGAAAAGAAAAGAGAATGGGCCTGAGGTAAATAGCAAAAGGGAGGGGTGTTGTTTGCAACTTTCTGGGCCCAGATGCTGATGGCCCTTTTGACTTTTCCCATCCCATGCATGCGCTTCACTCATGCCCATGGTGGACCTTCATTGGGAAGGCCATAGATATGGCTCGTTGGTGATTTGGATGATTGGATGCTGAGGATGTATGGTGGACTCATGGGGTACCTGCACGCTTGATTATGCAAAGGAAAACAATATAAGGCAAATTGGGACCTGGGGATCGAACCCAGGTCCTTGAGCATTATCACTCTGCATGCTTACTATCTGAGCTGGCCACGTTAATTGTACATATGATTAACAACAAATATTATATGATAAAAACAAAAAAAAATTCTGAAACGCGCAAAATTCAAATGGACGAGTCATGGAGCGCCACGTTATCCTTCTTCTTCCTCCCACCGTTGCTAAAAGTTTCTTGACTTTTACCTACGGTCATCTGAGTGTAGGTACAACCCTGTGCTTCTCCAAAATCCTGTGCAAGCATGATAAATCACAACCAATGGTACCAATCAACTCGTTGCAACCTCACGAGCATCATGGTACCATTATCCATGCCTAATTGTTCCTGTACACAAAACCCCTAAAAACGAAACTAGAACCCTAGCCATGGCAACTTGCTGTATGGTCAATAAAAATATAATTGGATATAACCATTAGCTTGCAAACATCTCAATGATTAAGAATGTATCAATGAATCATGCTAAATGTGCCAGAATTGAGATATTCGAATTCAAGAAAAGGGATGAACCGTATGAAACTTACAACGCGATTCTGGGTGTGAGGAAGCTTGCTAGTGGTTGAATATTGATCCTTGGATGTCCAGCAAGCGATTGGTGTGATTGGAATGGCTTGAGAGGGCCTGAAACCTGAAAACCAGTTTTCACTTTTTCTTGAATTTTTTGCAACTTGCTCTCTCTCTCTCTCTCTCTCTCTCTTGTACGCCTCCAACCTCTTTGTTTTTTATCTACAATTGTTCCTTATGTACCCATGAATGAATTAGGGTTGCCACTATGTTTCAAATCTTCTCCAATTATGATCATTGATTCATGATTTGATCCTTGTGCAAATATTTCCAAATCAAGCAAAATGCAATCTTTTTGTATCCATATGAGCCTTGCACGATTTGATTTTGCTTCCAGCTGTGTAATAGACCTAACCATGCACAAAATCTCAAGATTTAATTAGTTTTTGATATTTTCATTATTTTATTTTGATTTAATTGAAATAAAATCAAAATAAATGAAAAAAATAAAAGAATGACAGGTGGAAGGGCTCATGGGTCGTGGGTCACATTACAAACTCAGTGCAAGCATCAAAAGTTGGGCCCTGTTATACCCCAAAATTTGCCCTCCCATATTCTTCAAGAAATTGCCAAGCCAAGTCACAAAATTCCCCAAGGGTTGTGCAGTTCAACAGTCTCCTAAACAGTCCAAATTAGGGTTTTGAGTTTGATCAAGAAAAGGAAGTTTTCAAAGGTTCAATCAAGTCTCATATGCTTACAAACATGGTCAAGCATCCTCATATCAAGTTTCAAGGCATTCAGCTCAAGATTGCACAGTCAAAACCCTAAATTGCACTACAATCAACTGTAGGGGCAAAATGGTCATTTGGCAGTCAAAAGTTCAAATTTTTGGTCAATATATCATTTTGAAGCCACAAACATCATTTGATCAATGCTTGATCATGATTCTCAAAATTTGGCTCAGAAATCATCAAAGATGCAAAAGTTGCTATATTTGGACAGCTGAAAAAGTCAACTGAAATTGACCAGGGCATAACTTTCACATGGATTATCAGAAAAATTCCATCCAAAGCTCATTTTGAAGAGAAAGACATTTCCTACAACTCATCTTCATACTTCAAGTCCAAGAAATGCTCTCACAAAAAGTTATCAATTTCAACATTATAGGTCATTTTCAAAAGTCAACAAAAAGGGACTTTAAGTCAAAGGCCATAACTTGAGATTGGTAAATCAAAATGACATGGGACCAAAGACATTGGTTAAAGGACTCAAAGACCTTTCCAAAATGTCCAAGAACATGTGAAAAGCTTAAAAATTGAGCAAGTTATGCCTTGTAGAAGTTGGGAAAATTTTGTGAAATGGCAAAAGTCAATTATCTTTGAAAATCCAATTTTGACAAAAGGGCCCCATTTTTCTCACTTTGTCCATCCTTGTCATGCCACACACGTGGCCCATGGTTGATTTCAAGACCAAATGTTGACTTTTTTATTTTATTTAATTTTTGATGATTTAATTCATTTTAATTCATTGAAAATTCAAATAAAATTTAAAACTCAATGAAATGGTGTCAAATGAATTTGGACAAGTTCTATACATCATGAACCAATTCAAAAATCAGGCCAAGGTTCATTTTCATACTAAGTCTAGGTTTTGGCTAGAATTTAGGAAAAAATGGTTAATGAACAAACCCTAATGCCAATTCTTTCTCAAGCATGGATTAAGGTCAAATAGCAAGCCTATTCAATTGCAGGATGATCACTGAGTCCAACCCTACCTAGAACATAGCACAAAGCACGCTGAAAAGGCATTGGGACATTTGAAATTTTGGACATAAAAGGCAAAACTGAAATCAATGCTAGGGATCTTCTCAAGCCAAAATTTTTGTACCAATAGCTTCCTGAGATAATTTTGAACGTGTCCCAATTCATAACCTCAATCAAAGCTCCTCGAATTGATAGCTACCATCCAAACTGTACAGCCAAATTTTTGAATTCGTGTTCTTGATTCTACGCATCCTCTTGCATTTTTAATTACATATTCATACTCATGATGAAGCTTCCAAGCTGACCTATGCATTTAATTTCATTTTTGTGCCATAAATTGGAACTTGCCATTTTTGAATTCTAGGGTTCCGGTGTTCTTAAATTGGGGCTTTTGTAAATAGGTAAAATTAGAGCTTCAGAACCACACCATCACACTCCATGCATCTGGACGAAGAGAATGAGATGCTCGCGCCCAATTTCTGATGACCACAGCCCTATTCGTTATTTCTCCATAGCCACTCTAACCCCACGGTTGCAAAACCGTTGCTAACTTGTTTTGTTTACAGGGACGTGAAGAAGATGAAGATGTGGCACTCTGTGACTCGTCCATTCAAAATTCGCGCGCGTGTTAGTCCATATGCGTTGGTTTTATTTTATATTGTTCATTAATTATAATATGTTAAATGAAATCAATTGGCTCAGCTGGCAGGGACGCGCACTAAGGACCACAATGACCTGGGTTCAAACCCCAGGTCTCACACATTTCCAATATTTTTTTTCCTTTCCAGGTTCAATGCAACGCCCACATGAGGACTCACCATGCACATTCAAGAAGCGTTATCCACGTGTCCCAGGGGACCTGATCAAGGGTCCAGCTTGAAGGTATACCATGAGGGCAAGTCAGCAGGCGCACACTTGAATGGAAAAAGTCAACAAATGGCCATCAACTGGGCCATGCCTTTCAGATTTGCACTCCCAAATTCAAGTCCATACCCTCCTGGTTCTATTTTTCTTTCTTTTTAATTTTCTTCATATTCTATTATTTACTTTTTTTTACTTTCTGATTTAATTAATTTTTTACAAAAATACAAAAAACATTAAAAAGGCAAAAAGAAATATAATTAATTTTGATTCTTTTTTTAATAAATTAAAATATGACTCATTTAGTTTAATTAGGTTTTAATGTTAATTTTAATTCTTTTTTCATAATAAAAATCCCAAAAAAATGTAGGATTAGGTTTATTTAATTTTCAATTTCCTTTTTTAATTCTTTAACCTTTTTTCTCACAATGTTATTATTTATTATTTATTTTCTATAAATCAAAATTGTACATAATTAGTTTAGAATTTAATTAGGCTAGAAAGTAAATCTTTTTTTTTTCATAATAAACATAAAAAATGATAGAACTAGGATTTTAATTTTAATTAACTTTTCTCTTTTTTCTTTTAAACCTAAAAAACACAAAAACATTATTTTTAATTTTTAATTTCCTTGATTAATTTTAATTATCTGTTAAAGGGTCCAACGCCCTAATTTTGTTTAGTCTTTATTTCGCGCGTTTGTTTTATATTTATTAAATACCTCTGTATATGCCCCAAAGCCATGTAATTAAAAACTCTCGGACTTTTTATTCGCTTTATTTTATTTTCAGTCAAATCGGGTTCGGTTTTTTTGGCGATGTGGACCCGCGCCAGTTGTAATAGTTAGATTTATTTTCTCGCAAATATAACTGTTAATAAATATGCATGAAAGAATGAATGCCCGGAAAATAAAATTGAATCGTTAGATCGCCAATGCATGACAAGACAAATAATGAACTGAAAATGACACACAATTCGCACACACCACCCCTAGGGTACGCCTCACTGTTGCCTTTCGAAAGGTGGTCGTCGAGTAGAAAACGTCTTAGTAAGTCCTCATGGTCCGGGAACCTGGCATGAGGGTAGCTTCTAAGGTGTTTTCCCATTGCTCCGGTGACCACCACGTCCCTAAAACTCGAATTGACCCGAACATCTCCAACGGTGGTGCTACCTACCTCTCAATGGTGGGATGGCACTACTTTAAAGGACATTTACACAGACGAATTCCTTAGGGTAGATAGGTTCTCAAGGGTACTTGCTCTAATTTCAAAACAAAATCAAAACATCTTTTCACCAACACCTTTCAAAACTTTCAAAACAAACTTTTCAAAACACTCTGACATATGAGTTGAACTGAAACTTTTCAAAGAATATTTTTGAAACCCACATTGAAAAGCAAGCAAACATTTTGAAAACACATTGAGCAAGTACCTAAGAGCCCATGGATAACCATGGATAGAAAGGGTGCTAACACCTTCCCTTTCTATAACCTACCTCCCGAACCGAGAGCAATCTCTTTAAGGAATTTTTCTGTGCTTTTGTCCTTTCCATTTGGAGAAAATAAAAGACGGTGGCGACTCTTGCTTCCGCGACATTTCGCGAACCAGCGTTAAACAGTCAGTTCCAGATCCACCGATCACAGAACTGGCGACTCTGCTGGGGAATAAAACTTAAAGTGGGGTATACCTTAGGATTAAGATCACTGTGTTTTCAATTGCTTTCTTTGCCTGCTTTATTATTGTGGGTTGCTTGGGAGTTCTATAGATCCTAACCCGGATCTGGGGATACCTTCTTAGAAAGTAGCAACAAGGCTGTGAGGGAACTGTGCGGGGTATACCGACATGGTTGAAACAGTCTGCTATGTTGATGTGGCACTTTGGTGTGTACCGGTAACCCTTGAGTCAGTCAAGGAGAGTACGGGGCCTCCATGTGGTGTCATGAAGCATCAACAGACCTTAGGAACCTTAATTGAACCATCTTGGCCTCTTTAGGGTAGTGAGATAACTGACTTTGGTGCAGTCCGAGGTTGGTTGATACTCGATACTACACTCAATTGAGGGTTGCTTTCCTGGAATATTTCGGTCGCCAGTTCAGTGGCTAAATCGAAACGATGAACAATGAAAGCAATCCCGTGATATTGGGAACCTTAGAACCCGGTTACTTTGATTAGGACAGGATGAACCCACCAACTTCAAGAGGGTACTACCCAGACCCCATGCTGGCCTTAAACCTTAAGGGCCTGTCTTGTGTGCCTTGTGTGCCTTACATGTTTGTCTTTGTAAATATCTGTGTAATCATAGCATCATGACATCATCCAGCATCATATGCATTGACTAACCATTTCAGGGGTTCGAATTTTCATCTTTGTTCTTATTTTGTAGGACATGGAAACTGTTCGTAGAAAGACAATTCCAGTCAGTCTTGTAAGGATCCCTCCTCAGCTTAAGGAGCTTATATCCAGAATTCCTGAGAACTCTTCATTCAGTGAAAGACATGGAAGCCTCATCAGCTTGGTCAACACCAACATTGAGGAAGATATGATAAAAGTCCTGTTCCAATTCTTTGACCCTCTGCATCACTGTTTCACCTTCTTGGATTATCAGTTGGTACCTACATTGGAGGAGTTCTCCCGACTCCTGAAGATCCCTATCCTTGATCAGCTACCCTTCAACGGTACAGAAAAGGAACCTAAGCTTGAAGAGATTGCTAAAGCCTTGCACCTACAGTCATCTGACCTCAAGGGACATTGGGAAGTTAGAAGTGGTATCAAAGGGTTCTTAGCCAGGTTTCTGTTTGAAAAGGCCTATGATTGTTGGAACTCCCTTGACTTACAAGCTTTTGAAGAGGTTGTGGCCCTCCTTGTTTATGGTTTGGTGTTGTTCCCTAACCCAGACCAGCTCATTGATATCAGTGCCGTCCAGATCTTTATGTCCCGGAATCCTATACCTACGTTGCTGGGAGACCTCCTTCACTCATGTTACACTCGAACCATGAGAAAAAGAGGTGTCCTAATGTGTTGCACTCCTCTCCTGGGAAAGTGGTTTATTTCGCACCTTCCACGATCAGTCCTGAAGAACGAGCGGGGTTTAAGATGGTCACAACGGTTGATGACTCTTACGCATGCAGATATACATTGGTGCCCTAGGTCCAGAGAAGATGTCACTATCATTGATCGCTGCGGAGAGTATCCTAATGTTCCTTTACTTGGAATCAGAGGGGGTATTACTTATAGTCCACGCCTGGCTTGGAGACAGTTTGGTTATGCTCGGAGGGATGGTCCTCATGACATGTTGATTCCTGACATAGTTTTTGACTTCGACAACGATACTCAAGGACTTCGCCAGAGATTTATCAGAGCTTGGAGGATGCCTAGTAGGATAGACAGCAAGACACTGGGGCACAGGAACTCCATCCCTTTGGAGCCTTACCTCAAATGGGTACGAGCCCGCTCTCAGAAGTTAGTAATGCCTTATCCTCACATGCTTCCAGTAATCAAAGAACCTGCCCTGGAGGGAGAGGTGTCTCATGTTATTCAGCACCCTGATATGCCCACATCTTGGGAAGAGATGCAGAAGAGCTGGATCCAGCTTAAGGAAGAACGGAATTCTCTTGAGACTAATTTGCATGCCAGTGAAAAGAAGGTCTTGGAGCTCACCCGCCTGTTGCACGAGGAAAGGAGTCTTAACACTTACATAGCTCCAAAGAAGATGCGCAACATATTTTGGATGTGATTTGATCTTTTTGTACTTTTGCCCATGAGGCTTTGATGTATTAAAACAATGGTTTTCTTAATAATAAAGTGTGTTCCTTTTGGTCTACAACAAACTTGAATTTTCGAACTCTTGAATGCATTGCATAAACACATATCATTCATCATGTGCATCATAAATACTCTTCTTTTCAGGTTGTTTACCGTTCTTCGCTGTTTATTTCAGCATCATGAACCCTCCTGAATCATCAACCGATGCGGCTATCAAGGCTCTTCAGGCGCAGAACGTCCAGTTTCAGGCGCAAAACGCCCAATTTCAGGAGCTGATCAAGGGCTTGTCTCAGGGTCAACAAGAGTTAAAGACCATGCTGTTGAAAAAGACTAAGAAGAAGAGGAGGACTGTGCTATTTAGCACTGGGCGCAGACTCGGGAACACCTTGCAAATTGAAGCTGAAAGGACTCCTCCATCTGTGACAGAAGGTAGTCACCATGAAAGGGAGGTCACTACTCCTGTGGGCTCTGATACTGAAACAGACTTCAATGATGACCAGTACCCTCCTGCTGAAGACCGGTACAAACAGCTGGAAGACAGGTTAAAGGCTGTGGAAGTTCAACGAGTACCTGGATTGGATTTCGGAGACTTGGGGTTATCTACTGGAGTGGTGATCCCGCACAAGTTCAAAACGCCTGTCTTCGTGAAGTATGATGGGGCTTCCTGTCCCAAGATGCATCTCCGTTCTTATGTAAGGAAGATCCAGCCTTACACAGCAGACAAGAACCTTTGGATCCACTTCTTCCAGGAGAGTCTTTCAGGGACTCACCTCGATTGGTTCTATCAGCTAGATGGAATCAGCATTCGTAACTGGGAGGATCTGGCCACTGCTTTTTACAAGCAGTATCAGTATAATGCCGACCTCGCTCCTACGCGTACCCAACTCCAGGGTATGTCGCTAGGGTCGGGTGAAGGTTTTAAGGAGTATGCTCAGAAATGGAGAGACCTGGCTGGCAGGGTGCAGCCACCGTTGACGGATCGGGAGCTGGTAGATATGTTCTTGGGGACCCTATCTGGTCCATTTTTCAACCATCTCATCGGTAATTCCTCTGCTGGGTTCACTGACCTGATCCTGACTGGTGAAAGGATTGAGGCCGGTATAAAATCGGGGAAGATACAAAAAGTTGCCTCCTCCAGTACTGAGAAGAAGCCCTTCAAAAAGGAGGCTAGTGCTGTATATAACTCCCGGAGAACAGAGCGACCTGAACACCGCCAATCTGTCAGTGCGGTAATGATCGCCAAACCTGCTGCCGCTCCTCGGCCAACTAATCCTCAGAAGTTTGAAAGACCCCGGAGAGAGTTCACCCGGTTAAGCATGACCTTATCACAAATCCTGCCACAGTTGCTATCCGCCAATTTAGTGACTGTCAAGGAGGCTCCAAAGTTTCCCAACACTGCATCTCCCAAGTTCAATCCAAATGCTCGCTGTGCTTATCACTCTGATAGCCCGGGGCATAACACAGATGACTGTTGGGCCCTAAGGAACAAAGTTCAAGACCTCATTGATGCCAAGGAGATACAGTTTGAGGCGCCCGAGGGGCCAAATGTTGCAAATGCTCCCTTGCCCCAGCATGGAGTGAATGCTGTTGAGGAAAATTTGTATGTAGCTTCGGTGGATGATGTTGCTACTCCGTTGCTGATGGTTAAGAGGAATCTGTTGCTAGCCGGTTTATTTCCGGGATGTAGCGAAAGTTGCCCTCTATGTGTTGCTTCCCCTGTTGGTTGTTCTCTGTTGAAGTCAGGCATCCAAAACCTGATAGATAATAGAGAGATTTTGTTTGAAAAGACTGTTGTTCCTGCTGCTCCTGTTGAAGAAGTGTCAATCGTTACCATCTTCAACAACTATTCCGAGGCTCCTTCAAAGAAGCCTGTACAAGTTGTGTCAGTTCACAAGAATGTTCCCATCACCATTACTGTTCCGGGGCCTATACCCTACAAATCTGATAAGGCTGTCCCATGGCACTATGGGGCGGATGTTTATGTTCTGGGTGTGAAACAAGAGTGCAACATTGATACTGGTGTCTCCAACATCACCGGGCCTGCTAAGGTCACTCGTAGTGGAAGACTGTTCTCGCCAGACATTGCTCCTCCAGCAATTCATAGGCCTTTGATCTTCACACCTGCCAGAGTGCCTGTTTCTCCTTCTGACCAAGTATCCACCCCTGCTGCTGAGTCATCTGATACTCGGGGCAAGGGAACTGCTGCTGATGTGCCTGCCAGGACGGAGGCACCAAAGACCATTGTTGAGGCTTCCAAGCAGGAAATGGAAGAAATTCTCAAGATAATAAAGAAAAGTGATTTCAATGTTGTGGAACAGCTGGGGCACACCCCCTCTAAAATCTCCATGTTGTCACTGCTGCTGTGTTCAGAGGCCCATGCAAAGGCTCTGATTGCTTTCTTAAAGACTGCCCATGTACCCCAAGATACGACTGCTGACCAGTTCACCGATTGTGTGGCCAACCTAACTGCTGATAATGGCCTGGGTTTCTCTGATGCCGATCTGACAGCAAAGGGGAAGAACCATAATGATGCCCTGCATGTCTCCATTGAATGCAGGGGCACTACTCTTGCTCATGTGCTGGTTGATACAGGTTCCTCATTAAATGTGCTGCCTAAAAAGGCTCTGGATAGGCTGGATTGTGAAGGTCTAGAGCTCAAACCAAGTAGCATTGTTGTCCGGGCCTTTGACGGGTCCAAAAGAATGGTGCATGGTGAAGTGGACATCCCAATCAGGGTTGGGTCACAAGTATTTGATTCAAAATTTTATGTGATGGACATCCATCCGTCCTATTCTTGTTTGCTGGGTCGCCCATGGATCCACAAGGCTGGAGCGGTGACCTCCACATTGCATCAGAAGCTCAAGTACCCGGTCAGGGGGAGGATTGTAACAGTGCAAGGGGAGGAGGAATACATGGTCAGCCACCTCAACTCTTTCAGATACGTGGAAATGGATGGGGAGTTCATTGAAACCCCCTTTCAACATTTTGAGGAAGTACCACAAACCTTGGCAACAGCAGAAGATGAAGAGGTTTCTCCTATGAAGATGGCCTCCTTAAAGGACGCCCGGGCTGTGATCGAAAAAGGCGAATGTGCAAATTGGGGCAAGCTCCCTGATCTTACTCCTAAGACTAACAAGTTTGGGCTGGGTTTCACCACGGAAGCTCAGAAAGCGGTGCGCAAGGCAAGAATTGGAAGACCTCCGTTGCTCATCACTCAGCATGGAGTGAATGCTATTGGAGAGGAAGATGAAGTGGAGGAGTCAAAGTTCGATAGCTGGATCTACCCGACGGCCGACGGTGGATTGACCAATTGGACTGCTAAAGATTTTACTCCCATAACTTTTGTCTCCCAGTAATGAGTTTCTTTGTTTTTGATTTGTAATAAACAATAATTTGAGACTATATGGCCCGGTGTCTTACTCGGGGCACCGTGGTTTTATTTATGAGGGATTTTGTTTGTCACTATCATATATCATGAATAAAAGCATTGGACGTTTTTCACATTTCAAATTTTGCGCTCCTTTTCTTTCCTTTCTTTACATATTGCAAAACAGCTGTATTTACACACACACTCACTCATACAGGTTTCAATCCACTCTGGATCTCACTGGTAACGACTCTGCTACTGCCAGTTATGACTTCGAAAATCCGATCAACTTAGCCGCCGACGAAGGTGAAGATGATTGCGAAGTGCCTGGTGAGCTTGCAAGATTGTTACAACAGGAAGAGAGGGCAATTCAACCCCATGAAGAGCCAGTGGAAATAATAAACTTGGGTACTGAGGAAGACAAGAAAGAGGTGAAGATTGGTGCCAACCTAGAACTCAGCGTGAAGCAACGGTTGACTCAGATGCTGCAGGATTATAAGGAAATCTTTGCCTGGTCCTACGAAGATATGCCCGGATTAGATACCGACATTGTGGTCCATCACTTACCTACTAAAGAAGATTTCCCTCCGGTTAAGCAAAAGGTCCGTCGGATGCGTCCAGAGATGTCTGAGAAGATTAAAGCCGAAGTTATGAAGCAGTTTGATGCCGGGTTTCTTGCAGTAACTTCTTACCCTCAGTGGGTTGCTAATGTGGTGCCGGTACCTAAGAAGGACGGCAAGGTCAGGATGTGTGTTGATTACAGGGATCTGAACAGGGCCAGCCCCAAGGATGACTTCCCTCTACCCCACATTGATGTCCTTGTTGATAATACCGCTCAGCATAAAGTGTTCTCTTTTATGGATGGCTTTTCAGGCTACAATCAGATCAAGATGGCACCTGAAGACATGGAAAAGACTACCTTTGTTACTCAGTGGGGCACCTTCTGTTACAAGGTCATGCCGTTCGGGTTAAAGAATGCAGGGGCAACCTACCAACGGGCCATGGTTACCTTATTTCATGATATGATCCATCACGAGATAGAGGTGTATGTGGACGACATGATCGCTAGGTCCCAGACTGAGGAAGAGCACCTTGATCATCTGCAGAAACTGTTTGACCGGTTGAAATTGTACAAGCTGAGGTTGAACCCGAACAAGTGCACCTTCGGGGTAAGATCTGGAAAGTTGCTAGGCTTCGTGGTCAGTGACAAGGGAATTCAAGTGGACCCAGCTAAGGTCAAAGCCATTCAAGAGATGCCAGTTCCTAAGACAGAGAAGGAAGTCAGAGGCTTTCTAGGACGTCTGAATTACATTGCTCGGTTCATCTCACACCTAACTGCTACCTGTGAACCAATCTTCAAGCTGCTGAAGAAAGATCAGGTAGTACGTTGGAATGATGAATGCCAGGCTGCTTTTGACAAAATCAAAGAATATCTCCAAGAACCACCCATCCTTATGCCACCAGTTGAAGGGAGACCTTTGATACTTTACCTGACAGTGCTTGATAATGCAATGGGGTGTGTGCTGGGGCAGCATGACGAGTCTGGCCGAAAAGAGCATGCCATTTATTACCTTAGCAAAAAGTTTACCGACTGTGAGACCCGATACTCACTGCTTGAGAAAACTTGCTGCGCTTTGGTATGGGCTACTCGCCGGCTGAGACAGTATATGCTGACTCACACTACCTTGTTAATCTCAAAAATGGATCCTATAAAGTACATATTCGAAAAGCCTGCTCTGTCTGGGAGAATTGCAAGATGGCAGATGATCTTGACGGAATACGACATTCAGTACACGACCCAAAAAGCCATCAAGGGAAGTGTATTGGCAGACCACTTAGCATATCAAGCTGTGGATGACTACCAATCAATGAACTTCGAGTTTCCAGATGAAAGCATTATGATAGTAACTGACTGTGAAATACCTGGACCGGATGAAGGACCTGAACCGGGATCCCGATGGTCTATGCACTTTGACGGAGCCTCCAATGCTTTGGGAAATGGTATCGGCGCCATAATCGTATCTCCACAAGGTACTCATACTCCACTCACCGCCCGGCTGTGTTTCAATTGTACCAACAACATGGCGGAGTATGAAGCGTGTATTATGGGTCTTCAAGCTGCGATTGACCTGAGGATCAAATTTCTGAGTGTCTTCGGAGATTCCGCTCTGGTGATCAATCAGATCAAAGGAGAGTGGGATACGAAACACCCAAACTTGATTCCTTATAGAGAATGTGTGTTGGCTCTGATCCCCCACTTCACAGAGATAACATTTGAGCACTTTCCAAGAGAAGAGAATCAGCTGGCGGACGCGTTGGCTACAATGTCTTCAATGTTCAAGGTTAAATGGGATAATGAAGCTCCCCGGATCACCATCTGGAAACTGGACGAACCGGCATACTGTTGTGATCTTGAAACTGAATTGGTGACTGAGAAGCCTTGGTACCACGAAGTGAAGAGATATCTGGAAGCTCAGGAATACCCTGAAGGAGCATCTGTCAATGATAAGAAATTCCTGAGGAGGTTTGCAGCCAAGTTCTTTCTTAGCAACGGCATCTTGTACAAGCGAAACCAGGATTCGACCCTACTACGTTGTGTAGATAAGACTGAAGCGGAAAGAATCATGGAAGAGCTACATGATGGGACCTTTGGTACACACTCCAGTGGACATACCATGGCCAAGAAGATTCTACGGGCAGGGTATTACTGGTCCACTATGGAAGCTGATTGCTACCAACATTCTAGGACATGCCATAAATGCCAGGTCTACGCAGACAAGGTGCATGTTCCTCCGGTTCCCCTGAATGTTCTGACTGCGCCTTGGCCATTTGCAATGTGGGGCATAGACATGATCGGTGAGATTAAACCTACGGCATCTAATGGACATCGCTTCATCCTAGTGGCGATTGATTATTTTACGAAGTGGGTGGAGGCAGCATCCTATGCTACGGTAACCAAGACTGTTGTGGCACGGTTCATTCGGCATAACCTGATCTGTCGGTACGGCGTCCCTGAGCGGATTATTACAGACAACGGTACCAATCTGAACAATAAGATGATCACCGAGCTTTGCGAACAGTTCAAGATACAGCACCACAATTCTTCTCCTTACAGACCGAAGATGAATGGGGCTGTAGAAGCAGCTAATAAAAACATCAAGAAGATCGTGCAGAAGATGACAGTAACGTATAAAGATTGGCACGAGATGTTACCGTTCGCTCTGCATGGGTATCGTACCTCAGCTAGGACGTCAACCGGGGCAACTCCTTTCTCTCTGGTTTATGGCATGGAAGCAGTCTTGCCGATTGAGGTACAAATTCCTTCTCTCCGGATAATGAAGGATGCAAATCTGAATGAAGATGATTGGATCCAGACACGACTTGATCAGCTCAACCTTATTGACGAAAAGAGACTTGCTGCTATCTGCCATGGTCAGACGTATCAGAAGCGAATGATCAGGGCATTTAACAAAAAGGTCAGACCACAGGAATATCAAGTCGGGGATCTGGTGATCAAACGAATCATCCTTCCTCAGAGTGATCCAAGGGGCAAATGGACCCCTACGTACGAAGGGCCATTTGTGGTTAAGCATGTGTTCTCAGGGGGAGCTATGATATTAACCAATATGGATGGTGACGACCTTCCGCACCCCGCCAATGCAGACATAGTTAAAAGATACTACGCATGAAAAAAGACCCGCTAGGCTGACATGTCTGGGCAAAAATTAGGGCTTCCCGTCGAACCAAAAGGGTTCGGGCAAAATGAAGGGATGAAAATGAAAAATCTGTACACCCGGCAAGTCGAAAACCTGAAAAGGCGGCTTGGGCAAAAATGGGTATCCCGGTGGACTGAAAACCCGAAAAGGCAGTCCAGGCAAAAGTTAGGGATAAAAGCGTAATACTATGTCTCATTGGATCACTTTGTATCCAGAATCCGGTATCTACATCAAGACGACATCGATCAATCAGCTTCACTTTCAACCAAGGTCATCAAGTGATGAGACGCTCAGGGTTATAGAGGCGATAGCAGAGTTGAAACCCAGTGGATCATTCATCTTTCACACAGTTGTTTATTTTCTTTTGTACAAAACTTGTATAAACTCTTTTGTTCGGCGACGTACCTCTTACTAGGACGCCAGCCTCTTGTACACAAAACGCCTATTCACAGGCTATTCAAAATCAATACAGATATACTTTTCAGTTAAACGTGTCAACTGTTTTTTTTCTTCTTTTTTCTGTTTTGTTTTGCGAAGAACGTCCAAGGTTTAATTTGTGATATATGCATTGACAATAATTTGCTAGCTCATAAATATTTGCATACGAAACAAAGAATTAATTGCAGGTGACGCTAGAAACAGGGGCAATAAAGAATTGTTTGAGCAGTCTAATTGTTCTATCCTCCAAAATACCAAGGTAGGTTCAGCTAAAGAACCTAACTAGACATCTTAAATTCCCCAGAGAGTGAGACAGCAAGTCAGTGCATTCTTCCCCAGCATATCAAAACTTCCCCGGGAGAGTCCCATCCAAGTTCCCCAGGAAAGGTGGAATTCATCTCCCCAAGCAGTAAGCTTATCCCCAGTAGATTCTGGAAGCTTATCCCCTCGCAGAGCACGAACGCGTCGTCTGGCTTGATTTAAAGAGTTATTTCCTCAACAGGATATAACTGGGTTATCCTCAGCCAAAAACCAAGGGAAAGTCGTCGTCAACGTAGTTCTTTCCTATCCCCAGCGAAGTCTATTCACACTTCCAGTACAACAACGGTGTCCCAATAGAGTTACTATCAACATTCAGCAAGGCATCTCTATCCCCACAGAGTATTGCTTCCCAGCATGATCGCTAGAGTATCTTTTCTCCCCGCAGAATCCTCCATTTGCCAAGTTTATTCCGCAACGGAGTCATCTTCTCCTACCGGTATCCTTGCAACTATCATCCCCAGCGGAAGCAAAATCTATTCTTCGACATCAGCCCAGGATACGACTTCCCGGCACCCGTCAAGGATTTACTTTCCTAGACGAAAACATACATAAAACATCACATACATCATTATAGCATGCATAACGCACTGCATCGTACAAATCTCATCTATGTTGAGAACATCATGGCTTGATCCATATCATGCATTGCATATGACTGACTTTTACCTTTCAGGGAAGATCCAGTTAAGTTCTCAAGCTACATTTCAAGACCTAGACTGGTTCAGTCAAAGGCCTTCTCTGGTTCAGTTAAATCGTCCCAAGATTTTCCTGATGCTTATCCCTTTGAAGACATTTCAAGACCTAGACTGGTTCAGTCAAAGGCCTTCTCTGGTTCAGTTAAATCGTCCCGAGATTTTCCTGATTGCTTATCCAGTGGAAGACATTTCAAGACCTAGACTGGTTCAGTCAAAGGCCTCCTCTGGTTCAGTTAAATCGTCCCAAGATTTTCCTGATTGCTTATCCAGTGGAAGACATTTCAAGACCTAGACCGGTTCAGTTAAATCGTCCCAAGATTTTCCTGATTGCTTATCCAGTCAAAGGCCTCCTCTGGTTCAGTTAAATCGTCCCAAGATTTTCCTGATTGCTTATCCAGTGGAAGACATTTCAAGACCTAGACTTATCCAGTCAAAGGCCTTCTCTGGTTCAGTTAAATCGTCCCAAGATTTTCCTGATTGCTTATCCCTTTGAAGACATTTCAAGACCTAGACCGGTTCAGTTAAATCGTCCCAAGATTTTCCTGATTGCTTATCCAGTCAAAGGCCTCCTCTGGTTCAGTTAAATCGTCCCAAGATTTTCTGATTGCTTATCCAGTGGAAGACATTTCAAGACCTAGACCGGTTCAGTTAAATCGTCCCAAGATTTTCCTGATTGCTTATCCAGTCAAAGGCCTCCTCTGGTTCAGTTAAATCGTCCCAAGATTTTCCTGATGGCTTATCCAGTGGAAGACATTTCAAGACCTAGACTTATCCAGTCAAAGGCCTCTCTGGTTCAGTCAGATCGACATTAAGATCTCCCTGATTTTTATCCCAGCAGAAGACACCCCAGATTTTTCTCAACGAGCGTTGTTGAAGTTAAAGTCGCCCAAGGCTCTCTTACCATTCATGCTAAGGAAGTAATCATCCCTGCAACGTGTCAGGTACTCATTTTCTGTTTTGCAGGTATACAGGTTCTCGCTAAGGAATCTCCTATGCAATCAACATCCAGATGGCATCTATAAGCCCATCGTCCAATCCAGCAACATCCAGATGGCATCTATAAGCCCATCCCCATCATTGCCAACATGTGAGCGCAAATTTCCGGGCACTCTAGTGTCCAATCATCTTTTACCCTCGGATTACAAAAGGCACGTCAGCCAATCTACATCCTCAGGTCTAAGAAGATTGAACAGGGGCAACTGTTATACCCCAAAATTTGCCCTCCCATATTCTTCAAGAAATTGCCAAGCCAAGTCACAAAATTCCCCAAGGGTTGTGCAGTTCAACAGTCTCCTAAACAGTCCAAATTAGGGTTTTGAGTTTGATCAAGAAAAGGAAGTTTTCAAAGGTTCAATCAAGTCTCATATGCTTACAAACATGGTCAAGCATCCTCATATCAAGTTTCAAGGCATTCAGCTCAAGATTGCACAGTCAAAACCCTAAATTGCACTACAATCAACTGTAGGGGCAAAATGGTCATTTGGCAGTCAAAAGTTCAAATTTTTGGTCAATATATCATTTTGAAGCCACAAACATCATTTGATCAATGCTTGATCATGATTCTCAAAATTTGGCTCAGAAATCATCAAAGATGCAAAAGTTGCTATATTTGGACAGCTGAAAAAGTCAACTGAAATTGACCAGGGCATAACTTTCACATGGATTATCAGAAAAATTCCATCCAAAGCTCATTTTGAAGAGAAAGACATTTCCTACAACTCATCTTCATACTTCAAGTCCAAGAAATGCTCTCACAAAAAGTTATCAATTTCAACATTATAGGTCATTTTCAAAAGTCAACAAAAAGGGACTTTAAGTCAAAGGCCATAACTTGAGATTGGTAAATCAAAATGACATGGGACCAAAGACATTGGTTAAAGGACTCAAAGACCTTTCCAAAATGTCCAAGAACATGTGAAAAGCTTAAAAATTGAGCAAGTTATGCCTTGTAGAAGTTGGGAAAATTTTGTGAAATGGCAAAAGTCAATTATCTTTGAAAATCCAATTTTGACAAAAGGGCCCCATTTTTCTCACTTTGTCCATCCTTGTCATGCCACACACGTGGCCCATGGTTGATTTCAAGACCAAATGTTGACTTTTTTATTTTATTTAATTTTTGATGATTTAATTCATTTTAATTCATTGAAAATTCAAATAAAATTTAAAACTCAATGAAATGGTGTCAAATGAATTTGGACAAGTTCTATACATCATGAACCAATTCAAAAATCAGGCCAAGGTTCATTTTCATACTAAGTCTAGGTTTTGGCTAGAATTTAGGAAAAAATGGTTAATGAACAAACCCTAATGCCAATTCTTTCTCAAGCATGGATTAAGGTCAAATAGCAAGCCTATTCAATTGCAGGATGATCACTGAGTCCAACCCTACCTAGAACATAGCACAAAGCACGCTGAAAAGGCATTGGGACATTTGAAATTTTGGACATAAAAGGCAAAACTGAAATCAATGCTAGGGATCTTCTCAAGCCAAAATTTTTGTACCAATAGCTTCCTGAGATAATTTTGAACGTGTCCCAATTCATAACCTCAATCAAAGCTCCTCGAATTGATAGCTACCATCCAAACTGTACAGCCAAATTTTTGAATTCGTGTTCTTGATTCTACGCATCCTCTTGCATTTTTAATTACATATTCATACTCATGATGAAGCTTCCAAGCTGACCTATGCATTTAATTTCATTTTTGTGCCATAAATTGGAACTTGCCATTTTTGAATTCTAGGGTTCCGGTGTTCTTAAATTGGGGCTTTTGTAAATAGGTAAAATTAGAGCTTCAGAACCACACCATCACACTCCATGCATCTGGACGAAGAGAATGAGATGCTCGCGCCCAATTTCTGATGACCACAGCCCTATTCGTTATTTCTCCATAGCCACTCTAACCCCACGGTTGCAAAACCGTTGCTAACTTGTTTTGTTTACAGGGACGTGAAGAAGATGAAGATGTGGCACTCTGTGACTCGTCCATTCAAAATTCGCGCGCGTGTTAGTCCATATGCGTTGGTTTTATTTTATATTGTTCATTAATTATAATATGTTAAATGAAATCAATTGGCTCAGCTGGCAGGGACGCGCACTAAGGACCACAATGACCTGGGTTCAAACCCCAGGTCTCACACATTTCCAATATTTTTTTTCCTTTCCAGGTTCAATGCAACGCCCACATGAGGACTCACCATGCACATTCAAGAAGCGTTATCCACGTGTCCCAGGGGACCTGATCAAGGGTCCAGCTTGAAGGTATACCATGAGGGCAAGTCAGCAGGCGCACACTTGAATGGAAAAAGTCAACAAATGGCCATCAACTGGGCCAGGCCTTTCAGATTTGCACTCCCAAATTCAAGTCCATACCCTCCTGGTTCTATTTTTCTTTCTTTTTAATTTTCTTCATATTCTATTATTTACTTTTTTTTACTTTCTGATTTAATTAATTTTTTACAAAAATACAAAAAACATTAAAAAGGCAAAAAGAAATATAATTAATTTTGATTCTTTTTTTAATAAATTAAAATATGACTCATTTAGTTTAATTAGGTTTTAATGTTAATTTTAATTCTTTTTTCATAATAAAAATCCCAAAAAAATGTAGGATTAGGTTTATTTAATTTTCAATTTCCTTTTTTAATTCTTTAACCTTTTTTCTCACAATGTTATTATTTATTATTTATTTTCTATAAATCAAAATTGTACATAATTAGTTTAGAATTTAATTAGGCTAGAAAGTAAATCTTTTTTTTTTCATAATAAACATAAAAAATGATAGAACTAGGATTTTAATTTTAATTAACTTTTCTCTTTTTTCTTTTAAACCTAAAAAACACAAAAACATTATTTTTAATTTTTAATTTCCTTGATTAATTTTAATTATCTGTTAAAGGGTCCAACGCCCTAATTTTGTTTAGTCTTTATTTCGCGCGTTTGTTTTATATTTATTAAATACCTCTGTATATGCCCCAAAGCCATGTAATTAAAAACTCTCGGACTTTTTATTCGCTTTATTTTATTTTCAGTCAAATCGGGTTCGGTTTTTTTGGCGATGTGGACCCGCGCCAGTTGTAATAGTTAGATTTATTTTCTCGCAAATATAACTGTTAATAAATATGCATGAAAGAATGAATGCCCGGAAAATAAAATTGAATCGTTAGATCGCCAATGCATGACAAGACAAATAATGAACTGAAAATGACACACAATTCGCACACACCACCCCTAGGGTACGCCTCACTGTTGCCTTTCGAAAGGTGGTCGTCGAGTAGAAAACGTCTTAGTAAGTCCTCATGGTCCGGGAACCTGGCATGAGGGTAGCTTCTAAGGTGTTTTCCCATTGCTCCGGTGACCACCACGTCCCTAAAACTCGAATTGACCCGAACATCTCCAACGGTGGTGCTACCTACCTCTCAATGGTGGGATGGCACTACTTTAAAGGACATTTACACAGACGAATTCCTTAGGGTAGATAGGTTCTCAAGGGTACTTGCTCTAATTTCAAAACAAAATCAAAACATCTTTTCACCAACACCTTTCAAAACTTTCAAAACAAACTTTTCAAAACACTCTGACATATGAGTTGAACTGAAACTTTTCAAAGAATATTTTTGAAACCCACATTGAAAAGCAAGCAAACATTTTGAAAACACATTGAGCAAGTACCTAAGAGCCCATGGATAACCATGGATAGAAAGGGTGCTAACACCTTCCCTTTCTATAACCTACCTCCCGAACCGAGAGCAATCTCTTTAAGGAATTTTTCTGTGCTTTTGTCCTTTCCATTTGGAGAAAATAAAAGACGGTGGCGACTCTTGCTTCCGCGACATTTCGCGAACCAGCGTTAAACAGTCAGTTCCAGATCCACCGATCACAGGCCCATTTAGCAAAAAATGCAATTTTGGCCACATTTGACTTTTGGCAATTTTGCAAAAAGGGTCAACTTTACAAATGCATAACTCTTTCAATTTTGACCTTAGAGAGGTGTTATTTGACTTTTTAGAAATCTCAATATGTTCTCTAAGCATCCCTTTTGGTTCATCTCAATTGAGTCTTCCATATTCATGTATGAAGCTTTGACATAAAAGGTGTTTTTGTTGACTTTCCAAAATGACCTATAATGTCCAAATTCATATCTTCTTGTGAGTGCATATTTTGAACTTGAGATCTGAAGATGAATTGTAGGGAATCAAATCCTCTTCAAAATGAGCTATGGATGGGTCATTTTTGATAAAGTATGAGAAAGTTATGCTTGGTCAAAGTTGAGTTGACTTTTCTTGTAAAACCCTAATTTAGCAACTTTTGGGTTTTGATGAATTGTGAGCAATCCTTGAGGAATCATGATCAACCCTTGATCAAATGATGAATAATACTTCAAAATGAGGATGTTGACCAAAAATCTTAAAGTATGATTGTATGTGGACCACAATTGACTTTTGCCCTAGCATAGTCGATTTTTCAGGCCTTTGAGCAATTGACTGAACAAACTTCCTCTGCAAGGCTTGAAACTTGACATGGATGATCTTGAGAACATATTAGGACAATGGTGAGAATTTTGGATCCTTTGGACTCAAACATCTTGATGCAAAATGAAACCCTAATTTAGAGTACACTGCCTTAGGAGAGAGTTTGTCTGGTCAACTCTTGGACTTCCTTGAGCAATTTGAGGACCTCACTTGAAATGTTTTGAGAAATATGGGAGGACAAATTTTGGAGTACAAAACTCCACAAAAAATACAACAAGGTAATTATTCTCATCAAATGGCTTCAAGTTCTACACCTTCTACATCTTTAACATTGAAACAATATCTGGCTACATTTCAGCAACCTTAAGAAATACACATTCTTGATCGTCCTGAGCATGTTCATTTGTCTACACCTGCTGATTAATTAGACGTTCTTCTTGGACCACTTATGGACTTTGAGAACCTCAAAGAAAATGGGTTGGATTTAACCGAGGAACTCAATTTCCAAGGTTGAGATGTCTATTTCAATCACCTTTATAGCCTTACCTACATAAAATTGGTAAAAGAATTCTGGAGATTTGCTGAGGGTGATAATAAATACATTGTATCCCATGTTATGGGCATTAAAGTTGTCATCACTGGTTTATACGCTAACTCTAAATCAAAATATCTGGAAAATGTAATAACTCCTGCAATCTACACATAATACAAAGTAGTGCTTCATGAAGGAAAACCATCTGCTAAGGTTATGGAACTTCCCAAGAAACTTCGTGTTTGGTTTAAAATCATTTTGTGGTGTATACATCCAAGACCACCTAGAAGCTCATTTGATTACATTAACGCAGATCAAAAATACATTTTGTTTTATCTGATAAAGGGAATTAAGATAAACTTTCAATCTCCTCTCTTTAACTATCTGAGAGATACTGTTAAAGAAACTAGAAGCAATGAAACTAGAAAGTCCAAGAAAAGTAACATTCCTCTTGGGATACTTATTTTAGACATTCTGATTGAAAGTGGTCTTATATAACATCTAACTAATTTGAATCTCATGGAAGATGTAGTTGCAGTGACTGGTAAACCTTTCAATGGTAACAATCTCAAGACTATGAACATTTGTTGATAAATAATGGGTTATGGTCAAACCAAGGGTTCCAGTTGACTTGCAAAGTGTAAAGAATCAAAGGATACCAGTTGATGGATATCCTCTCTTCACAAAGCTTGACCCACCAGAGGTTCTATATGCATATCTAAAAGGTCTTGAAGCTAAAAGTATTGACAATCTGTTACTACATATGATGCCCTTATGAAAAAATCTCTAGCTACACTAAAAAGAAAGCCTGGAACACCTCAGAAGAACAAGAAGTATCACCAAAAGGAGCTGAGAATTCAGGAACCAGCTAAAACTGCAAACACTCTTCAGAAAGTTTCTACCGTAGCTTCATCTGGTAAGTCTTCTAACCATGTTGTTTCTGGTTCTGATTTAAGAACAACTACTTGATCGATTCCCATAACAGCTCCATAAACTACTACCACAGTTACTACTACATCCATTCCACCTTCATCAATCTCTAGTTCTTCTCCTTATGGAAAATCCAAAATGATAACCTCATCTTCTCCACAAATCATATCTAAAACAACATCCACCTCAGAAACCCTTTATCCTTCAATTACTTTCAAACCTTCAACATTTATACATCAAACCTTTACTCATCCCTTAACTAAATCACTTCTTTCATTTTCCTTCTCATCTACCGCTAACATCACTAAAACTTCCATTTCTATATCTCAACAAATAACCACCAGCCCTACAGAAACCCCATTAATCATAATCACATCCCTACCAACTTCTGACTCTATTTTTACAAAAACCATTCCCACTTTTGACAATCAACCTTTTGAAGTTACTATTTCAAAACCTATCACTACCTCAAATAATCCCCCTTCACCCATACCTTCTATTTTTCATAACCAACACCACTCTATCTCTTCAAACATCACCAACACTTTTGAACCATCTGATCCTGATTCCCATCACCAGAACAATCAAGTCACTATCACATATGGTTCTGATGACTCTGATGAAACTGTTTCAGATAGAACTGCTTCTAATGAGGAAACTAACCATGACTATTAAACCTCTGAGCTTCAACCTCCCAGCCTTAACCTTGATTAAGTAATCTCTAATTTCAAGGATAATGCAGTAAGGAGAGTTAAGAAGCTCTATGAGGAGTCTAGCACCAACATTAATTCCTCTAGTATAAATACTAGCTAGAATAAATTTAACAAATGAATGGCTCTGGAGGTTCTCAAAATCAAAAACTTGCCAGTCCAAATCAAAGATAAGGTATCAGGTGTTAGAAGATCAGAAGGCCGCCGAAATAGAGGCTATGTAAAGAGAGGTTTCTAAGAAAGTTGTTGCTAAAAAGGTAGCTCAGACGGCCGTTGAAAGAGAGGCTGTGGAAAGAGAGGCTGCTGAGAATGTTGCTGCTGAAAAGGAAGCTAAAGAAGTTGCTAGAATCACAGTTGAGAAATATATTAAAGGGACTTCTAAGGATTCATAAAAAGATGAAATGTTTCCTATTTTGATAAAGACTCTTGAGGAAATTCAGAAAGAATAGCAGTTGGTTATAACAAGGCTTAACAAACAAGATGAAGTCAACAACAACATTCAAAGCATGATGGTTCGTCCTTTGTTTTATACTTATCTACTACTCTTCTTCTAGTTTATGAACTTAGAAGAAAGAGTGCTAATTTTTTTTCTCACAACTAATGTCTTTAACTTTTTTGAAAAATCTTTTTGATTATGACAAAAAGTGGAAGAACAATAATGATGATTTTGAAACATATCTAATTCTCTAAATCCCATTGGTTACATTCTAACAAAATATATATATGAAAGAATGTCTTGAGAATGTTGTTTCAGGAACATGTTGATAAGCAAAATGATCAAGTTCAGACTGCTTAATAGGTTCTGATTAAGAACTTCTAATGTTTCATTGGTTATGATAAATCAGGCTCAGATGTAAAAACTTCCATCGTTTAGAAAATTCTAAGAAATCAAGCTCTGATAAAATTCACTTTATGATCAATTCAGGCTCTGGCAAGCTAACAATGCTCAGATATCCTGTAATCTCTAAATTGTTATAAATATTACACTTAGGGGGAGCTTGTTTATCTCAGAGGGAGTTTTTCTAAACTTTCTCGGATACTTCTTATGATAATACCTTGTAAAATTGTTCCATCAAAATACATGGTTTTTGTCATCATTAAAAAGGGGGAGATTGTTAGAACAAAATTTGGTTCTGCATCTAATCTTTAGTTTTGATGATAACAATGCATATATTTTATATGTAACAATTTTTTGTTCTAATAGTTTCTTTAAGTTTGCAGAAATAATATTATATTTGATTCATGATAAGATTATTAGAATCATTGTTGGCACCATCACAAGAACTATTGTATTCACTTCTTAAGAAACATCAGCAGTTCTGATGAATATTGAATATTAGCTAGAAGAGAATATTTGTGTTTACTCAGATCAGGAACCAATATGCGCTTCTCAGATAAGATTTTGCTTTCAGCTCAGAAGTCAAGTTTGTTTCTAAGAAAAGGATTTATGTATCATCTTTTGCTTCCAACTCAAAAATCAAGATGTGTTTCGTCAGATAATCTTTTGCTTCCAGCTCAGAAATCAAAATGTGCTTCATAAGATAAGCTTTTGCTTCCAGATCAGATATCAAGATTTGTTTGTCAAATAAGTTATTGCTCCAAGCCTAAAGACAAGGTTCTAATTCTGAAGACTCTAATACCTTTGGGAACATTACATTGAAACGTCTTCTGGAATATTTATCATCTCACATCAGAAGTACTCCATCAGAAGATTAAAGAACAAAACATTATCTCTTATGCACTCTCTTTCTACTTCAGATTAGAAGTATCTCATCAGAATAAAAGATCAGAAACTTGCACAAGAAGAATACAATACAATAGTATAAGACCTATTACACTATTGTGAAGAATACATTGTACGATTGAATATTTGTTGTGCTCTTGTCTCCCACGATCTCATGTTATTGTTATGGCAACTGGAAAATGAAAGTGACACTTTGTACTATCCAACAGTCTACTTTCTCGGCTTATCTAAATGGATGTCTACTTCATTGAATAAAAAATGAATAACACGGAAAAACATTTCAGCATCAAGAATTTGAAAAGGAAAGTTATTATGCAAAGAAAACAAAGAGAGAAAATACTCAAGAGAAAATCACAACACAAAGAGTTATTGCTCATTTTTGTGTTAACTTTTATTCTCTAAAAACATAAGGAGTTGTTGATCATATTTGTGTTTTTATTATCATTGTTGTATACACAAGAATTGTTGCTCATATTTGTGTGTAAACATTTTTTCTTCATTATAATATTAAATTTGTTTTTTAGAAGCACTATTGTAAACATTGTTTGATAGTAAATCAGTTGAGATTTGTTTCCTCAAGTGACTAAGTTGTAGTTTGTATACTTTAGAGGGCTAAGGTGTTTCTCTAAACTCTTAGACATTGTTTGTAAACTTTCAATATTAGTGGATTAAGTCCTTTTTGAAGGCAAAATCACATTGGCGGGTGGACAAAAGTAGCCTTGTTTAAGGTGAACTTGTATAAACCGATTATGTCATTTTACTTCTTACATTGAAGATCTTGATTGTTTGTTAATAACATTTATGAAGAAATTTTTTTTGAAAACCCAATTCAAACCCCTCTTTCTTGTGTTTTTCTCCATCTTCACGTTCGTCCAACCATCATTATATGTATTTCACAAACCGTTATCGTATGATTTTTCGTAGTAGTAATTGTAGCGGTAGAAATGTTCAAGACTAAGCCATTGGATTGACTAGACTTTATACAAATCAAAATAAAAATCGTCACCGCGCTTTATTGTTTCCAAAGGAATGGGAAAAGAGCGAATAACCCCAAAAAAGGGGAAAGATTCAAGGTAAGGGGGTTGGTTATGCAAAGGTAAGGTATTAGCACCCTAAACATCTACGGTACTCCACAAGAACCTCTTTGAAAAATCTATATATTTTGGCTATAAAAATGTGTTGTATATAAAATGGATGGTGGAGGTGAGAAAAGAAATATTTTTATGATTTTTGCACCCACCGCGGTTGTTAACCTTTAGTGCCTACGTACCACCTTTCATGCAATAGGGGATCAGGGTACACGTAGTTCCTCTTTTAAAAATATGAAATACAAGTGTGTTGGTTAATCTTATTAGATAAGACATCATTGTCATTGTTCGTGTGAAAAACATACTTACTACCCACGATCATGAGAAAGGAGAATTTGCATCATCTCAAAGTGGAGGATATGGCTTGGATTTTAAAATCAACAATGCCTCGCTCAACACCCAAGTGGAAAATATCTCTCTTTACTACATATTGTAGAAGTATAGTTGTTTGCATCACCACAAGGATTGACAAGAGTCTAATCTTTTAAGAAAAGTTTTAAAATAAAAAGCCAAAGTGGCAAATATGGTTTGAAATGAGATTGATTTAATTTTAGTCTTCTCACAAAAATGTCAAGGTATTATTAAATTTATTGAAATTTATTTATGAAAATGTTTTGAAAATGCATGGACCTAAGTCCAAGTTTATTATGAAAGTGTTTCAAGTTTAGAAATAAGAAGAGTTTTTAAAAGGAGGGAGAAGATTTTTGAAATTAAAGAAGATGGGAGGAGATGAAGAGACTATCCCAAAGCATAAGGTAAAAGCTAGGGATAAGAACCATCTAACCAACAAGAAGCCAATACTTGACATTATGAGTCAATATAGAATTCCCATTCTTCGGATTGAAACCAATCAAGCAAAGATACTAGACCTCATGAGAGAACCAAACTTCAAGTGTATTAAGTCTTCGCAAAAATTGGGCAGAGTAACGGCTATATACGGGTGAATTCCAGATTACAAATAAAGTATGTAATCACAATGACCTGCACACAAAACAAACAAACAACTTAATGTCTTGAGGTAAACCTCAAGAACTCCATACAAAATATCAAATAAAGTCACAAAGTCTCCAAGATAGGCCAAGGTCTCTAATCCTAAGTCCAAGAAGTCCAATACTCCATAATGCCAAGGATAGTAACCAAATAGTCCAAGTATCATTAAAGATTTTTATGGTTCATGTTGATTATTAGGTGTCTTTAAAAGGAAAAGAAAAGCTCAAGTGAGCAAAATAAAAATGACATAAAAGTAAATGCTCAAGGGAGCAAAAATAAAAAATGGCATGAAATGTAAATGCTTAAATTAAATGGTACATAAAACATAAAAAATAAAAGTACAAAGTAAATTCAATTGTTAGAAATTAGTGGTTAGTTGGATGAACATCTTGAAACTTTCATTTGGAACTCATTAGAGGATTGGTAGAACCAAAGCCTCCACACAACAAGTTGTATTTGCTTTTTTTCAAGTATATCATCCATTTTGGAATCCTCAAAAGTAACATTTAATGATCAACAATGTTTAAGTGATCCGCATTGACCAAAGGTGTTGTAGATCCATTAGAGGATTGGAAGAGCCAAAGCCTTCACACAATAAATCTCAAGGTTATTGGATCAAAGAGATCAAATTAACATACTTGGGCTTGCAATCATAAGTTTGGGCCACGAATGATCATTTATTTGAATCGGGACAAAATTTAGCGCTATGTTAAGCAATCGTAAGTGGATTTATGTAGAAGTCGCACCTATTTTGAGGCCGGTCAATAGCAATCTATGTACTTCATGTTTGGATAAATGATATAGAGATCACCATCCCTTAACATGTAGCACAATTAAAAAAGAAAGGGATAAGATGAAAAGGGAGGGGAATGATAAGCTAATTTGGATCACCATCTCAAAATTCTTTCATCTTTAAATTCAACCACTCCTCTAGATGGATTAAAGCACTAAATATATCATTAATCCAAAGCACCAAAAATGAATTAAATAATTCACTCTTTGATAGATTTGAATTGATGAACATTTATCCAACTTCATCTACACCACAAAGTCCATTGAATTTAAAGAGAAATTGGACATTTAAAATTGTAATCCAAATTATCCATCAAAGAGAGTGAGCAGAAAAAATATTTAAGTCAAAACAGCCCCAAAATAAGGCAGAAAAAGTATTTTTGGCACTGTTACAATCAATTATGCTTAGACAACAACCAATTGCATCAGTGCAGTTTTTATCAAATCAATTTTCTGTGACAATCGATTGCAATGTTACAACAATAGATTGCAATGTTACAACAATTGATTGCAACCTGTTAAAATCAGTAGAAAACAACATTTCAAGGATCAAGTTCTTGTTCCAACTTTTTATCAAACTCCTTATGATCATGGATCCAATTGAGTATGAAAATTCCATCAAATTATGAGAAAATAGCACTAATGGAATCATAAAACAGTGCTCAATGAACCAAAACCAGAAATCCACAAGAGATCACATTGTGAAAGATATGATCCAACTTACCAAAGGTAGAATTAGAGAATTATCAAACAACTTCCAGAATTTGCTTCAATTCAACCACAAGAATCAATTACCAAAGCTTAGATGTAGAGAATTGATGAAGAAAATATGTTTGGATGAAGGTTTATCTCAAAGATTAGTAAGCTTCAATGCAAATCTTACTATCCTTTTTTTTTGAAAATGGATCTTTGAGTGAATTTGGTAGATGGAGAGAATTGAGAGATTTTTTAGCAAGATGAGTTTGGCTATCAAAAGCTTGTCATTTGAATGAGATGAGGGCTCTATTTATAGAGTTTAGGATTGGGATTATTGGTAATTTGGTAATTGATTCTTGGAGCCAAAAATTGAATTAATGATATAATTTTCAAATTATGCAGAAAAATTGGAGCCAAAAAGATGACAATTTTGAAATTGTTGGCTTTTTTTCAAAAATCACGTGTGTTTTGCTGCTATGGGTCGACACAAGAGTCGTATGCATCGACACATTCTAGTTGTATAACACAGCATGAGTCGACGCAAGCTTCTATGTATCGATACAAGCTGCTATCTCAACACAATACATAAACAATCAATTTGCATGACTCGACACATAACATGTATGTGTCGACACATGCTAGTTATACAAAATAGGATGAGTCGACACAAGCCTCTATGGATCGATACAAGATGCCTTTCGACACAATACAGAATCAATCAATTTGCATGAGTCGATACATAACATGTATGTGTCGACACATGCTAGTTATATAAAACAGGATTAGTCTAACAAGCCTCTATGGATCGATACAAGCTGCCTTTCGACATAATACATAATCAATCAATTTGCATGAGTTTGACACAAGCCTCTATGGATCGATACAACCTGCCTTTCGACACAATACAAAATCAATCAATTTGTATGAGTTCGACACAAGCCTCTATGGATCGATACAAGCTGCCTTTCGACACAATACAGAATCAATCAATTTGCATGAGTTCGACACAAGCCTCTATGGATCGACACAAGCTGCCTTTCGATACAATACATAACCCAATTAATTTGCATGAGTCGACACATAACATGTATGTGTCGATACATACTAAAAAAAATTTATTTTTGAAGGCTAAAAAATACACTTTTGTCAAAGATTGTGCACAATATACTGTGCAATCGATTGCACTATGGGAGCAATCGATTGTACAGGAAAACAAAAATGAAAAATTTTAATTATTATTATTTTTCTTTGCAAATAGAGATTTTAGGGAAATAATACCGGAAAACGTTATTTGTCGGATGCTTTGACTCGGTACCTACAAAACACAATTTTGCAAAGACAAAGACAAATATTTTTTTGTATTTTGGTTAGAGGTTAATTATTAACGCATATACAAAATACACAACTAAGGTGCTTGGAGATTCCTCAAGAGAAAACTTAAAGATAGGAGATAGAAAAAAATAGGAAGATCCAACCCTAATGTGATTTTGTTATGATCAAGTTGACATGATATGATAGGGGAATCTTAGGGGCAAAAATTGTGGTACAACAGTAATTCTTGGGAATATGGCTATAGGAAAGCAACATTCTCATGTACAATTCACGTTTAAAAAATTATTCTTAGGTATTTTTTATTATCACGAATCTTAATTACACATTGTTCTTCTATTTTTGTTCTATGGCTTAAAGAATAAATTAAGCCAACTATAATTTTCCACTATCACTCACATTTATTATTATAAATCCATTTTATAATTATTTCTTGGAATCTAAATTTTTACCAAACACATAAGTTGGAATAATATTTTCAAGAATAATAATTTTGAGAATATAATTCCAAAATATATAATTTTAAACCTAAAAACCAACACACCATTGTAGTAAGATTTTTGAAACATCTCCAACACAAGAGTTTTAGTTGTTTTTTTAATTACAAGGAGGGGTGGTATTTATAGACACACTGGCCACCCAAAACAAATTTAAAACAAACTGTCTAAAACTAAATTGATTTACCGCTCGGTTATATGACATACCCCCCCGAGTATATTCTTAAAGCAGCTTGTCTAAATAAAACTAGTATACCCTCCCGGGTCTATGATATACCCCTCCCGTGTATATTCTTAAAGTAAACTGAATTAACCACAATACCCTTCCTGATTTATATTTATCCTACTACTCATTCCCTTTTACTTCAAAATCTGGTGGCTGCTTCACAAAAACTCCTTACTCTAAGGGTCCATTGAGGAGTGAAGACTTCGCATCAAGTTGGTGCATCTTCCAACCTTTGTAGGTTTCTATGCCCACAACCAGTCATATTATTTCAACTTTTTCTTTGTAGAATCTGGTTTCAACTTCAGTTTCTAAACCCATCTTACATCAATTCCTTTTTTGCCTTAGTTCTCAACCTACTCCTATGTTTTGTTTTTCTCAATGGCCTTAAGTTCCTCAATTTGCATCTTTCCAATTCCCATCCTACAGGGCTTGTACATTATTAATTGGTTCTGACTCATCCATCAATTATTCTTCCATTAGCTTACCATTTTCCATAATTTCTTGATCAGGAAATCTCTCATAATCATTCAATGTGACTGATGAAGCTCTAGTTCTACTTGATCTTCTTACTCTTTGAGATGTGCATGCTTAACCGGTGCAGGTTATTCCTAACATAGTTTCTTTGGCACTTAAATCTTTGGAATTCCATACACCATCTTCTTCATATGTAGAGGGCTAAGAATCCTAAAATTGAGATGGCCAAATATTTGATGCCAAACCCAATTTTAATCTTCAATTATGGTTGATGCAAGACATTGATGATCAAGAATATTTATCATGACCTTGAATTCCCTATTGGTTGAAAAAGGTACCCTAAGAGTTGGCCTAGACATTTCATCAAGCATCTTGAGTTCCTTCCTTCCAGTGTCATTGTGTAATTCTAGTCAAGAATTTAGCCAAACTAATCAAGTTACTTGCCATTGAGGGAACATATAAGACATCCTTGATGGTAGCTTTATGTCCATCATTCCTTTTCACCCGATGTTTCCCATTCCTTCTGAGGTCGCCATATTGTTGTCTACAAAATAATTGAGCTTCTAACTGATTTGTCTAACTTGAAAAACCAGTTCTTGTTGCATGTCATATGATTGTTGCAACATGTATCAAGGTTCCACACATTTGCTTTCTCTGAAGCCAAATGTGTTTCAGCCATCAAGATAACATCTTTAGATTCACTGATACCATAATGAGAAAATTGAGCCACAATATTGTCCTCATCATTGCTCTCGTTGTAGTAGTCTCGAGTATAATGACCAAACTTCTGGAAGTAATAGCATTGAACCTCCTTCATGTCAACCTTCTTCTTGACTTTCTGATTTGCATTTGCACCATTCTTGATAGTTTTAGCTTGGCTTCTTGAATCCTTACCAACATCACTATTGTCATTTAAATTCTTCAATTTTTCTTTCACTTTATTATTACTTGAGGAATTATATTTCATTTTCTTGAAGAACTTTACTTGCAATGCATGTTCAAATACATTTTTTGAATCTCTTTGCTTCAACCTCATCTCATGCGCCTCCAGATATGCTTTCAATTATTCAAGAGTAATCTCTAACAAGTCTTTATATTCTTCAATTGTCACCACAATATGATCAAACTTGACATGAAAAGCCCTTAACACCTTCTCCACCTTCTACAATTCAAAGGTCTTTTATCCACGTGACTTCATCTGATTTTTCAAAGCCATTGTATTTGAGAAGAACTTAACAATGGTTGCATCATCCTTCATATACAATTTTTCATATTGATTCCTCAAAGAATATAACTTCACTTTATTTAACTTTTCATCTCCACCATATAGCTTCTTGAGAGAATCTCAAGCCTTTTTGGCCGTTTCTTGACGGATGGAACAAGAACAAACCTTTTCTATATTTCTTGCTCATTTCACGATGAGAAACCCGTTGTGCCTTAGTAACAATTTCCTATAACGATAATAAATCATTAATCACGATTTTAAGCACATCTTGAAATACGAATATGACTTTCATATTGGTTAGAGGTAGTGCTTCCATTCGTCATGGTTAGAGATTGAGGACCGAACCGATGCTCTTAATACTAATTTGTTAGGGAACCTGTATCGCATGTTACTTGACAAATGATGAAAAATTGAAAGAAAATTAGAGAGTTGCCCATATTCAAACTTCTCAATCCTAAAGCAAGATTGGCAATGACAACCTTTCAAGCGTTAAGGTATAAGGAGATTGAATACAAAAATGAACTCAAAAATTTGCACTTTGAATGGAAATGATGTATCAACACGAGTATAACTTCGATGGCCTCTTGGCCCTGGACTAAAGAACAAGTTCATAGACGGGAGATAAAGATAAAAGACCGTGGAACTTGATCCAAAAATTCTAGTAATGACTAGACTTCTCAGAATGCCAGAATGATGCATTCTAAGACAAAGTACGCGGGTAACAACTCAAATCCACATAATTCCAGGACGCTGCATTCTGAGGAAGAAAAATAAATGGCCAAAAGGTGATAGTAACAACTAGACTTCACAAAATGCCAGAACGCTACATTCTGAGAAAGATGGTAAAGACCGAGAGATGCTAATAACAACTAGACTTTACAGAATGCTAGAACGCTGCATCCCGAAAAAGGTAAGGATAGAAAGATGCTAGTAACAACTAGACTTCACAGAATGCCAGAATGATGCATTCTGAGAAAGAATAACAGCCTTACAAGGGAAGACTGGTAACAACCAGACTTCTCAAAATACCAGTAACAACTGGTCTCGATCAAACTGGAACAATTCTTTTCTGAACCAAAACCCATTTGCATGTTAATCACAATGCTGGGGGGCCGAGTGAAGGTATGAGTAACAACTCGACCTTAAGAATACTCTAAAGAATGTGCCATACTGGATCACAAACCAAAACCAAGAGTAACAACTCCTGATTTAAAAGTAACTAGTAGCAACTAGGCCTTGATGAGTACTCCTCTAGATACCAATAACGATTGGATCCAAAAACAATATGAACACCAAATGATCTCAAACCTGGAAGAAGAAGTAACGACTTACCCAAACTAATGAATTATAGAGACGAAACGAGACAAATATTAATCTGACTCGGTAGAACCTAGTAAATACTAGACTCAACAAATATGAAATGAATTCTAGAACGCTGCACATAAAAATCAGGTGACAAGTCACGAACTTGACCTTGGTAGGAATGGTATCCACCAACCCACAAAGTTGCGCTAGAGTGAAGCTAACAACAACAAGGAAAACGAGTAAAAACTCGATACAGGAAGACTAGTAACAACTAGACTCCTTAGAATAACAGAGCGTTGTATTCTAACAAGATATATGAGTAATAAATCAACATCAAAGGTGCTGATAAAAACCAGACCAAAAGAATGTTACACCAGGACAAAACTGAATCGTAACAAGTCCAATGAGTAGCCACTCAAAAGAGGACAACATCGAATAAGGACTAAAGTCGTCTAGACCAAAAACAAAGGCATATTAATAACGATTGAACATGAAACACGAGGACCTTCACAGAGATAAGGAATTCACTTAAGTGAGAGGCAAGAAGGAGACTGACTTACATGAAGTAAAGGGACAACCAGGGGATACCTGCTGAACCTAAGGGATCACTGGGGAAACATACAAACCTTGAGACAAAGATATTGAGAAAAGCGAGCATTTAAAACCCGAGACCACCGGGGAGCAAGACAATAAATTTGACTTATACTTCAATGCATGTTTGAATTTCTTTTCATTATGGAGTACTGTCCCCAAAATAAAATGGAAACTGCTGTACCCCAAAATTTTCCCTCCCATTTTTACTCAAGACATGCTCATTGAGGTTCCCAATTGCTCAAGGATGACCAAGAGTTGATCAGACAAATTCTCCTCCTAAGCAATGAACCTTTAACTAGGGTTTCACTTTTCACCAAGATGTGTGAACTACAAAGGTCTCAAATTTTTTCCATGCTCCTAATATGTCTTCAAGATTGTCCATGCCAAGTTTCATGCCTTCCACTACAAGTTTGCTCAGTCAATTGCTCAAATGTTTGAAAATTAATAGTACTAGGTCAAAAGTCAATTGTGGCCCATATACAGTCAAACTTCAAGATTTTTGGTCAACATCAACATTTTAAAGTGATATCCATCATTTGATAAAGGGTTGATCATGATTCCTCAAGAAATTCTCCTAATATATTAAAAGTCAAGAATTTCTAAATTAGGGTTTCTATAGGAAAAGTCAATAGAACTTTGAACAAGCATAACTCTCACACACATCATCCATTTTTCCCCAACCAAATATCATTTTGAAGAGAATACAATTCCCTACAACTTCTCTTTTTCCCTCAAGTCCAAGAAATGCACCATTTGAAAGATACAAGCTCATACATTACAGGTCATTTTCAGAAAGTCAATAAAAGACACTTTTTGCCAAGACATTTTACATCAAGATAAAGCCTTCAAATGCAAAATTGATCAAAATAGGGACTGAAGTAGACATCTTGGGATTTCCAAAAAGTCCAAGATCATAATCATGAGATAAAAATTTAGCAAGTTATGGCTTGCCCAAATTGGGAAAATTTGGAAAATTTAAAGAATTGTGCAATGAGCAAACTTAAACTTTTAGGTTAATGGCTTAATTTATTGGACTTCAAATATCTTCCTAAACTTATAGAGGACCTCTAATATCATTCTTGCATGGACTTACAATTTCTACCTATTTTGTCCATATTTATTTTGATTTATTTCAAATAAATATAAAATAAATTGTGCAAAATAAATAGAAGTGGGCCTTGATCTTTAGACTAGTGTTTTGGTCTGCCTAGAAGCCCAAGATTTCGTGCAAGCTTTGTCCAGGCTCATCCAAGTTTGAAAATGGCATGAAATCATCAAAAAAGGCATATTTTCAAATGTTGATCATGGTTTAAAAACAATAGTTATGGGCTTGATTTTTTCCATGTTATCATGTTCCCTCCCTCTCCTCTATATATACAAGCCATGTGCAAGCACAACACATACATAGACAGCATGAAGGAAGCTCTATAAAAATCTTCACAAAATACCAAAGTTGTGAAATTTGAAATCCAACCTTCCAAGCTATATTGATCCAAACCAAGCATTCCCTCAACTCCCTGGAGGCTCCAGGAGTCCATTCCAATCATCACACAAGTCCAACGCACCCTAAAACGCTCGCGCGATATATCTCCGTTTTGGTATTTTTATGATCTAAAATTTATCTACATATGATATAAATGATTTTTATATCCATACATATGTTCATATTGAGGTTTGCGAATGTTTAGATCCATTACATGCAAGGTTTGGCGTGAGGACAAAGATTTTCCATTTTAGGGAAAATTTTTAGGCGTGAGTGGTTCTCAATGATAAAGGCCATTTCAGAAATAACTAACCCCATGGTTGAATTTGCAGACCCCAATTTAGGGGGGTAACCTAAATCTCGAGCCTTTATTTTTCTTTTTGCAGGTTTTAAGATTTTGATGTGGCCGGAGAAGGTTACCGGAGGTTGATTCTGGCACCCCTGCAAATTATTGACTCCGGTGGAGTCCACGTGGAAAATGATATAACTCTATTGGTCCATTTAAATCTGATTGGGCGCGCGTTTTTAAAATTAAAGAAAATTGATTGATTTTGTATATTATATTATCTTATTGTCTTTATCAACGAATAAACAGGACGGTGCAGTGGCAAGGCAGTATGTGTTACGGTGTTGTGTGCGTGAGAGGTCAGGGGTTTAACCCCTGCCACTTGCATTTTATTTTTTCCCTAACTTTGCTTGCATATCTGTCGCTCCCAGTGGCCAGACGCGTACCATACACCTCTAAATCATAACCATCAGATCATAGTTGATTTAGATCCAAGAGCTTCAACATGAGATTCACCATGCGCCCTCAAGGCTTCTCCTCACCAGATTCCAACGCATTCTAGGCTTCATCAAGACGTGGGCCTAGCGAAATTCTAGACTGTACCCCCCATTTGCTTCATAACACCAGGCCCATTTGCATGTTCTATTTTATTTTTTTTATCATTTATTTCATTTAATCATTTTTTCCATAATAATATAAAATCAGAAAAATAATAATAATAGACTTAGGACTTTTCTAAATAATTTTAATTTTGTAAATTAATTAAATTAATTATTTTGACTTTACTTTATCAATTTAAAATCAATTAGAATTAGATTTATTTCATTCAATATTTTCTTAATAAAAATACAAAAATATTAGAATTAGGCTTAAATTCATTTAATAATTATCTTTTTACTTAAATTTAGATTTAATATAGTTCAATTATTTTATTAAAATAAACAAAAAAACCAAAAAGATTTTCTTATTTTACTTAGAAGTTTTTTTAGGGTTTTAGACGACTCTTTCCATTTTGCACGTGTTGTTTATTCTCGCACTTTTTTTATATATACTAATGTATCTGCTGATGGAATGTAATAGAATTAACTAGGGCTCTTTACTACTTTTCTTTATTTTCCTCCCAATTTTTTGGACATGTAAATATCCCCCTCCCCAAAGCATTGTAATAGCATGGATTTAAATTCCTGTACATATTAACTGCTAGACTAATAGGATTGTATGACAAGAATAAAATCAAACACTAGTAAACCTAACACAAAAGACTAAAATAACTGAACATAACACACTTGCACATATACACCTCTAGGGTATGCCCACTTTGGTTTCCTTTCGGAAAATAAAACAGTCATGTCCCTTGAAATTCAGGATGCTTTAGCAAAGACCCTTAAATCAAAAGATCATAGTCCCTCGATGACTCTACAGAGTTGCCTTTCGGTAAATGATCTAGTCCCTTAAATAAAATTTCTAAAGCATCTCTGTGATACGGTGGGAGAACTGACTTGGGGTTTTGTGTTTGTGTTTGCAAATGTTGCGGTTTAGCAAGAGTCACCACCGACTTTTTATTTTATCCTAAGGAAAGGTCAAAAAGCACAGGAAAGACCTTTGAGATGTTTTCATGGGTTCGGGGGGTAGATTATGAAAAGGGAAGGTGCTAGCACCCTTTTCATCCATGGTTTTCCATGGGCTCTTAGTTACTTGTTTTAGATCACTTTCCTTAGCTTTTCAATTGTTTGAAATGGTGCTTTGTGTGTGGTTTTGAAAATGTTTTGAAAAAGATGCCTTGTCTAGGCAACCTTTGTAATGATTCTTGTTTGAATATATATAAAGGTGTGTGTCTTTTTGAAAAGATATTTCAATGTTTTGAAAGTTGTTTTTTGAGGTTGTGTTGTGATGTGTGTTTGAAAAATGGCAAGGATATTTTGCAAGATTTTGATCAAGTAACTAAGAGTTGTCTACCCTATTTTACTCAAAGATTTTTTCTTATGTTTTTAACCCTTTTAACAGTGTTGTTTCACCATTGTGTTTGGTGAACAATCTTGCTTTAGGATGTTAGACGGGACGGGCGCGGGTCATCGTATGCAATCATTGAAGGCAACTTGTGAGACGCTCTAGAAATTTCGTAAGGGACGAGATCGTTTTATCGAAGGAAACATCGAGGGTCATCGAGGGACTACGATCTTTGTTTATCGAAGGGACAATTTCTAGAGTGTCTCATACTCGAGGGACATGATTGCATTTTCCGAGGCAACAAGCGAGATTACCCTAAGGGTGCATGTGTGCAAAGTGTGTTTTATTGCATACATTTAGTCTTTGATTAGAGGTTGTCTACTTGTTGGTTTTATCTTGCCATACACACCTAGTTACTAGCATTTGTACAAAAGTAATAAAAAGTGCAAAAAATAAATCCTACACTATTACAACCATATTGAAGTGCATAGAAATGTAAAGGAAAAAATAAGATTAAAAAAAGTAAAAAAAAAAAGAGATCCTTCGATTCAGGCAGGAGCATCCTTCGATTTGCATTCTGCTGGCCTCCTTCGATTGGGACTAGCACCAGTGAGGTCCTGGCCTTCGATTGGCCTGGAAGTCAGTGTATGGCGAAGCCTTCTGGTTCTGCCTTGTTGTCTTCTTCGACTGGAGGTCGAAAGCAGCGAGGGAATGCCTTTCGGATGAGCCTGGAAGTCAATGAAGGCGTGCTTTTCGTTTGGGCCTAGAAGTCAACATGGTTTTCCTCCTGGTTGTCTCTTTCGTTTGACCTGGAGAAAGAGGGTAGAAGCCAGAAGCTTCGTTTCCTATTTCCTGTTTCCTGTTTCTTTTATTTCAAGCATTAAATGGAAACATGGCCTGAGGCCATGCTAGCATTTGTCTTGTAAACAGTTTAACAGTTAAAGCATGTTCAGGTAAACAGAAAGCAAAAACGAAAGGGTTAGCTCTGAAAAATATGTTAAAAGGGTGGAAACGAAAGGAACAATGGTATGTACATGTTTCAAACGAAAGGAAAAATTATTATGCCATGAAACGAAAAGTTCAAAGGTAAGAATAACTTACCTTGCTTCAGGCCTTGAATGGATGTGGGATTCGAACTTGAACTTCTACCTGGACGTTTCTGGAATTCGAAGAGTAGTCAGAGGGGGTTTGCTTTTGGTTCGAAGAGTTGTCACAGAAGGTTGTCTTTGAGTTTGAACAAACTTCTATCTGAGGGGTGTTCTTCAGAATCGAAAGAGGTGAGTGTTTGGGATTCTGGGTTTTGATTTCTCAAGTGTTGATGAACTTGAGAGTTTTTGTTGTGTTTGAGAAAATTTGGGAGATTCATTCCTCTGGTCCAAAGATCCTCTCAAAAATATGTGTTGGAGCCTCTTATTTATAGGCAAAGTTGGCTGAAGTTTTTGGAGGGAAAACAAAATAATTTGAACAATTTGGGTAAACTGCTCTTTGTAGACTTCGAGGGACAGTGGTTGTATGCTATTTCGGTGCAAGAATGGGGCAGTGTTTCAGGACTGCTGTGCAGCAGTTTTGGCCAGTGTACCATGTTTGAACTTGGCAGCAAGCATCTTTGAATATTTCATCCTTTCATTTTGACCCTCCTTCGACCAGATTCTTCTTCCAACATATTGTTTGACATTCTTCCAACAAGTGTCCTTCGAATGAATCACCTTTGTGCATCGTTTGAAGGGGCCATCAACCATGTGCTGAAGTTTGTCAGGGATGGAAATGCAGCAAACTAAATGTTGTCCAGTCGAAGCTAGTACAAACATAGTCAATGTTTTGTCGAAGCCTTGTGGTCGAAACAAGCTAATGCCCAGTCGAAGCTTGTATCGAAGAAAACATATTGCCTGATCGAAAGCTCATGCTCGAAGGAAGCATATTTCCCAATCGAAGCTTGGGTCGAAACAAACATAAAGGGAGTCATTGCCTTTTAGTGTGAGGGAAGTTCCTGGCTTCTGAATCGAAGGGTGTTTCTAAACTTGCACTCGAAGGAGGCTTTAAGTTCAACATGAAGGACATATCCAAGTTTCATTCGAAGGATATTTCCAATCCAAATGAAGGATGTACGTAAACTTGCACTCAAAGGAGGCTTTAAGCTCAAAATGAAGGACATGCCCAAGTTGCATTCGAAGGAGGCTCTTGCTCAAAACGAAGGACGTAATCCAAGTTGCATTCGAAGGAGGCTCTTGCTCAAAACGAAGGATGTAATCCAAGTTGCATTCGAAGGAGGCCAAGAGTCAATCGAAGGGTGCTGAATCGAAGGAGACCTGTTTTCCTCCAAATTTGTCAAAATATTATTTTTATCTGTTTTCTCCCTTTTTGACAGTTTCCTTTTAATTTTGGTACTGGAAAATTCCAAAGTACTTGTGCAAGCTTGAACCTTGAGAATCCTTGTGAGAAAGGCTTTGAAGAATGAGAGGGAAAATTTTGGGGTACAACAGTTGCCCATGTTCAATTTTCTTAAACCTGAGGATATAGATTGGCTTTCGAGCCTTTCGTGATCCGAAGGTGGAAGATAATTGAACACTAGAGTGCCCAAAAATTTTCACTCGCATGGTGTAGTATCAGCATTGTGATGTCGGGAATGGGCTTACAGATGCCATTTGGAGAGATAATGGATAGTTGTTGGAGATGGGCTTAAAGATTCCATCCAGAAATGATTGCTGGACTGTATTTGAAGGTCTCCGATTGCCTGTTTTAACTGGAAGAAATAAACCTAACCAGAGAAGGTCTTTTTTGATAATGATGTGTGATGAAGGAATCTTGGACGATTACTACCTCAGCAGGGTGATGAAGGAATCTTGGATGAGTACTACCTCAGCAGGATGATGAAGGAATCTTGGATGATTACTACCTCAGCAGGATGATAAAGGAATCTTGGATGACTACAACCTCAGCAGGATGATGAAGGAATCTTGGATGACTACAACCTCAGCAGGATGATGAAGGAATCTTGGATGACTACAACCTCAGCAGGATGATGAAGGAATCTTAGATGACTACAACCTCAGCAGGATCATGAAGGAATCTTGGATGACTACAACCTCAGCAGGATGATGAAGGAATCTTGGATGACTACAACCTCAGCAGGATTATGAAGGAATCTTAGATGACTACAACCTCAGCAGGATGATGAAGGAATCTTGGATGACTACAACCTCAGCACGATGATGAAGGAATCTTGGACGACTACAACCTCAGCAGGATGATGACGGAATCTTGGAGGACTACAACCTCAGCATGATGATGAAGGAATCTTGGATGACTACAACCTCAGCAGGATGATGAAGGAATCTTGGATGACTACAACCTCAGCAGGATGATGAAGGAATCTTGGATGACTACAACCTCAGCAGGATGATGAAGGAATATTGGATGACTACAACCTCAGCATGATGATGAAGGAATCTTGGATGACTACAACCTCAGTAGGATGATGAAGGATTCTTGGATGACTACAACCTCAGCAGGATGATGAAGGAATATTGGATGACTACAACCTCAGCAGGATGATGAAGGAATCTTGGATGACTACAACCTCAGCAGGATGATGACGGAATCTTGGATGACTACAACATCAGCAGGATGATGAAGGAATCTTGGATGACTACAACCTCAACAGGATGATGAAGGAATCTTGGATGACTACAACCTCAGCAAGATGATGAAGGAATCTTGGATGACTACAACCTCAGCAGGATGATGAAGGAATCTTGGATGACTACAACCTCAGCAGGATGATGAAGGAATCTTGGATGACTACAACCTCAGCAGGATGATGAAGGAATCTTGGATGACTACAACCTCAGCATGATGATGAAGGAATCTTGGATGACTACAACCTTAGCAGGATGATGAAGGAATCTTGGATGACTACAACCACAACAGGATGATAAAGGAATCTTGGATGACTACAACCTCAGCGGGATGATGAAGGAATCTTGGATGATTACTACCTCAGTAGGATAACGAAGGAATCTTGGATGATTACTACCTCAAAAGGTAATGAAGGAATCTTTGACAACTGCTACTCTAAAAGGTAATGATAACTTTTATTTGTCGATCGATCTTTCCTGAAAAGGTAAAGAGTTAGTTGTATGCAATGTCATGATGCATGAAATGCATTATGTCATGATGTTCTCAAAAGTAAATGAGATTGTGTTGTATGCACTTATCATGTATGTAAATAGGATGTATGTAATGTGAAATGTTAATGAATGCATTTTTGTCTGGGAAAATAAATCCTTGACAAGAGCTGGGGAGTCATTAAATCCTGGACTGCTGTTGAAGAGTGTGTGTGTCTTCAAACTTTGCTTAGAATATTTCCAATGGATTCCTGTTTTGTTGTTTGAGGAGAACTCCGCCGGGGGAAGTTGAAAACTCTGTGGGGAGTATGTTTATTTCTACTTGGGAAAAGAGTTTAGGAGTCTTAGTTGTTTGTTGCTCTACTGGGGAGTCGAAGTTGAACTGATATCTGGTCGGGTCCAGGTTTCGCAGTAACTTGCTGGGGACTGTAGAGTAGTCTACTAGGGAAGAGGAGTTGTGGTCCTTTGATTTGTAGTAGTCAGAGAGGCAAACTCAAGCTGGGGAATCCTGGTGTTGTTGGGGAAATAAACCCTGTCGTCAGTCCGCTAGAGAGGTGTCATCTTCGTTGGGGGAAGTCCTTGAGGATTCTTGAGGTTGATTCAGCTGGGGAAAGGGGGTCAGAGATTATACTCTTGCTGGGGAATCATCCTATGAGAAGGACTTTGGGGAGACTTGTCATTACCCCTAGTAGCAAATGTTTGTGGCATTGCCAAAAAGTTTGATTGTATGTAACCCTTTGTCGGGGTTGACGTTCAATGCCCCAAGTGACGGAGATGGAGACTTGCCCCTGGTTACTCTGCACTTCTTCAGAGATTTCTTGAAATCTTGACTGGACTGCCCCAAGTGTGCTGGATAGTGACATGTCATGCCCCCTTGTTGATAGGAGATTTGTCAATGGAAGTGTCATCCTTTTTGAAGTGATTTTGTTCACTGAGAGGGCTTTCGTTCATCGGATATTCGTTGTGTGAATTTCTCCGCTGTCAAACAAATAGCCAAATGCAAACAGTGATATTCAAGTGATGCAAAGTTTATGCTTGTCTCGAAGTTTTGAAAAATGCGTTTTTTAGCAGAAAACTTTTTATAAGACAAATTCAACACAAGATTTAGGGCAAAGCCTTACAGGAGTCAGGATACCTTTTGTAACAATATGCTTTTGAACTAACCCATGCTTCAATTAGGACTTTTGAAGGGTTGTAACGTGGCTTGGTTCACGGTTTAAGAAACAAAGGATAAAGGCTCAAAGTATATTTGTACACACCCGCTCTTCGTGATGTTCTTCAATCCTAAACTCAGTTAATTGTGCGTCGAACTCTATTCAAATTTGGAACGACGTTTTGGTGATGGTTCACACAAGTTGGATTTTGGAAGGCAGTCATTTTTGCAACATTTTTCATGTTGTTGAGGATTTGTAGCGACCTCGTTCTTTTGATTTGTTATCCCTAACTTTTGCCTGACCGTTCCTGTTTTCGAGATTACAGTCAGCGGGATGCCCCAGCTTTCTTAAGCCTCCTTTATAGGTTTTGGCTCAGTGGGCTTTTCTCTTTTGAGAGATTGACTGCCTATGAGATAAGGAACCACCATTGTCTTTTGATTCCAAAGGAATGTTTTTGATGTTATTCGTTTGTAACGACGTTTTGGTGATGGTTCACACAAGTTTGATTTTGGAAGGCAGTCATTTTTGCAACATTTTTCATGTTGTTGAGGATTTGTAGCGACCTCGTTCTTTTGATTTGTTATCCCTAACTTTTGCCTGACCGTTCCTGTTTTCGAGATTACAGTCAGCGGGATGCCCCAACTTTCTTAAGCCTCCTTTATAGGTTTTGGCTCAGTGGGCTTTTCTCTTTTGAGAGATTGACTGCCTATGAGATAAGGAACCACCACTGTCTTTTGATTCTAAAGGAATGTTTTTGATGTTATTCGTTTGTATTACGAACTGAGAGTTTGCGACTTCAATGCGCATCTTTTTTTGAATTAACTGAGAGACTACCCTGCCCCAGGTTTAAATCAAAGGTTTCAGTTTGTGATTAAAACAGAAAACTTCTACTTCTTTGGCTCGAAGGGGTTGACTAGGGATTATCTTCCTTATAACTCCAGTGTTTAGGATTTGAAAGAAATGCCTGTGCATCGTCAGCCAGGTCTGTTCAAAAGCATATTGTATGAGATTATGGCATTGTTTCGTCATCCTCACTCTAAAGGCTTGTAACTTTTAGCAAAAGTTGAATGTCATAAACTGAGTAAAAAGCATAGTTTAAATGTAATGAAAATGAAATAATTCAAGACAAACATATGCAATGCATTAATGAAACAAAGTTTGACATTAATAGGTTATTGTTTGAATAACAAAAGAAATTACAACTTGAAAAATCAAATGAAACAAAAGCCTTCAATGATTTGGCATAGGAGCAGTGATCACGTTTGGGGTCTCCGGAGGGTCAAACTTGATCTCCTTGGCATCAATCAAGTCTTGAATCTTGTTCTTCAAAGTCCAACAGCCTTCGGTGTCATGTCCAGGACTGTCAGAATGATAGGCACATCTTACGCTCGGATTGTACCTAGAAGGGGAGATATCAGGATTTTGAGGAGGATCCTTTAGTGTGATCAGTTTCACCTTCAGCAATTGTTGTAATGCTTGAGACAAAGGCATGTTGATGTTAGTGTACTGCCTTTATTTATATCTTACCCTATGCCTATTTCCCTGTCTTTGTTGAACAGATGTAGGATTAGAGATCAGGATTGCCCCTACCTGTTGATCATGACGACTCTTTCGGCTGTACACATCATTGGACTCTTTCTTTCCATTGTAGGGCTTTTTCTGAGCATCAGAAGGTGTAACTTCTTGAATCTTCCCACTTTTGATGCCAGCTTCGACCCTTTCTCCGGTCAGTATTAGCTCGGTGAACCCGGCTGAAGAGCTTCTGATCAAATGTTTGAAGAAAGGCCCTGTCAATGTTCCCATGAAGATGTCAATCAGCTCCCTGTCAGTTAAAGGGGGTTGCACCCTACCAGCCAGATCTCTCCACTTTTGGGCGTATCCTTTGAAGCTCTTGTTGGAACCCATGGTCATGTTCTGCAATTGCACACGAGTTGGTGCAAGATCAGCATTGTACTGATACTGCTTATAAAAAGCAGCAGCTAAATCCTCCCAGGTGTGGATGCGGGAACTCTCCAATTGATAAAACCACTCGAGTTGAGTCCCTACCAGGATTTCTTGGAAGAAATGGATCCAAAGCTTTGGATTAATTGTGTATGGTTGAATCTTGCGGACATAAGACTTTAGGTGCATCTTAGGGCAAGAGACTCCATCGTATATGGAAAAGGTAGGGACTTTGAACTTTGGCGGGATGACCAACCCAGGAACTAAACCCATGTCTCCTAAATCCAAGCCATGTATTTGTTGAATCTCCATAGCACTGAGGTGATCCTCCAACTGTTTGTACTTGTCATCAGTGGTAGGATATTGTTCTTCGGAGTAGTCAGCTTCAACATCATTGATCTCCAAATTGTGGTCTTCTTCAAGACTATCTCCTATGTTGGATGGAGTTGAAAGATCTAGGGCTTTAGGTCTTCTTCTCAAGTTCAGGACACCTACTGTCCTTGGACTTCTTCTTGTCTTTGAGAAGGAGAGCTTTCAGGTCCTCTTGCCCTTTACCCATAGCCAGAAGCATTTGTTGGAATTGAGCGTTTTGAGCTTGGAGATCTTTCACCGTTTGTTCCATATCCATCTTACTGAAATAAACAGTAGGAAGATAAGGAGACCTGTATGGGAGAAACCTGTCATGATATGATGCATGGTATGTGGATGCATGTTTTCAAGGATCTCGCGGGGTAAACACAAGAAAATGTTAGAAGTTGAACTTCGATCAACAACTTTGATTGGAGAACCTTGTATCGGTGGATGTCTTTCCACGAGAATTAAGCTCACCATGTCAAGTGGGTCATAGCCCCCGATTCAAGTTGTTGCACTTGATCTTTGACGGTGTTTGTTTAGAGGGGAACCCTCTTTCCCTTTGGTAGATGTCTGGTTCAACGTGACCCTGCATCAAAAGACCCTCAAGATCCTTGAAATGGTTTTTGAGAATGCCATGGTATGATGTTATAATGTTATGTACATGTATGCAAAAGCAAGTAAGTGTATATACAGGTAATCATATTCACACAGAGCAAACAAGTCCTTAGGTTTAGGCTTGCATGGGGTTTCATAGGTAAGTACCCTCTTGAAGTTAGTTGGCTCAACCTGTCCTAAAATAGAAACCGGGTTCTAAGGAGCTCAATATCACTGGATTATTTTCTATGTTCATTGTTTTGGTTTAGCCACTTACTGGCGACCAAAATATTCCAAGAAAACAATCCTCAATGAGTGTAGTATCGAGTATCTACCAACTTCGGACTGTACCAAAGCCGGTCATCTCACTACCCCTAATAAAAGGCCAAGATGGTCAAGTAAGGTTCTAGTTCATTAGTGCTTCATGACATCACTCAGCGGTCCCGTATTCTCTTTGATTGACTCAAAGGCTACCGGTACTCACAAATATGTCGCACTAATATAGCTATTGCTTCAACCGTGTCGGTATACCCCGCACAGTTTCCACAACGTTTTGCTATTTACCTATGAATGTTTCCCCAAATACGGGTAGAGGATTTCAGGCCCAAACAAGAGAACCAAAATGTAAAGCAATCAAAGCAAACAAAATAAGCATGTAAAGATGATCTAGAAACCCTAAGGTAACCCCACTTTTAGAAATTTCCCCAGCAGAGTCGCCAGTTCTGTGATACGGTGGGAGAACTGACTTGAGGTTTTGCGTTTGTGTTCGCAAATGTTGCGGTTTAGCAAGAGTCGCCACCAACTTTTTATTTTATCCTAAGGAAAGGTCAAAAAGCACAGGAAAGACCTTTGAGATGTTTTCGTGGGTTCGGGGGGTAGATTATGAAAAGGGAAGGTGCTAGCACCCTTTTCATCCATGGTTTTCCATGGGCTCTTAATTACTTGTTTTAGATCACTTGCCTTTGCTTTTCAATTGTTTGAAATGGTGCTTTGTGTGTGGTTTTGAAAATGTTTTGAAAAAGATGCCTTGTCTAGGCAACCTTTGTAATGATTCTTGTTTGAATATATATAAAGGTGTGTGTCTTTTTGAAAAGATATTTCAATGTTTTGAAAGTTGTTTTTTGAGGTTGTGTTGTGATGTGTGTTTGAAAAATGGCAAGGATGTTTTGCAAGATTTTGATCAAGTAACTAAGAGTTGTCTACCCTATTTTACTCAAAGATTTTTTCTTATGTTTTTAACCCTTTTAACAGTGTTGTTTCACCATTGTGTTTGGTGAACAACCTTGCGTTAGGATGTTGGACGGGACGGGCGCGGGTCATCGTATGCAATCATTGAAGGCAACTTGTGAGACGCTCTAGCAATTTCGTAAGGGACGAGATCGTTTTATCGAAGGCAACATCGAGGTTCATCGAGGGACTACGATCTTTGTTTATCAAAGGGACAATTGCTAGAGTGTCTCATACCCGAGGGACATGATTGCATTTTCCGAGGCAACAAGCGAGATTACCCTAAGGGTGCATGTGTGCAAAAGTGTGTTTTATTGCATGCATTTAGTCTTTGATTAGAGGTTGTCTACTTGTTGGTTTTATCTTGCCATACACACCTAGTTACTAGCATTTGTACAAAAGTAATAAAAAGCGCAAAAAATAAATCCTACAGTATTACAACCATATTGAAGTGCATAGAAATGTAAAGGAAAAAATAAGATAAAAAAAAAGTAAAAAAAAAGAGATCCTTCGATTCAGGCAGGAGCACCCTTCGATTTGCATTCTGCTGGCCTCCTTCGATTGGGACTAGCACCAGTGAGGTCCTGGCCTTCGATTGGCCTGGAAGTCAGTGTATGGCGAAGCCTTCTGGTTCTTCCTTGTTGTCTTCTTCGACTGGAGGTCGAAAGCAGCGAGGGAATGCCTTTCGACTGAGCCTGGAAGTCAGTGAAGGCATGCTTTTCGTTTGGGCCTAGAAGTCAACATGGTTTTCCTCCTGGTTGTCTCTTTCGTTTGACCTGGAGAAAGAGGGTAGAAGCCAGAAGCTTCGTTTCCTATTTCCTGTTTCCTGTTTCTTTCATTTCAAGCATTAAATGGCAACATGGCCTGAGGCCATGCTAACATTTTTCTTGTAAACAATTTAACAGTTAAAGCAAGTTCAGGTAAACAAAAAGCAAAAACGAAAGGGTTAGCTCTGAAAAATATGTTAAAAGGGTGGAAACGAAAGGAACAATGGTATGTACATGTTTCAAACGAAAGGGAAAATTATTATGCCATGAAACGAAAAGTTCAAAGGTAAGAATAACTTACCTTGCTTCAGGCCTTGAATGGATGTGGGATTCGAACTTGAACTGCTACCTGGACGTTTCTGGAATTCGAAGAGTAGTCACAGGGGGTTTGCTTTTGGTTCGCAGAGTTGTCACAGAAGGTTGTCTTTGAGTTTGAACAAACTTCTATGTGTGGGGTGTTCTTCAGAATCGAAAGAGGTGAGTGTTTGGGATTCTGTGTTTTGATTTCTCAAGTGTTGATGAACTTGAGAGTTTTTGTTGTGTTTGAGAAAATTTGGGAGATTCGTTCCTCTGGTCCAAAGATCCTCTCAAAAATATGTGTTGGAGCCTATTATTTATAGGCAAAGTTGGCTGAAGTTTTTGGAGGGAAAACAAAATAATTTGAATAATTTGGGTAAACTTCTCTTTGTAGCCTTCGAGGGACAGTGGTTGTATGCTATTTCGGTGCAAGAATGGGGCAGTGTTTCAGGACTGTTGTGCAGCAGTTTTGGCCAGTGTACCATGTCTGAACTTGGCAACAAGCATCTTTGAATATTTCATCCTTTCATTTTGACCCTCCTTCGACCAGATTCTTCTTCCAACATATTGTTTGACTTTCTTCCAACAAGTGTCCTTCGAATGAATCACCTTTGTGCATCGTTTGAAGCGGACATTAACCATGTGCTGAAGTTTGTCAGGGATGGAAATGCAGCACACTAAATGTTGTCCAGTCGAAGCTAGTACAAACATAGTCAATGTTTTGTCGAAGCCTTGTGATCGAAACAAGCTAATGCCCAGTCGAAGCTTGTATCGAAGAAAACATATTGCCAGATAGAAAGCTCATGCTCGAAGGAAGCATATTGCCCAATCGAAGCTTCGGTCGAAACAAACATAAAGGGAGTCATTGCCTTTTAGTGTGAGGGAAGTTCCTGGCTTCTGAATCGAAGGGTGTTTCTAAACTTGCACTCGAAGGAGTCTTTAAGTTCAACATGAAGGACATATCCAAGTTGCATTCGAAGGATGTTTCCAATCCAAATGAAGGATGTACCTAAACTTGCACTCAAAGGAGGCTTTAAGCTCAAAATGAAGGACATGCCCAAGTTGCATTCGAAGGAGGCTCTTGCTCAAAACGAAGGATGTAATCCAAGTTACATTCGAAGGAGGCTCTTGCTCAAAATGAAGGATGTAATCCAAGTTGCATTCGAAGGGATCCAAGAGTCAATCGAAGGGTGCTGAATCGAAGGAGACCTGTTTTCCTCCAAATTTGTCAAAATATTATTTTTATATGTTTTCTCCCTTTTTGACAGTTTCCTTTTAATTTTGGTACTGGAAAATTCCAAAGTACTTGTGCAAGCTTGAACCTTGAGAATCCTTGTGAGAAAGGCCTTGAAGAATGATAGGGCAAATTTTGGGGTACAACAGTCTCCATAGTTATCTTTATAACTGTACGTCCCTTCGAATGTCCCTCAAACATCCAACGATAGGGCTATCTACTCACTTATAGTAGGATAACACTGTCTAAAGGGAGAACAAAGATAAAAATAATATTTTGACAAATTTGGAGGAAAACAGGTCTCCTTCGATTCAGTGCCATTCGATTGACTCTTGGCATCCTTCGAATGCAACTTGGATTACATCCTTCATTTTGAGAAAGAGCCTCCTTCGAATGCAACTTGGATTACATCCTTCGTTTTGAGCAAGAGCCTCCTTCGAATGCAACTTGGGCATGTCCTTCATTTTGAGCTTAAAGCCTCCTTTGAGTGCAAGTTTAGGTACACCCTTCGTTTGGACTGGAAACATCCTTCGAATGCAACTTGGATATGTCCTTCATGTTGAACTTAAAGCCTCCTTCGAGTGCAAGTTTAGAAACACCCTTCGATTCAGAAGCCAGGAACTTCCCTCACACTAAAAGGCAATGACTCCCTTTATGTTTGTTTCGACCCAAGCTTCGATTGGGCAATATGCTTCCTTCGAGCATAAACGTTCAATCTGGAAATATGTTTTCTTCGATACAAGCTTCGACTGGGCATTAGCTTGTTTCGACCATAAGGCTTCGACAAAACATTGACTACGTTTGTACTAGCTTCGACTGGACAACATTTAGTGTGTTGCATTTCCATCCCTGACAAACTTCAGCACATGGTTGATGGCCCCTTCAAACGATGCAAAAAGGTGATTCGTTCGAAGGACACTTGTTGCAAGAAAGTCAAACAATATGTTGGAAGAAGAATCTGGTCGAAGGAGGGTCAAAATGAAAGGATGAAAAATTCAAAGATGCTTGCTGCGAAGTTCAGGCATGGTACACTGGCCAAAACTGCTGCACAACTGTCCTGAAACACTGCCCCATTCTTGCACCGAAATAGCATACAAGCACTGTCCCTCGAAGGCTACAAAGAGCAGTTTACTCAAATTGTTCAAATTATTTTGTTTTCCCTCCAAAAACTTTAGCGAACTTTGCCTATAAATAAGAGGCTCCAACACATGTTTAAGGGAGGATCTTTGGACCAGAGGAACGAATCTCCCAAATTTTCTCAAACACAACAAAACTCTCAAGTTCATCAACACTTGAGAAATCAAAACCCAGAATCCCAAACACTCACCTCTTTAGATTTTGAAGAACACCCCACACATAGAAGTTTGTTCAAACTCAAAGACAACCTTCTGCGACAACTCTTCGAACCAAAAGCAAACCCTCTGTGACTACTATTCGAATTCCAGAAATATCCAGGTAGCAGTTCAAGTTCGAATCCCACATCCATTCAAGGCCTGAAGCAAGGTAAGTCACTCTTACCCTTGAACCTTTCGTTTCATGGCATAGTATGTGTACAATCTTCCCTTTCATTTCAAAACATGTACATAACACTTTGGTTCTTTTCGTTTCCACCTACTTAATATGTTTTCAGAGCTAACCCCTTTCGTTTTGCTGCTTGTTTACTTAAATATGCATTAAGTATTAACTGATTGTAAGGCAATACTAGCATGGCCTTATGCCATGTTGCTGTTCGAAGAGTTCAAACGAAAGAAACAGGAGACAAGAGTATGAAATGAAGCCTTTGGTTTCCACACTGACTTCCAGGTCCAGCCAGAGACACGCTCACACTGATTTCACTGGCCCAATCAAAGAAGGCAACAAGGCAGAAAGGCCCAGCCAGAGGCACACTTGCACTAAGTCCAGGCTCAGACGAAAGGAACTCCCATACTGGTGCCAGCCTCCAATCGAAGTACATGACCTGACTGGTGCCAAAGCCCAATCGAAGGCCATGACCTCACTGGTGCGAACTCCCAATCGAAGGAAGCCTAGAAATGAAAATCGAAGGCTGCTCCTGCCCAAATCGAAGGAGCTCATTTTTTCTTCTTTTTATCTTATTTTTTCCTTTACATTTCTATGCACTTCAATATGGTTGTAATAGTGTAGGATTTATTTTTTGCACTTTTTATTACTTTTGTACAAATGCTAGTAACTAGGTGTGTATGGCAAGATAAAACTAACAAGTAGACAACCTCTAGTCAAAGACTAAATGCATGCAATAAAACACACTTTGCACACATGCACCCTTAGGGTAATCTCGCTTGTTGCCTCGGAAAATGCAATCATGTCCCTCGAGTATGAGACACTCTAGCAAATGTTCCTTCGATAAACAAAGATCGTAGTCCCTCGATTACCCTCGATGTTGCCTTCGATAAAACGATCTCGTCCCTTACAAAATTGCTAGAGCGTCTCACAAGTTGCCTTCAATGATTGTATACGATGACCCGTGCCTGTCCCGCTTAACATCCTAACGCAAGGTTGTTCACCAAACACAATGGTGAAACAACACTGTTAAAAGGGTTAAAAACATAAGAAAGATCTTTGAGTAAAATAGGGTAGACAACTCTTAGTTACTTGATCAAAAATCTTGCAAAAACATCCTTGCCATTTTTCAAACACACTTCACAAACACAACTTCAAAAACACTTTAAAAACATTGAATTATATTTTCAAAAAGACACACACCTTTGTATATACTCAAACAAGAGTCATTACAAAGGTTGCCTAGACAAGGCATCTTTTTCAAAACATTTTCAAAACCACACACACAAAGCACCATTTCAAACAATTGAAAAGAAAAGGCAAGCGATCTAAAACAAGTAACTAAGAGCCCATGGAAAACCATGGATGAAAAGGGTGCTAGCACCTTCCCTTTTCATAATCTACCCCCCGAACCCACGAAAACATCTCAAAGGTATTTCCTGTGCTTTTTGACCTTTCCTTAGGATAAAATAAAAAGTCGGTGGCGACTCTTGCTAAACCACAACATTTGCAAACACAAACGCAAAACCTCAAGTCAGTTCTCCCACCATATCACAGAACTGGCGACTCTGCTGGGGACAAATTTCTAAAAGTGGGGTTACCTTAGGGTTTTAGATCACCTATACATGCTTACTTCGATTGCTTTGATTGCTTTACTTTTTTGGTTCCTTGTTTGGGTTTGTTGTAAATCCTACACCCGGATTTGGGGGCACCTTTTAGGTAAGTAGCAATAAACTGTGAGGGAACTGTGCGGGGTATACCGACATGGTTGAAGCAGTAGCTACGTTAGTGTGACATATTTGTGGGTACCGGTAGCCCTTGAGTAGTCAAGGAGAATACGGGGCCGCTGAGTGATGTCATGAAGCACTAACGAACTCTTAGAACCTTACTTGACCATCTTGGCCTTTTTAGGGGTAGTGAGGTGACCGACTTTGGTGCAGTCCGAAGTTGGTAGATACTTGATACTACACTCATTGAGGATTGTTTTCTTGGAATATTTTGGTCGCCAGTTAAGTGGCTAAACCAAAACAATGAACATAGAAAATAATCCAGTGATATTGAGCTCCTTAGAACCCGGTTTCTATTTTAGGACAAGTTGAGCCAACTAACTTCAAGAGGGTACTTACCTACAAACCTCATGCAAGCCTAAACCTAAAGACTTGTCTGCTTTGTGTGAATATGATTACCTGTATTTATACTTGCTTACTTTTGCATACATGTACATAACATCATAACATCATACCATAACATTTTTTCAATAACCATTTCAAGGATCTCGAGGGTCTTTTGATACAGGGGCACGTTGAACCAAACGTCTACCAAAGGATAAGAGGTTTCATTTTCCTCTAAACAAACACCGTCAAAGATCAAGTGCAACAACTTGAATCAGGGGCTATGACCCCCTTGACATAGTGAGCTTGATTCTAGTAGAAAGACATCCACCAATACAAAGCTCTCCAATCAAAGATGTTGATCGAAGTTCAATCTCTAACATTTCTTTTGTGTTTACCCTGAGAGATTCTTGAAAACATGCATCCACATATCATGCATTGCATCGTAACAGGTTTTCCTTTTCAGGTTTCCTTATTCTCCTACTGTTTATTTCAGTAGAGATGGCTCTAGAGAGGACTGTCAAAGACATCCAGGATCAAAATGCTCTACTTCAAGAATTGTTCTTGAACCTGTCCCAGGGGCAAGAAGAAGTAAAAGCTCTCCTCACAAGGGGCATGGTCCTAGGGAATCCAAGCAGTGTCAGGAATGATCAGTTGGAGGAACTGCAGATTGAGCTGGAAACAATGAAGATCCAGATGATGGGACAACTGGTGGGCCAGATGGCTCTCATTCAAAACCTAGCTCAAAGAGAAGAAGAGCTCAGGGTTCTCGTCAACAAACTGCTTCGGGACAACCAAGTGGGGCAAACACCTAAGGTTGAAGATCAAGTCATCATTCAACCCCCTTTGAGATAAGAAGACAAGGGAAAAGCTCCTCAACTTGCTTCAGGGTCACAAGCCCAGCAACAACCTCGTCAGCGTCAACAGGGTAATCGGTGTAAGAAAAATACGTCTGGAAGACATTTCTCTGAGACTGACATACCATCATCTCTAATATTGAAACGCTTGTTGGAGGTCAACCTGCTTACTTTAAGGGATCCTATTCGGAAGCCCAATACCTCTACTCCTAGCTATCACCCCGGTGCGTTTTGTGTATACCACTCCCATAGTCCTAGGCATGACACCGATGACTGTTGGGCTTTGAAAAACAAGATCCAAGACTTGATTGACGAAGGAGTGCTGGAATTCATGCCGGATGGTGAGATGAAAATCTTCCGCTAAGGGTTCTCCATTTGAAATGACAAAGCTTGAACTGAGAGACTTTTGTTCCATTTGAATTTTCAAGTTGTAATTTATTTTGTTATTCAAACAATTATCTATTAATGTCAAACTATGTTTCATTAATGCATTGCATATGTTTGTCTTAAATTCATCCTTTCATTTTCACTACATTTAAACTATGCTTTTTACTCTCTTTATGACATTCAACTCTTGCTAAAAGTTACAAGCCTTTAGAGGGAGGATGACGAAACAATGCCATAATCTCATACAGTATGCTTTTGGACAGACCTTGCTGACGATGTACATGCATTTCTTTCAAATCCTAAACACTGGAGTTATAAGGAAGATAATCCCTAGTCAACCCCTTCGGGCCAAAGAAGTAGAAGTTTTCTATTTTAACACAAATTGAAACCTTTAATCAAAACCTGGGGCAGGGTAGTCTCTCAGTTAATTCAAATGCACTTTAAGTCGCAAACTCTCAGTTCATAATACATCGAATCAAAAGACAGTGGTGGTTCCTTATCTCATAGGCAGTCAATCTCTCAAAAGAGAAAAGCCCACTGAGCCAAAACCTATAAAGGAGGCTTATGAAAGCTGGGGCATCCCGCTGACTATAATCTCGAAAATAGGAACAGTCAGGCAAAAGTTAGGGATAACAAATCAAAAGAACGAGGTCGTTACAAATCCTCAACAACATGAAAAATGTTGCAAAAATGACTGCCTTCCAAAATCCAACTTGTGTGAGCCATCACCAAAACGTCGTTCCAAATTCGAATAGAGTTCGACGCACAATTAACTGAGTTTAGGATTGAAGAACATCACGAAGAACGGGTGGGTACAAATACATTTGAGCCTTTATCCTTTGTTTCTTAAACCGTGAACCAAGCCACATTACAACCCTTCAAAAGTCCTAATTGAAGCATGGGTTAGTTCAAAAGCATACTGTTACAAAAGGTATCCTAACTCCTGTAAGGCTTTTCCCTAAATCTTGTGTTGAATTTGTATTATAAAAAGTTTTCTGCTAAAAAACACATTTTTCAAAACTTCGAGACAAGCATAAACTTTGCATCACTTGAATATCACTGTTTGCATTTGGCTATTTGTTTGACAACGGAGAAATTCACACAATGAATATCTGATGAACGAAAGCCCTCTCAGTGAACAAAATCACTTCAAAAAGGATGACATTTCCATTGAAAAAGCTCCTATCAATAGGGGGACTTGACATGTCACTATCCAGCACACCTGGGGCAGTCTAGTCAAGATTCCAAGAAATCTCTCAAGAATTGCAGAGTAACCAGGGGCAGGCCTCCATCTCCGTCACTTGGGGCATTAAACGTCAAATCTCAGCAAAGAGTTACGTACAACTAGACATTTTTGGCAATTCCACGAACATTTTCTACTAGGGGCAATGACAAGTCTCCCCAAAGTCCTTCTCATAGGATGATTCCCCAGCAAGAGTATAATCTCTGATCCCCTTTCCCCAGCTTAATCAAGCTCAAGAATCCTCGAGGACTTCCCCCAACGAACATGTCACCTCTCTAGCGGACTGACGAAAGGGTTTATTTCCCCCACAACACCAGGATTCCCCAGCTTGAGTTTTCCTCTCCGACTACTACAAATCAAAGGACCACAACTCCTCTTCCCCAGTAGACTACTCTACAATCCCCAGCAAGTTACTGCGAAACCTGGACCCGACCAGATATCAATTCAACTTCGACTCCCCAGTAGAGCAACAGACGACTAAGACTCCTAAACTCTTTTCCCATGCAGAAATAAACATACTCCCCACAGAGTTTTCAACTTCCCCCAGCGGAGTTCTCCTCAAACAACAAAACAAGAATCCATTGGAAACATTCTAAGCAAAGTTTGAAGACATACCTACTCTTCAATAGCAGTCCAGGATTTAATAACTCCCCAACACTTGTCAAGAATTTATTCTCCAAGACAAAATTACATTTCAATAACATTCATAGCATATGCATACAAAATACATATAACATAAATCTCATTTATTTTGAGAACATCATTACACAATGCATACATCATGACATTGCATACAACTAACTCTTTACCTTTTCAGGAAAGATCGATCGATAGATAAAAGTCATTACCTTTTGGAGTAGCAGTCGTCAAAGATTCCTTCATTTCCTTTTGAGGTAGTAATCATCCAAGATTCCTTCATCATCCCGTTGAGGTAGTAATCGTCCAAGATTCCTTCATCATCCTGTTGAGGTAGAAGTCATCCAAGATTCCTTCATCATCCTGCTGTTGTAGTAGTCATCCAAGATTCCTTCATCATCCTGCTGAGGTAGAAGTCATCCAAGATTCCTTCATCATCCCGTTGAGGTAGTAATCGTCCAAGATTCCTTCATCATCCTGCTGAGGTAGAAGTCATCCAAGATTCCTTCATCATCCTACTGTTGTAGTAGTCATCCAAGATTCCTTCATCATCCTGCTGAGGTTGTAGTCATCCAAGATTCCTTCATCATCCTACTGAGGTTGTAGTCATCCAAGATTCCTTCATCATCCTGCTGAGGTTGTAGTCATTCAAGATTCCTTCATCATCCTGATGAGGTTGTAGTCATCCAAGATTCCTTCATCATCCTGCTGAGGTTGTAGTCATCCAAGATTCCTTCATCATCCTGCTGAGGTTGTAGTCATCCAAGATTCCTTCATCATCCTGCTGAGGTTGTAGTCATCCAAGATTCCTTCATCATCCTGTTGAGGTTCTAGTCATCCAAGATTCATTCATCATCCTGCTGAGGTTGTAGTCATCCAAGATTCCTTCATCATCCTGCTGAGGTTGTAGTCATCCAATATTCCTTCATCATCTTCCTGAGGTTATAGTCATCCAAGATTCCTTCATCATCCTGCTGAGGTTGTAGTCATTCAAGATTCCTTCATCATCCTGCTGAGGTTGTAGTCATCCAAGATTCCTTCATCATCATGCTGAGGTTGTAGTCATCCAAGATTCCTTCATCATCATGCTGAGGTTGTAGTCATCCAAGATTCCTTCATCATCCTGCTGAGGTTGTAGTCATCCAAGATTCCTTCATCATCCTGCTGAGGTTGTAGTCATCCAAGATTCCTTCATCATCCTGCTGAGGTTGTAGTCATCCAAGATTCCTTCATCATCCTGCTGAGGTTGTAGTCATTCAAGATTCCTTCATCATCCTGCTGAGGTTGTAGTCATCCAAGATTCCTTCATCATCCTGCTGAGGTTGTAGTCATTCAAGATTCCTTCATCATCCTGCTGAGGTTGTAGTCATCCAAGATTCCTTCATCATCCTGCTGAGGTTGTAGTCATCCAAGATTCCTTCATCATCCTGCTGAGGTTATAATCATCCAAGATTCCTTCATCATCCTGCTGAGGTTGTAGTCATGCAAGATTCCTTCATCATCCTGCTGAGGTTGTAGTCATCCAAGATTCATTTATCATCCTGCTGAGGTTGTAGTCATCCAAAATTCCTTCATCATCCTGCTGAGGTTGTAGTCATCCAAGATTCCTTCATCATCCTGCTGAGGTTGTAGTCATCCAAGATTCCTTCATCATCATGCTGAGGTTGTAGTCATCCAAGATTCCTTCATCATACTGCTGAGGTTGTAGTCATCCAAGATTCCTTCATCATCCTGCTGAGGTTGTAGTCATCCAAGATTCCTTCATCATCCTACTGAGGTTGTAGTCATCCAAGATTCCTTCATCATCCTGCTGAGGTAGTAATCGTCCAAGATTCCTTCATCATCCTACTGAGGTAGTAATCGTCCAAGATTCCTTCATCACCCTGCTGAGGTAGTAATCATCCAAGATTCGTTCGTTACCTTTTTGGAGTAGCAATCGTCTCGGATTCCTTCATCACACATCATTATCAAAAAAGACCTTCTCTGGTTAGGTTTATTTCTTCCAGTTAAAACAGGCAATCAGAGACCTTCAAATACAGTCCAACAATCATTTCTGGATGGCATCTTTAAGCCCATCTCCAACAACTATCCATTATCTCTCCAAATGGCATCTGTAAGCCCATTCCCGACATCATAATGCTGATACTACACCATGCGAGTGCAAATTTTTGGGCACCCTAGTGTTCAATTATCTTCCACCTTCGGATCATGAAAGGCTCGAAAGCCAATCTATATCCTCAGGTTTAAGAAAATTGAACAGGGGCAACTGTTGTACCCCAAAATTTGCCCTCTCATTCTTCAAGGCCTTTCTCACAAGGATTCTCAAGGTTCAAGCTTGCACAAGTACTTTGAAATTTTCCAGTACCAAAATTAAAAGGAAACTGTCAAAAAGGGAGAAAACAGATAAAAATAATATTTTGACAAATTTGGAGGAAAACAGGTCTCCATCGATTCAGCACCCTTCGATTGACTCTTGGCCTCCTTCGAATGCAACTTGGATTACATCCTTCGTTTTGAGCAAGAGCCTCCTTCGAATGCAACTTGGATTACATCCTTCGTTTTAAGGAAGAGCCTCCTTCGAATGCAACTTGGGCATGTCCTTCATTTTGAACTTAAAGCCTCCTTTGAGTGCAAGTTTAGGTACATCCTTCGTTTGGATTGGAAACATCCTTCAAATGCAACTTGGATATGTCCTTCATGTTGAACTTAAAGCCTCCTTCGAGTGCAAGTTTAGAAACACCCTTCGATTCAGAAGCCAGGAACTTCCCTCACACTAAAAGGCAATGACTTCCTTTATGTTTATTTCGACCCAAGCTTCGATTGGGCAATATGCTTCCTTCGAGCATGAGCTTTCGATCTGGCAATATGTTTTCTTCGATACAAGCTTCGACTGGGCATTAGCTTGTTTGGACCATAAGGCTTCGACAAAACATTGAATACGTTTGTACTAGCTTCAACTGGACAACATTTAGTGTGCTGCATTTCCATCCCTGACAAACTTCAGCACATGGTTGATGGCCCCTTCAAACGATGCACAAAGGTGATTCATTTGAAGGACACTTGTTGGAATAAAGTCAAACAATATGTTGGAAGAAGAATCTGGTCAAAGGAGGGTCAAAATGAAAGGATGAAATATTCAAAGATGCTTGCTGCCAAGTTCAGGCATGGTACACTGGCCAAAACTGCTGCACAGCAGTCCTGAAACACTGCCCCATTCTTGCACCGAAATAGCATACAAGCACTGTCCCTCGAAGGCTACAAAGAGCAGTTTACTCAAATTGTTCAAATTATTTTGTTTTCCCTCCAAAAACTTCAGCCAACTTTCCCTATAAATAAGAGGCTCCAACACATGTTTAAGGGAGGATCTTTGGACCAGAGGAACGAATCTCCCAAATTTTCTCAAACACAACAAAACTCTCAAGTTCATCAACACTTGAGAAATCAAAACCCAGAATCCCAAACACTCACCTCTTTAGATTTTGAAGAACACCCCACACATAGAAGTTTGTTCAAACTCAAATACAACCTTCTGCGATAACTCTTCGAACCAAAAGCAAACCCCCTGTGACTACTCTTCGAATTCCAGAAACATCCAGGTAGCAGTTCAAGTTCGAATCCCACATCCATTCAAAGCCTGAAGCAAGGTAAGTCACTCTTACCCTTGAACCTTTCGCTTCATGGCATAGTATGTGAATAATCTTCCCTTTCATTTCAAAACATGTACATAACACTTTGGTTCTTTTTGTTTCCACCTACTTAATATGTTTTCAGAGCTAACCCCTTTCGTTTTGCTGCTTGTTTACTTAAATATGCATTAAGTATTAACTGATTGTAAGGCAATACTAGCATGGCCTTATGCCATGTTGCTGTTCAAAAAGTTCAAATGAAATGAAAGTAAAAGCAATACAAGAGATGCCTGCTCCCCGTACTGAAAAGGAAGTTAGAGGTTTCTTGGGGCGCATAAACTATATTGCCAGATTCATTTCGCATCTGACTTCTACCTGTGAGCCAATTTTCAAACTCTTAAAAAAGGATCAGGTAGTTGAATGGAACGACGACTGCCAAGCTGCTTTTGATAGAATCAAGGAGTATTTGCTAGAACCTCCTATTCTGATGCCACCCGTCGAAGGAAGACCATTGATCATGTATTTGACCGTCTTGGATAACTCAATGGGGTGTGTTTTCGAGCATTTCCCGCGAGAAGAGAATCAGCTAGCTGATGCTCTGGCCACAATGTCCTCCATGTTTAAACTCAATTGGGATAACGAGGCTCCCCAAATCACCATCAAGCGAATGGATGAACCGGCACATTGCCACGAGATTAATACCGAAGAAGTAATGGAACAACCTTGGTTCCATGAAATCAATAGGTATCTCGAGACTAAAGATTATCCTGAGGGAGCTTCCATGAATGACAAGAAGTTCTTAAGGAAATTCGCTGCTAAGTTCTTCCTGAGCAACGACATCCTTTACAAACGAAGCCATGATTGTGTATTACTCCGATGTGTGGATAAGGCTGAAGCAGAATTGATCATGACTGATATACACAGCGGCCCATTTGGCACTCACTTGAGCGGGCATACAATGGCTAAGAAGATCCTAAGGGCAGGCTATTACTGGTCTACCATGGAGGCTGATTGCCATCAACATTCCCGTATTTGCCACAAGTGTCAAGTCTATGCTGACAAAATTCATATCCCTCCGGTTCCCCTCAACGTCCTGACTGCTCCATGGCCCTTTGCAATGTGGGGCATTGATATGATTGGAGAGATCAAACCCACGGCTTCCAACGGACATCGCTTCATCCTGGTTGCCATTGACTACTTCACTAAATGGGTCGAAGCAGCTTCCTTCGCCTCTGTCACCAAAAATGTGGTTGCCCGCTTTATCAAACATAATCTCATATGTCGGTATGGTGTTCCCGACAGGATCATCACAGACAACGGTACAAATCTGAGTAATACAATGATCACTGCATTATGCGAACAGTTCAAGATTTATCATCACAATTCATCTCCCTATCGGCCGAAGATGAACGGTGCTGTTGAAGCTGCGAACAAAAACATTAAAAAGATTATTCAGAAAATGACAGTCACTTACAAAGACTGGCATGAGATGTTGCCGTTTGCGCTGCATGGATACCGTACGACGATACGTACTTCAACTGGGGCAACCCCATTTTCTTTGGTTTATGGCATGGAAGCTGTTTTGCCTATGGAAGTTCAGATCCCGTCTCTAAGAATTATGAAGGATGCAGGTTTGAATGAAGATGATTGGATGCAGACCCGACTTGATCAACTCAATCTGATCGACGAAAAGCGACTTGCGGCTATATGTCATGGTCATACGTATCAAAAACGGATGATCAAGGCCTTCAATAAGAAAGTCAGACGTCAAGTGTATCAAGTCGGAGATCTAGTAGTCAAGCGGATTATCTTGCCGCAAAGTGATCCCAGGGGCAAATGGACTCCTACATATGAAGGACCATTTGTGATCAAAAGCATATTTTCTGGTGGTGCGATGATTCTGACCACCATGGACGGCGACGATTTGCCGCACCCTGCGAACGCAGACATAGTCAAAAGATACTACGCATAAAATAACCCGACAAGTCGAAAACCCGAAAGGGCGGCTTGGGCAAAAATGGGCATCCCGGTGGATCGAAAACCCGAAAGGGCGGTTCAGGCAAAAATTAGGGATAAGAACAAAAAAATCTGTACACCCGGCAAGTCGAAAACCCGAAAGGGCGGCTTGGGCAAAAAGGGGTTTCCCGATGGATCGAAAACCCGAAAGGGCGATTCAGGCAAAAGTTAGGGAATTAAAGTGTATGACTATGTCTCGTCGGATCACTTCAAAGACGATCTCTTCATCAACCGGTTCCAGGTTGCGGATCAATCCAGCCATCGTCAAACGAAGCATTGAATAGACAGAGGTTCAGAGTTGTGAAAGCTACAGCAGAATGGAATCCCATGGAATTATTTCACATAGCCATCTTTATTTTGTATAAATTTTTCAAATATTTACGACAAGATCCTCTTACTAGGATGATTGTCTCCTTTGTACAAATATACTCAAAGAAAATCAATACAAATACTCTTCCCAAAACTTTGTGTCATTTCCCTTTTCTTTTTTCTCTTGCACTATTTGTTTTATTTTGAGAAACGTCCAATGTTTTGTTAAATAGGCATATGCATTTGAAACATAATCACTTCCTATTTTGAACCTAAGAAAAGGATTACTGATAGGATGAAGGTATAAACGTATATTTGGACACCCTTTCAAAGGAAGTCCCTCAAGAGATTTGGAATCCATAATCCCTAGCAAACCCTGAGGTTTATCTCCAGCAGATTCTCAAAACTTATCCCCAGTAAGGTTCCGAAGGGTATCTCCCCCCGCAGAGCACGGACGTCCCTTCCGAGTTTTATTCAAAGTTATTCCTCACAAAGGCTTATAACTGGGTTATCCTCAGCTAACCACCAGGGGAGATCGTGCTCGCCAAGATTCTTCCCATCCCCAGCGGAGTTCCTCAAAATTCCCCAGCGGAGTTCCTCAAAATTCCCCAGCGGAGTTCCTCAAAATTCCCCCAACAATAACTTATCAATACTATCCCCGGAGGAGTTTATCTTTGCAAATCCCCAGCCAGAGAATCTTCCGGAAATCATTTTCCCTCAGAGTTTAAGCCTCAGTATCCCCAGCAGATCAAAAGCTTCAAATGGACAACCCCCAGCGGAGTCAGACTTTCAAACCTTCTCCCCACAGAGTTTTAGGAAGAAAATCTTGAGTTCCCCAGTAAAATCTCCAGAGATACTTCTCTCCAAGCTGAAGATTCTCAATCTGGCCTCCCCAACATTAAGTCTACTAGTTTGGTACTCCCCTGTAGAAGACTTCAGGAATTCCCCAGAAGTTTGGTATACAACCCAAGCTCCAGGTTCCCCAGTAACGACCCAGGACTTATTTTCCCCGGCAGCAGTCAGGATACTTCTATCTTCCGCTGTCCCGGATTCATCTATCCTATGCAAGACAACTCTCCAGCTTACATGCACATCCATTTACATTCATAACACCATAATATACATTATATCATGCATCATAGCATTGCATCCAACTAACTCTTTGCCTTTTTCAGGTAAGATCAGTCGACAGACTAAAATCATTCAAATCTCAAGATTTCTGAAAACAGTTCACGGGTTCTCCAAGTAAACATATGTTAACCTATCACTTGTTCAGATTCTTCCCAAGACTTCTGAAAACAGTTCATGGATTCTTCCCAAGTAACGGATGTTAATCTATCAGCTTGTTCAGATGCAACTTTTGAAAACAGTTTACGGACGCCTCCCAACAACGGATGCTGCTCTATTGCTTATTCAACTTCAAGATTTCTGAAAACAGTTCACGGGTTCTCCAAGTAAACGGATGTTAACCTATCACTTGTTCAGATTCTTCCCAAGACTTCTGAAAACAGTTCATGGATTCTTCCCAAGTAACGGATGTTAATCTATCAGCTTGTTCAGATGCAACTTTTGAAAACAGTTTACGGACGCCTCCCAACAACGGATGCTGCTCTATTGCTTATTCAACTTCAAGATTTCTGAAAACAGTTCACGGGTTCTCCAAGTAAACAGATGTTAACCTATCACTTGTTCAGATTCTTCCCAAGACTTCTGAAAACAGTTCATGGATTCTTCTCAAGTAACGGATGTTAATCTATCAGCTTGTTCAGATGCAACTTTTGAAAACAGTTTACGGACGCCTCCCAACAACGGATGCTGCTCTATTGCTTATTCAACTTCAAGATTTCTGAAAACAATTCACGGGTTCTCCAAGTAAACAGATGTTAACCTATCACTTGTTCAGATTCTTCCCAAGACTTCTGAAAACAGTTCATGGATTCTTCCCAAGTAACGGATGTTAATCTATCAGCTTGTTCAGATGCACCTTTGAATTCAGTTTACGGAAGCTTCCCAACAACGGATGCTGCCCTATTGCTGATTCAATCTCAAGATTTCTGAAAACAGTTCACGGGTTCTCCAAGTAAACGGATGTTAACCTGTCACTTGTTCAGTTTCTTCTTCCAGACTTCTGAAAACGGTTCATGGATTCTTCCCAAGTAACGGATGTTAATCTATCAACTTGTTTGGATGCGACTTCCTGAAAACAGCTTGCAGGTTCCTCCCAACAACGGATGTCAACCTATTTCTTGTTCAGACCCCCAATTCAGAAATGATCCAAAGCTTGGACACTTTCCTAATATTCCCTTCCAGATGGCATCTCTAAGCCCATCCCCGACAAGTTGATGTCACTCTCCCAGATGGCATCGTTAAGCCCATCTCCAAATGGCATCTCTAAGCCCATTCCCGCATCCAGTGCTTTAATGAGTGCAAATTTCCGGGCACTCTAGTGTCCAATCTCCTTTTACCCTTGAGTCACGAAAGGCAAGCTTGCCAATCTAACTCTTCAGGTCCAAGAAGATTGAACAGGGGCAACTGTTGTACCCCAAAATTTGCCCTCCCATTTCTCATTGATTTCTCCTCACACAGCTCTTGAAGCTCAAGATCCAGTTAGGGTTTCATCTGCTCAAGACTCCTCCTTGCACTGCTAACCCCAAATCGGGGTTTGTGTTTGCACAAAGATGTTTTGACCTAAAGTGCCCAAGATGACTTTCTTGCTTCATATTGACCTCCTAAGTTTATCCATACTAAGTTTCAAGTCTTGATTCCAAGTTTTGCCCAGTCAATTGGACAGTTGACCTAGAAATCAACTGTATTGGGGAAAAAGTCAACTGTGGCCAATTGACAGTCAAATCCCATGAAATTTGATCCACATCAACATTATGAACTCATATGAACCATTTGATCAAGTTTGGATCACAATTCCACAAGAAATTTGATCAGATCACTAAAAGGGTAAAATGGTCATTTTTAGGGTTTTGACTGTACAGAGGCAATTTTTGACTGTTTGACCTAGCCAATGGCAAACCAAGCTCACATATGGACTCAAGGACCCCATGGAATTATCTTGACATGCTCAACAAGTTCAAAAGATCCCAAGTACACAAGATTGACAGTTGAATTTCCCAGTCAATTGATCAGTTTTGACTGTATACTGAAAAGTCAAACTTTGACTTTTTGGTCAAAATCAAGAGTCAAGATTCATTTTTCATCAAAACATGCCAAATCATGAAACTTGTTCACCAAGAAATCACAAATTGCAAATTAGGGTTAGAAAATGGAATTTTTCATAACTTAGAATTTTTCTAAGTTATGAAAAACCCTAATTTTTTCCCAACTTTGCCCCACCTTTTCACCAAGATCCATTTGGATTCAAACAAAAGTCAAAACATGAAAGTTGTAGCTTGTTGCATAATCTACAACTTTGATTCACAAAGTTTTCTCATTTGAAGCTTGTATCTCAAGTTACAATTTTTTGAATAAGGGCACTAAACCATTTTTAACTTAGTAGAATTTTAACCTATTTTGACAAGGTTTTCTACCCCACTTCAAGGCCATTTTCCATACACTTACACTTGGAATTTCAATTTGCATTTCAAAGATGGATTGTAGTACACATTCCAAGCTTTCCAAAATATCCAAGAACTTCTCAAACAACCTCATGGTTAGAGAGAATAAAATTTCACAATATAGCAAAAAACCACTTTGTTCATGACCAAGTTCCATGTCCATAACTTTGCAAATTTGAACTCAGCATAGTTTGTGCTACTTTACAGGTCCTTAAACCACATTACACTCCTTAATTTAATGCTTGTTCATTGTGCCAAAGTGTTGTTCCATGAGTTCAAGCATTGTACACAAGATTGATCCATTTTTAGATAAAGTAAACTTTCCAATCTTGAAAAGATTAGCTTTATGTCCAATTGCAAAACAAGAAGGTACAAGCTAAATCCTTTTGGCACAAGATTATGGACAAGTTGCTCTGATCAAGGGAGACTTTGCAGCAGGATTAGAGGCCCCCTACTGATCTAAAACACCAACTTGCTTTGTTTGCTTAAAATTCAAGTAACATTGCATATCTCACAAGAACTTTGATATCAGCCTAGACACACAAGAAAGAACTTATCAAACACATTCCAAACTACCCAACCAAGCTTTTGAACGAGCCATTACCTCTCAAACACTCTCCATCTTAGAAACACCACAAAACTGCTCAAACAGAGCAAGCCCTGCAGATTGAGTGCTATCTCTCAATCCCTTCAAGCATTTTTGTCCAAACTTGTTCCTCTACCTTCCTTACAACCTATGCAAGCTATCCAGAAGCTAAGGCACGATCTGTAGTTGCTCTAACCACTTACACCATTTTCACATCTTTGACTTGCAGGTGAAGTTCTACAGCTTGATTCAGAAGCTTTCAAGACAAAGTAGCCATTGGAACAGCATCCCTGAACCTCAAGGAAGCTTTTCCAATCATCACCTTGCACTGAAAGCTCCTCATTCTCCAGATAGAAGTTCAACTGCGCAGGTAAAATTTTGAACTCGTATCTCTCTTATCATGCATCTTTAGTCTTAAGTTTGTGAAGAAACAAGGTTCTACTCATAGCCCTGAGCATGTACATAGCTTTACATTTCATTTCTTTTGCCTGAGTTGAGAGAATTTAAGCTTTGAAAATGGCAGAAAGTTTAGGTCAAGATTTGGGATCACTAAAATTCTCTCTCATTTTTGAGAGTTAGGAGATGTTTTTTATATATTTGGAATCGTGGATTCATGCTTAACATCTTTTGTGTTGGAAGTTTGTTCAAAAAATCAAAGGATCAGGAGTTAGGAACTTGAGAAGCAGGCGCGCGTTTTTTTTGAAATTGGTTGTCTGAAGGTTGAAGATAACAGCTTCCTGGGCTGGGCTTGTTGTTATTTCTTTTTGCACCCTGGTTTTGCTATTACACCCCCCAAGCCCATTTGTCTTATTTTTAATCCTTTTTTACTTTTTCTTTTTTTGTTTGACTTGTTTATTTTTTCTCAGCATATTAAAATTTTGAAAATAATTTTCTCATCATTTTTTGATTTTATTTGGTATTTATTTGATTTTCTTTTGATTTATACATATATGTATATATATTATTATTTAGGATAAAATAGAAAATAGTGTAAATACATTCTCATTTTCATTTTTTATTTTATATTACCCTCTGAAAATATTTCATACAAAAAAATACTATTTTCTAAAAAATATTAAATATTATTATTATTATTTATCCATGATACATATTTAAAATAATGTATATAAATACATATTTGTTAATATACTTAGAATAAAATACCAAAAAATGTATATATTTTATTTTTAATATTTAATACTAAAAAATGACCTTTTTTACAAATATACCATATTTTATTTTATTTTTGTATGTAAATAATAAACATTATGTGAATTAATTAATTAATATACATTTTGATTAAAATTAGGGTTTTTGCCCTAAATATGAAAATACTCAAAAATAATACCTTTTTATTTTCTTATTTTTATTTTACACCAACAACTTTTTTTTTTCATACATATAAAAACTTTCTTTTGGCATTTTTGCATATTTATTTAATTTCTATTTAATTATGCAATTTATTTACCTTGCAAATATTCAAAAAATGATGTAATAATTTAGATTTAAATTCTTGTCTAAATACTCCCCATTTGTAAATTTGTATCCCCCTCCCTATATTATTATGTTGTAATAGCGTAGGAATTTAAATTTCGCACTTTATACGCTTTCTAATTATGCCATGTTAGAATTAGGGTTTGCACGCGAAAAAACGATAAAAAATAGCTTGACCTAATACAAGATAAATGAGCATGAAAATAAACAACACATCTCACACTAGCACCCCTAGGGTACTCCACTTTGTTGCCTTCAAATAAATGGGCCATGTTGTATGTTGAATTTCTTTGGGCAAAGCAAATGAATTGAATGATCATAGTCCCTCGATAAAACTTTTCAAAACAAAACAAAAAAACAAATGATCAAGTCCCTTAAAGAAAATTGCCCAAAGACATTTAACGCCGTTGCAATTATGGTCCAAACGATGACCCGCGCCTGTCCCTTTCACCTCCTAAAGACAAGATTGTCCACCAAATGCAATGGTGGAACAAATTTGTCAAAAGGGCTTAAAACATGACAAAAATCTTTGAGAAAGCTTTAGGGTAGATAAACTCTTAAGTACTTGTCAATTTGCAAAGAAAACACTTGCCTAATTTCCAAACCCACTTCACAAACACTTTCAAAATCAACTTTTCAAACCCTTGAAACATCTTTTTAAAAGATAAAACACCTTTTGTAAAACATTCGAGTAAAGAATTGTTACAAGGTTAGCCTAGCACAAGGCATCTTTTCAAAACATTTTCAAAACCACACACAAAGCACCATTTCAAACAATTGAAAACCAAGGCAAGTTGATCTAAGCAAGTACCTAAGAGCCCATGGATAACCATGGATAGAAGGGGTGCTAATACCTTCCCCTTCTATAATCTACTCCCCGAACCCAAGAAAAATCTCAAAGGTTTTTGCTGTGCTTTTTAAACCTTTCCTTAGGATAAAATAAAAAGTCGGTGGCGACTCTTGCTCAACCGAAACATTTGCGAAAACAAACGCAAAACCCTAGTCAGTTCTCCCACCGTATCACACATACTTAGGGTAATATCGCTTATTGCCTCGGAAAATGCAATCATGTCCCTCGAGTATGAGACACTCTAGCAAATGTACCTTCGATAAACAAAGATCGTAGTCCCTCGATGACCCTCGATGTTGCCTTCGATAAAACGATCTTGTCCCTTACAAAATTGCTAGAGCGTCTCACAAGTTTCCTTCAATGATTGTATACGATGACCCGTGCCTGTCCCACTTAACATCCTAACGCTAGGTTGTTCACCAAACACAATGGTGAAACAACACTGTTAAAAGGGTTAAAAACATAAGAAAGATCTTTGAGTAAAATAGGGTAGACAACTCTTAGTTACTTGATCAAAAATCTTGCAAAAACATCCTTGCCATTTTTCAAACACACTTCACAAACACAACTTCAAAAACACTTTCAAAACATTGAATTATCTTTTCAAAAAGACACACACCTTTGTATATACTCAAACAAGAGTCATTACAAAGGTTGCCTAGACAAGGCATCTTTTTCAAAACATTTTCAAAACCACACACACAAAGTACCATTTCAAACAATTGAAAAGCAAAGGCAAGTGATCTAAAACAAGTAACTAAGAGCCCATGGAAAACCATGGATGAAAAGGGTGCTAGCACCTTCCCTTTTCATAATCTACCTCCCGAACCCACGAAAACATCTCAAAGGTCTTTCTTGTGCTTTTTGACCTTTTCTTAGGATAAAATAAAAAGTCGGTGGCGACTCTTGCTAAACGGAAACATTTGCGAACACAAACGCAAAACCTCAAGTCAGTTCTCCCACCGTATCACAAATGGTTTTAAAGATTATACCCAAAAGTGGAGAGACCTTGCAGGAAGAGATCAGCCCCCATTGTCTGATAGAGAGCTGGTGGACATGTTCTTGGGCATGTTGTCTGGTCCGTTCTTTAACCATCTGATTGGGAGTTCTTCTGCTGGGTTCACTGAACTAATACTGACTGGTGAGAGGGTAGAAGTTGGCATTAAAATTGGTAAAATCCAGAGGGATGCATCCTCCAACACAACAAAGAAACCTTTCACTAGAAAGAAGGAGGTCAGTGCTGCTTATGGCCAAAGAAATCACAACAAAATTGAACGTCATTCGACGGTAGGGGCTGTTATAATTTCCAATCCTTCCTCAAACCAACAACAAAACAATCAGCAAAGGCCGAATGCGCCCAGAAGACAGTTCACCCGGATCAACATGACCTTATCCCAGGCTTTGCCACATTTTCTGAAGTCCAATCTGGTGACCCTAAAGGAGGCCCCTAAGAATCCGAATACTGCATCTCCCCGCTACAACCCAAATGCTCGACGTGCCTACCATTCCGAAACTCCGGGGCATGATACAAACGAATGTTGGGCTTTAAAGAATAAGGTACAAGATCTCATTGAGGCGAAGGAGGTTGAGTTTGACCTTCCAGATACACCTAATGTAATAACTGCACCAATGCCCAAACATGGCCAAGGTGTCAATGCTGTTGATGACGATCGGTTTGTTTCCTCCGTGGATGAATTAACTACTCCTCTTCTGACTGTTAAAGAGAATCTATTGCGAGTCGGTTTATTTCTGGGCTGTGGTGAAGGTTGCCACTTATGCATGTCTCTACCAGATGGCGGTTTGTTGTTAAAGATAGGCGTCTAACGCCTGATGCTTAACAAAGAAATTATGTTCGAGAAAGTTCCTCTAGCAATAAATTCATGTGAATATGTCTCAATAATTACCATTTACGATAATCCTCCAAGGGTCTCCACCAAAAGACCCATCAAGATTACATCCATTCCCAAGTTTGCTCCCTTGATCATCACCCTTCCGGGGCCAATACCTTATTCCTCTGATAAAGTTGTTCCCTGGAATTATAGGGTTGACGTCTATTACCATGGCGTCAAGCAAGACCTATTGGCTATCAAAAATAAGGTTGCTGAAGATACTGATCCCGACATCAACAACATCGTCGGGACCAGTAAAATTATGAGAAGCAGAAGAGTTTTATCTCCCGAGATCTCTCCAATGATGGTTGATACTCCTGTAATCATTACTGTTGCTACTCATGTCAGTACTCCCATTGCTACTCCTACCGTTAACCCTGTTGTTATCCCTGCTACTGAGTCGGCTGAGACTCGGGGCAAAGAGGTATTGGTTGAGCCTGTCTAGACGAAGGTGCACCCAGAAGTTATTCATGAGGATTCTAAAAAGGAAATGGAAGAGATATTAAATATAATCAAGAAAAGTGATTATAATTTCATGGAACAATTGGGGCAGACCCCTTCAAAAATCTCAATGCTGGCCTTACTTTTGTGCTCTGAAGCCCATGCTAAGGCTTTAGTAAAATTCCTAAAGTCTACCCATGTGCCTTAAGAGACCTCCGCTGATTAATTTGAGAATTGCATGGATAGTTTGACAGCTAACAATGGCCCGGGATTCTCTGATGCAGATTTAACTCCCAAGGGAAGGAAACACAATGATGCCCTGCATGTCTCCATTGAGTGTAGGGGTACTACATTATCCCATGTTTTGGTGGATACAGATTCGCCACTGAATGTCTTGCCCAAGAATGCTCTGGACAAGTTAGATTGCGAAGGACTCACATTTAAGCCCAGTAACATTATGGTGAGGGCCTTTGATGGTTCTAAAAGAATGGGGCACGGGGAAATGGACATCCCTATAAAAGTTAGTACTCAGACTTTTGACTCAACCTTCTATGTGATGGACATCCGCCCATCTTATTCCTGTTTATTGGGTCGACCCTGGATCCATGGGGTTGGTGCTATTACTTATACCATGCATCAGAAGCTGAAGTACCCAATCAATGGAAAGATTATCACTGTCCATGGGGAGGAGGAATACATGGCGATCCACCTGAACTCTTTCGGGTATGTTGAAATGGACGGCGAGTTCATCAAGACCCGTTGTCAGAACTTTGAGGAGGTGCCACAGATATTTATTGTGACCAAGACTGCTTCCAGTGTTCCAAAGACTACCAGACCTCCGCTGAAGATGGATTCTCTAAAGGATGCCAAAGCAGTAGTTGAAGAAGGTGGGTGTATCATTTGGGGACAACTTCCAGACATTCCCTACAAATCTGACAAGTTTGGTTTGGGTTTTACTTTAGGAGTCCAGAGAGCTGCTCGTCGTGCTCACGCCGGGGGACCACCATTATGGATTAGCAACCATGGAGTCAATGCTCTGGAATTGGGAGGCAAAATATCTTCCCAACTGCCAGCAGCGGACTCAACAATTGGGAGGCAAAATATTTTGTGCCTATTACTTTTGTTCAAAAGTAATTGTCTTTTTGTTTTTTTGGGATATGTAATATTTGAACAATTGAAACTTTAAAGCCTTGTGTCTTACTCGAGGCACAATGGTCTATTTGTGAGGGTCATTACTTCATTTTCATATGTCATCAATAAAACATTGGACGTTTTGCATGCAAATTTTACGCTCTCTGTTTTCCTTTTCTACTTTTTACTTTATCAAAAACAACTATGCTCTTACACACACCCACATATCAAACTGCAGATCCACATCCACTCTGGATCCCATTGATAATGATTCTACTATTGCCAGTTATGACTTTGAAAATATGATCTACCAAGCCGAGGACAAAGGTGAGGAAGATTGTGAAGTACCAGGAGAACTTGTCAGACTGTTACAACAGGAAGAAAGGGCAATACAGCCTCATGAAGAGCCAGATGAGACAGTTAACTTGGGTACTGAAGAGGACGGGAAAGAAGTCAAGATAGGTGCCGACCTGAAGCAGAGTGTCAAAGAGCGGTTAGTTTAGATGCTACATGACTATGTTGAGGTTTTTTCCTGGTCATACGAACACATGTCGAGACTTGACACTGATATTGTGGTTCATCGTCTACCAACAAAAGAGGATTGCCCTCCAGTGAAACAAAAGGTTCGTTGCATGTGGCCAGAGATGTTAGAAAAGATCAAAGTTGAAGTCATGAAACAGTTCAATGCTGGTTTCTTAGCCGTCACCTCTTACCCACAATGGGTTGCTAATGTTGTTCCAGTACCTAAGAAGGACGGTAAGGTATGTATGTGTGTGGATTAAAGGGACCTGAGCAGGGCAAGCCCCAAGGATGACTTCCCGCTTCCCCATATTGATGTTCTGGTTGACAACACCGTATAACATAAGATATTCTCCTTCATGGATGGTTTCTCTGGGTACAATCAGATCAAAATGGCACCTGAAGATATGGAGAAAACAACCTTCGTCGCACAGTGGGATACTTTCTGTTACAATGTTATGCCATTTGGGCTAAAGAACACCGAGCAACCTATCAGCGAGCCATGGTAGCTTTGTTTCACGATATGATCCATCACGAGATAGAGGTATATGTTGATGATATGATAGCCAGTTCTCAGACTGAAGAGGAGCACCTCGATCACCTGCAGAAGCTGTTTGAAAGGTTGAATAAGTACAAACTGAGGTTGAACCCGAATAAGTGCACCTTTGGAGTAAGATCCAGTAAACTCTTAGGCTGCGTTGTTAGCAACAAAGGCATTAAAGTGGACCCTGCAAAGGTTAAAGCTATACAAGAAATGCCAACTCCTCGCACTGAGAAGGAGGTCAGGGGATTCTTGGGACGCCTAAACTACATAGCCAGATTCATTTCCCATCTAACCGCTACTTGTGAGCTAATCTTCAAATTACTGAAGAAAGATAAAGTAGTGAAGTGGAATGACGATTTCCAGAACGCCTTTGACAAAATTAAGGAATATCTTCAAGAGCCTCCAATTTTGATGCTGCCAGTTGAAGGAAGACCTCTGATCATGTACTTAACAGTGTTAGAGAACTCAATGGGGTGTGCTGGGGCAGCATGACGAGTCTGGTCGAGAAGAGCATGGAATATACTACCTTATCAAAAAATTTATTGACTGCGAAACAAGATACTCACTGCTCGAGAAAACTTTATGCACTTTGGCATGGGCTGCTCGCCGACTAAGATAATATATGTTGACTTACACTACTTTGTTGATATCTAAAATGGATTCTATCAAGTACGTCTTTGAGAAGCCTGCTCTCTCCTGAAGAATAGAAAAATGGCAAATGATCCTGACCGAATATGACATTCAATAAATAACCTAGAAAGCAATTAAGGGAAGTGTGTTAGCTGATCATTTGGCTCATCAGGCTGTGAACGACTACTAATCCATGAATTTTGAGTTCCCGGATGAGAACATCATGTTAGTAACTGATTGTGAAGAACCTGGACCGGATGAAGACCTGAAAAAGGATCTCGATGGACTATGGTTTTTAATGGAGCTTCCAGCGCTCTTGGAAATGGCATCGGCGTTGTGATCGTATCTCCTGAAGGCTTTCATACTCCTTTAACTGCCAGGCTATGTTTCAATTATACCAATAATATGGCTGAATATGAAGCATGCATTATGGGTCTCAAAGCTGCTATCGACTTGAGGATAATATTCTTGAGTGTATTTGGAGACTCGACCTTATTAATCGTCCAAATCAAGGGAGAATGGAACACGAAGCATCCTAATCCCATCCCTTACAAAGAGCCTGTGTTGACATTGATTCCAGATTTTGATGAAATTACCTTTGAGCATTTTCCACGAGAGGAAAATCAACTAGCGGACGTGCTAGCTACTATGTCATCCATGTTTAAGGTCAGGTGGTATAATGAAGCTCCTCAAATCACTATTGAGAGAATGGATGAACCACATACTATCATGAGATTGATACTGAAGAAGTAGTGGAAAAACCTTGGTTCCATGAAGTCAAAAGACATCTCGAAGCCCAAGAGTATCCTAAAGGAGCTTCAGTCAATGATAAGAAGTTCCTAAGAAGGTTCTATGCGAAGTTCTTCCTCAGTAACGAAATCCTCTACAAGCGCAACCATGACCCTACCTTGCTTCGGTGTGTAGACAGGAGTGAGGTAGAAAAGATAATGGCTGACTTGCACGAAGGTACCTTTGGCACACATTCTAGTGGGCACACCATGCATAAAAAGATCCTACGGGCATAATACTATTGGTCCACTATGGAAACATATTGTTATCAGCATTCGCAAACTTGTCACAAGTGCTAGATCTATGCTGATAAACTACATGTGGCCCCAGTCCCCTTGAACATTTTGACTGCTCCCTGGTCATTCGCAATGTGAGGCATTGATATGATTGGAGAGATCAGGCCTACAACTTCTAATGGGCACCGCTTCATCCTCTTCACCATTGATTACTTCACAAAATGGGTCGAGGCAAACTCATTCGCTTATGTTACTAAGAACGTTGTGGCTCGATTCATCAGGCATAACCTTATTTTTCGGTATAGTATTCTAGAGAGAATCATTACGGATAATGGTACCAATCTCAATAATACTATGATCACTGAGCTCTGCATGCAATTCAAGATCCAGCATCATAATTCTTCTCCCTACCGGCCGAAGATGAATGGCACTGTAGAAGTTGCTAATAAAAATATCAAAAAGATCATACATAAGATGACGGTGACATACAAAGACTGGTATGAGATGTTACCATTTGCTCTTCATGGTTACCGTACCACGGTGCGCACATCAACAAGGGAAACTCCTTTCTCTCTGGTGTACGGTATGGAAGTTGTTTTACCCCTTGAAGTCCAGATCCCTTCCTTGAGAATCATGAAGGATGCAGGTTTGAATGAAGACCAATGGGTTCAGACTCAACTTGACCAATTAAACCTGATTGATGAAAATAGGCTCGCGGCTGTCTGCCACGGTCAGATGTACCAAAAACGCATAATCAAAACTTTTAACAAGAAGTTCAGACGTCAAGTATATCGGGATGGTGACTTGGTAATCAAGCGCATTATACTGCCACAAGGTGATTCCAGGGGAAAATGGACTCCTACATACGAAGGACCATTTGTGATCAAGAACATATTTTCTGGAAGAGCCATGATTTTAACCACTATGGACGGTGACGACCTTCCGCATCCTGTAAACGCAGACATAGTTAAAAGATACTACGCATGAACAAAAACCCACTAGGTTGACTGGCCTAGGAAAAAAATAAGGGCATCCCGGCGAATCAAAAGGGTTCAGGAAAAAATTAGGGATATACATATGAAAAAATCTATACACCTGGCAAGTCGAAAACCTGAAAAGGCGGATTGGGAAAAAAAGGGTATCTGGTGGACTGAAAACCCGAAAGGGCGATCCAGGAAAAAGTTAGGGATTTAAAGCGTATGACTATGTCTCGTTGGATCACCTTGCAGCCAATCTTTAGTATCAACTGTCAAGCTCAAGTGGTACTAATCGATCCGGTCAGCTTCGGACAAGAAGCCAAGAGATGAGACGCTCAAAGGCATAAAGACAATAGTAGAATGGGATCCCAATGAGATTATTTCACATAATTGTTTTCTTTGTATGCTATTTTGTAAATTTATATTCTTACAATGACATTCTCTTACTAGGATGTTCATTTCCTTGTACAAAAACGCTTATTCAAGTTAATACAAAGCTATTTCTTTGAAAGTGCCAAACTATTTGTTTTTATTTTTCTGTTTTGTTTGCGAAAATGTCCAGTGATTATTTTTGAACATATGCATTTGAATGTGATTACTATTTACAAATATACTCATAAAAAATAGAAGGACAATTACTAATGGGTTTAAGAAAAAGGACAATATCTAAGGGTCATCCACAAAATCCTCGCAGATGTTTTCTCCAGCAGATACTTTCTCCAGCATGTGCAGAGGAGGAGGCATCCTACTTTGAAGTCACTACAATATTCTCAGTAAGCAGCCTAATGATGTCAGGTGTTCTCATATTCCCAGCAGAGCAAAATCTCCAAATTACTGCTCCAATAAAAGATTCCCAATGAAGTCGCCAAGCTTCTCAGGATTCCCCAGCAGGATTTCACAAAATCCCCAAGCAGTTCACAGAGTTTTTTTCTGTCCCCAACAGAGTTTATTTCTCTAACAACGGGAGATCATCTCCCAGCATTTCAACTTCAAACAAAATCTGAAGACCTACATTCTTCACCCCCAGCTACAATCAGGGATTTATTTTCCCTAATTCTGCAACACTAATAGAACAACCGACACGTTCATACATTGCATTGATACATCCTTTCTAAAAACATCATAACATATGCAGCATAAATGCATATATCGCAATCTCATTTATTTTGAGAGAATCATGCAATTCATACATCATGACATCGCATGAAACTAGCTTTACCTTTTCAGGTTGAAGACAGACAAACACTATCAACTTATGCAGAAGGTCAAAGATTAATGCCCGAAACTAGACGGTGAAACTATCTACACGTCCAAGTGGTATGAACTCCCGAAGAAAGACAGGTTTACTAACAAATACAACAGGCCACAGATTAATGCCTGAAACCATTCGGGAAACTATCTATGTGACCAATGTTACCAAGTCCCAGATTAATATTTGTAACAAGCCAGGACAACTATCTGTGGACGGCCGATTATAGATTAATACCTGTAACAAGCTAGGAAAACTATCTACATGAGGAGATTGAAGATTAATACCTGTAACAAGCCAGGAAAACTATTTTCTTTCTTAGGTTAGAGATTAATACTGAAACCAGATAGGACAACTATCTCAATGACCGACAAAAACAAAGTTCCAGATTAATACTTGTAATAGGCCATGACAACTATCTGTGGAAGGCCGATTGTAGATTAATACCTGTAACAAGCCAGGAAAATTACCTACATGAAGAGATTGAAGATTAACACCTGAAACCAGACGGGAAAACTATCTTTCTTTCTTAGGTCAGAGATTAATACCTGAAACCAGACAGGACAACTATCTCAATAACCAACAAAAATAAGTTCCAGATTAATACCTGTAACAAGCTAGGACAACTATCTGTGGACAACCGATTGTAGGTTAATACCTGTAACAAGCCAGGAAAACTATCTACATGAGGAGATTGAATATTAACACCTGAAACCAGACGGGAAACCTATCTTTCTTTCTCAGGTCAGAGATTAATACCTGAAACTAGCCAGGACAACTATCTCAATGGCTAACAATTTTTAAGTTCCAGATTAATACCTGAAACCAGACAGGACAATTATCTATGAACATCTGATTTGTAGATTAACACCTGAAACCAGACAGGAAAAATATCTACGTGACCAGACGAAGCAATTTTACACGGGTTCCTTCTCATACATCTCCAGATGTAGTCTACCACAGACTCATCCTGAAGCAGCCCCACACAGGCTCCTTCTCATATATCTCCAGATGTAGTCTAACACGGACTCATCCTGAAGCAGCTCCACACATGCTCCTTCTCATATATCTCCAGACGCAGACTAACACGGACTCATCCTGAAACATCCCTACACAGGCTCTTTCTAATACATTTTCAGGTAACGATTAATTCCTTTATCCCCAACAAGTTACTATGAAGCTTGGATTTCAACCAGAAAGCAGCAAACTCCCATCTCTCCAATACAGAGATAACTCCTCAGTAGAGTCTTGGACAACTTAAGCTCCTATAGTATATTCCCCACATAGTTTTTTTTAAGGGGGAGAACAACAGAAACCCACATTCCCCAGCGGGGTCCTCCTCAGACAGCAGGAGAAAGAATTCCCCACAAAGGGACCATTTATGAAATCAGCATCTACTTTGGATGACAAATTTAAGCCCATCTCCGACGACTCTCAGTCATCTTCTCCAAATGGAATATGTAAGCTCATTACCGACATCATCAACCATTAGTGTTACTTCATGCGAGTGCGAATTTCTGGGCACTCTAGTGTTCAATCATCTTCCATCTTCAGATCACAAAAAGCAGATAAGCCAATCTAAATCCTCGGGTTTAAGAAGATTGAACAGGGGCAGCTATTGTACCCCAAAATTCCCCCTCCCATTTTTACTCAAGACATGCTCATTGAGGTTCCCAATTGCTCAAGGATAACCAAGAGTTGATCAGACAAATTCTCCTCCTAAGCAATAAACCTCTAACTAGGGTTTCACTTTTCACTAATATGTGTGAAATACAAAGGTCTCAACTGTTTTCCATGGTCCTAATATTTCTTCAAGATTGTCCATGCCAGGTTTCATGCCTTTCACTACAAGTTTGCTCAGTCAATTGCTCAAATGTTTGAAACTCAATTGTACTAGGTCAAAAGTCAACTGTGGCCCATGTACAGTCAAACTTCAAGATTTTTGGTCAACATCAACATTTTGAAGTTATATCCATCATTTGATCAAGGGTTGATCATGATTCCTCAAGAAATGCGCCTAATCTATCAAAAGTCAAGAATTTCTAAATTAGGGTTTCTATAGGAAAAGTCAACAGTACTTTGACCAGGCATAACTTTCACATACATCATCCATTTTTCCCCAACCAAATCTAATTTTGAAGAGAATCCAATTCCCTTGAACTTATCTTTTTCTCTCAATTCTAAGAAATGCATTATTTGAAATATACAAGCTCATACATTACAGGTCATTTTCAAACAGTCAACAAAAGACACTTATTTCCAAGACCTTTTACATCAAGATAAGTATTCGAATTCAAAATTTATCAAAAGAGGGACTGAAGTAGACATCTTGGGCTTTCCAAAAAGTCAAAGATCATCGTCATGAGATAAAAATTGAGCAAGTTATGGCTTGTTCGAGTTGGGAAAATTTTGAAAATTTCAAGAACTGTGCATTGAGCAAACTTAAACTTTTAGGTCAATGGCTTAATTTATTGGAATTCAAATATCTCCCTAAACTTATAGAGGACCTATAATCTCATTTTTGCATGAACTTACAATTTCTACCTATTTTGTCCATATTTATTTTGATTTATTTCAAATAAATATAAAATAAATTGTGCAAAATAAATAGAAGTTGGTCTTGATCTTTGGGCTAGTGTTTTGGTCTACCTGGAAGCCCAAGATTTCGTGCAAGCTTTGTCCAGTTTCATCCAAGTTTGAAAATGGCATGAAATCATAAAAAAAGGCATATTTTCAAATGTTGATCATGGTTTAAAAACAATAGTTATGGGCTTGATTCTTTCCATGTTATCACGTTCCCTACTTCTCCTCTATAGATACAAGCCATGTGCAAGCACAACACACACATAGACAGCCTGAAGGAAGCTCAACAAAAATCTTCACAAAATACCAAAGTTGTGAAATTCGAAATCCAACCTTTCAAGCTATATTGATCCAAACCAAACATTCCATCAACTCCCTGGATGCTACAGGAGTCCATTCTAATCATCACACAAGTCCAACGCGATATATCCCTGTTTTGGTATTTTTCATGATCTCAAACTTTCTCTACATACGATATAAATAATTTTATATGCATACAGATGTTCATATTGATGTTTGCAAATGTTTAGGTCCATTACTTGCAAGGTTTGGCGTGAGGACAAAGATTTTCCATTTTTAGGGAAAATTTTTAGGCGTGAGTGGTTCTCAATGATAGAGGCCATTTCAGAAAGAACTAACCCCATGGTTGAATTCACAGACCCCAACTTAGGGGGGGTAGCCTAAATCTTGAGCCTTAATTTTGCTTTTTGCAGGTTTTAAGATTTTGATATGGCTGGAGAAGGTGACTGGAGGTTGACTCTGGCACCCCTGCAAATTGTTGACTCCGGTGGGGTCCGTGTGGCAAAATGATATAACTCTATTAGTCCATTTAAATCTGATTGGGCGCGCGTTTTTAAAATTAAAGAAAATTGATTGATTTTTTATATTATATTATCTTATTGTCTTTATCAACGAATAAACAAAAAGGCGCAGTGGCAATGCAGTGTGTGTTAAGGTGTTACATGTGTGAGAGGTTAGGGGTTCGACCCCTGCCTCTTGCATTTTAATTTTTTCCTAACTTTGCTTGCAGATCTAGGCTCCCAGTGGCCAGACGCATACCATACACCTCCAAATCATAACCATCAGATCATAGTTGATTTAGATCCATGAGCTTCAACATGAGATTCACCATGTGCCCGCAAGGCTTCTCCTCACCAGATTCCAACGCATATGGGCTTCATCAAGACATGGGCCTAGCGAAATTCCAGACTGCACCCCTATTTGCTTCATAACACCAGGCTCATTTGCATATTCTATTTTATTTGTTTTATCATTTATTTCATTTAATCATTTTTTCCATAATAATATAAAATCAGAAAAATAATAATAATAGACTTAGGACTTTTCTAAAAAATTTTAATTTTTTAAATTAATTAAATTAATTATTTTGACTTTACTTTATCAATTTAAAATCAATTAGAATTAGATTTGTTTCATTCAATATTTTCTTAATAAAAATACAAATATTAGAATTAGGCTTAAATTCCTTTAATAATTATCTTTTTAATTAAATTTAGATTTAAGATAGTTTAATTATTTTATTAAAATAAACAAAAAAACCAAAAAGATTTTCTTATTTTACTTAGAATTTTTTTTAGGGTTTTAGACGACTCTTTCCATTTCGCACGCATTGTTTATTTTCGCACTTTTTATATATATACTAATTGTTGTACCCCAAAATTTTCCCTCTCATTTTCCTCAAGACATTGCAAGAAAAATCTCCAAATGGCTCAAAATAGCTCAAGAGTTGGTCAGATAAGCTATCTCCTAAGGCAGCCTACCCCAAATTAGGGTTTGGTGTTGCATCAAGGTCCTTGAGTCCAAATGACCTCAAGTTCTACCCAATGCCCTAATATGTTCTCAAGATCATCCATGTCAACTTTCAAGCCTTGCAGAGGAAGTTTGCTCAGTAAAATGCCCAAAGGTCCAAAAATCGACTGTGTTAGGGCAAAAGTCAAGTGTGACCTACAAACAGTCAAATTTCAATATTTTTTGTCAACATTCTAATTTTGAAGGATATTTCATCATTTGATGAAGGGTTGATCATGATTCATCAAGGATTGCTCAAACTTCATCAAGACTCAAAAGTTGCTAAATTAGGGTTTTGTAGGAAAAGTCAACTCAACTTTGACCAAGCATAACTTTCTCATACTTTATGAGAAATGACCCATCCAAAGCTCATTTTGAATAGGATGCATTTCCCTACAATCCATATTCATACCCCAAGATCCAAAAATTCACTCACAAGAAGTTATGAATTTGGACATTATAGGTCATTTTTGAAAGTCAACAAAAACACCTTTTTTACCAAAGCTTATAAATTGAGAATGGAATATAAAAATGATATGATACCAAAAGGGTTGGTTAGATAACATCTCAAGCTTTCTAAAAAGTCTAAGAACACCTCCAAAAGTTCAAAATTGAAGAAGTTATGCATTGTTGAAGTTAGACTTTTTTGCAAAATTGCCAAAAGACAACTATCCCCAAAACATCAAATTTTGTCAAATGGGCCCATTCTTTTCCACTTGATTTGAGTTTGCATCATTTCCCACTTGCTCTAACTTCAGCCATGTGTCCACACCACCTTTTTATTATTTAATTTGATTTTTATTTAAATTAATTTATTTTAAATCAAATAAAATCATATAAAATCTAAAACCTTGATAACACATGATATTTTGGCTATTTCAGGCTTTGATTACAGTTATTATCATCATCAAATTCGTATCAAATCAAATCATGTGCAAAAAGATTGGAATTAGCCAAATTTGGCAAGTTTGTAAATGGGAATCAAATCCAGTTCATGTTCATTGATATGAAGAGATTTGATCCATGTTTCTTACCCTAATGCAGTATACATTACATAAGGAAGCTAAAGGATACGATATAAGGGTTGGCAAGCGTTGGAAGAGGCAGAACAAGAATTGAAAAAATCACAAAAAAGTGAGAGATCAAAGTCAGGGTTAAAGGCAGTTTCAGGACACGAGACTTGTTCCAATCGCTTCCTGAGCATTCACACAAGCTACCTGGATCAAAACCAAGCATTTTCAGACTCCCTAACGCACCGTAAGTCGCACGATAGTCACCCCTGTTCTTGAATTCGATTTGATTTGTTCTTGCATCATTTGAGAAAACTAATGGCATATTCATAATCACAAGGACATTTCCAAACTTTTTGCACCATTTAATTTCATTTATATGATCTGTACTGCAATTCGCCATAGCTAGGTTTTGCTTGGAGTTTTTGGGCATTCTTATTTCAGGAACAATTGACCTCTATAAAGGGTATGGTTATGACCGGGAGGATGAGACGAACACGACTATGCCCTTGAAGCTCATTTTTATGGCCTGTACAGGATTTGGGAGATGGACATGCCTATAGCTACGGACTTCTATCCGTTGGTATAGGTATTTGATGTTTTAGCCATGGGCGAGAGGTTGGGGATGATGCGTGGCATCCCATTACTGGCCAATTCAAATATCACGCGCGCTTTTTGTTTTTTTCCTGGAAATTATTTTGTTTTCATATATTATTATTAGTGTATATCATAATAACAATTGAAACAACTTGGCATAGTGGTGGACATAACATGTGAATTCCCCTCAGGACCTGGGTTCGAATCCCAGGTCCCCCTCTTTCTCAATGCTATTATTTTTCAGGTGATTCAATGCATGCTCTAGCTTGCAACCTACCATGTGCCCTCATCCATCCAAATGCCAGATGGCCATTGGCCAGATCTGATGGCCATGGATTGAAGATCCACAAAAGCGCTGGTCAATGCACGTGTACCAGATCCAAAAAAGTCAAAAGGGCCAGAAATATTGGGCTTACAAAATTGCTACTCACACCTCAAAACAGGCCCAAATTTACTCTTCTCTTTTATTTTATTTTGCTATTTTATTTAAATTGTTTATTTCATTTATTTAATTTTCTAACCAATCAAAATTCTTTTTTTTATCAAAAAAATCACAAAAAAATATTTTTTATTTCAATCAAATTTTAAACTTTTATTTTTCTTAATAAATTTATTAATTGATTAGGTTTTTAATTAGAAAACTTTAATTTATTTTGTAAATAATTCCAATTAATTAGATTTAATTAGATATTAGCCACTAATTTAATCATTTTTAATTTCTTTCCTAAATAATCAAAAACTCCAAAAATAATTTATTTTTCATTTAATTAATTTATTTTATAATTAATTTAGTAATTAATTTAGGATTAATTTCTTTTCTCAAATAAAAACAACAAAAATACAAAAAAAAATAATTTTCTTTCAAAAGGGTCAAAACCCTAAAATTCGCACTCGATCTAATTTCTCGCGCGCTTTATTTATTTTTATCATATTAATGTACCTGATCCCGAATTGTAATAGTTAAATAGGATATTAATTATTTTTATCGCTTTATTTTATTTTTCAAAGGGTTTCTCTTTGGCGATGTAAATACCCGACGCCTTGTAATTTAAATTCCGCATTTTATTTCCGCAAAGTATAACTGCTAGATGTTTGATAATAGGGTTTGCATGACAAGACTGAATGCTAATCTTAAAATAAAATTAGATCACCCTTAACATGTGCAAAGATAAAAATAACTAAAAATGACACACTCGCACATGCGCACTCCTAGGGTACACCCCACTTGGTTGCCTTCGTACACGGTCATTAAGTATAGGTCGTTTTAGAGGTCGTCCTCTTGTCTAAAAGATCATAGTCGCCTCGAAACGGTTGCCTCAGATGTTGTTGCCTCAAACAAATGATCTAAGACATTAGGGTTACCGCTAAGGCGTCCTAACATTGCTTTAGTGACCGTATGTCCCTCATTCGAATTGACCCTTAAACTCCAACGACGGTGCTACCTACTCATCAATATTAGGATAGCATTGTCTAAAGGAAATTAGCATAGAACGATTCCTTTTTCGAGTAGGTAGATGGTTCTTAGATACTTGCTCTTTCAAAAAACAAAAACTTTTCACACTTACACTTTTCGAACAAAGTTTTCAAAAACACTTCATACGCTCTTGAGGACAGAAGAAAGAGTTAAATCGAAGTTTCAAAACAAAAACTTTTTTCAAACCCACAAGCACAGAGAAAACAATTTTGAAAACATTTGAGCAAGTACCTAAGAGCCCGTGGATAACCACGGATAGAAAGGGTGCTAACACCTTCCCTTTCTATAATCTACCCCCCGAACCCGAGAAATATCTCGAAAAAGGAATTTTTCTGTGCTTTTTTCCTTTCCTTGTTGGATAAAATAAAAGTCGGTGGCGACACTTGCTTACCGCGACATTTTGCGAATAACAAACGCAAAACGCAAACCAGTATTCCAAAAACAGTCAGTTCTTCCCACCGTATCACACTAATGTATCTGTTGATGGAATGTAATAGAATTAACTAGGGCTCTTTACTGCTTTTCTTTATTTTCCTCCAAACTTTTTGGACATGTAAATATCCCCCTCCCTAAAGCATTATAATAGCGTAGATTTAAATTCCTGCACTTTAAATTCTTGTACATATTAACTGCTAGACTAATAGGATTGTATGGCAAGAATAAAATTAAACGCTAGCAAACCTAACACAAAAGACTAAAATAACTGAACATAACACACTTGCACATATACACCTCTAGGGTACGCCCACTTTGGTTGCCTTTTAGAAAATAAAATAGTCATGTCCCTCAAAATTTGGGATGCTTTAGCAAATACCCTTAAATCAAAAGATCATTGTCCCTCGATGACCCTACAGTGTTGCCTTTCGTTAAATGATTGATTCCATTAAACAAAATTGCAAAAGCGTCTCCATATGTTGCCTTTATGACCGTACGTCCCTTCAAATGTCCTTCAAACATCCAACGATAGGGCTATCTAATCACTAATAGTAGGATAGCACTGTCTAAAGGATAGGAGGAAAAGAACGAACCTTTTCGAGTATAAGTATATAGTTCATACATGCTTGATCAAAAACAAACTATTACACTTACACAAAAGATTTCAAAAACACTTTCAAAAAACGCTTTATCAACACTCTTGAGGACTGATACAAGAGTTATCATAAAGCGAATTGTCGCACTAAGGCATTAAGATACTTTTCAAAATTACAAAGCACAAGGTATTTAAAAAATGAGTTAAGCATCTAAGAGCTCGTAGAAAACTACGGATGGAAAAGGTGCTAACACCTTCACTTTCCATAATCTACCCCCCTTACTCATAAATAATCTCGAAAGGTATTTTTATATTCTTTTCACCCTTTCCTTTGTTGGATAAAATAAAATTTGATGGTGGATCTTGCTTACTGCAACATTTGCAAACACAAACGCAAAACCAGTGTAAAAGTCGGTTCTTCCACCGTATCACAGAAACACTACACATTTTAGGACGCAATGCAGTGATACATGCTTAAATGCTTCACTAGGAAATGAAAAAATAAAATAACCGCCATAGGTCACCGGCCTCGCAAGAACAAATTGCAAACTTCATTGGGGAAAAAGGTCAAAACGTTGATTTTGTACCAGAGCTCTACTGGGGATGAACATTGTTGAGGTACTAGTAACTACTGTATTTAAAAGGAGAATATCATTCAACATTGCTAAGAACAATCATACATTTCAACATGAATCCAAAATTTCGGCTTTCTGGATAAAACAATCCACAAACATGAAGGTTGTTCCTGCCAACGAGACCACACTGGGGATAAAACAGATTTCGGCTTCGGCCAAAAAGGGAAATCAGAGAAATCTCCTTATCACACACTAGTAAAGTTGGTCATCACCACAAAATAACTTACAAGCTCCACAGGGGAATCACAGGTCTCAACCAGGCTTTTCAAGGCCATCCACATCTAAAGAAGAAAACTTCACTGAGGAACAAGGCGATTCATTAGGAAAGTAAGGCAGATTCCAAAGAGATTTCATCAACGCCAACCTTGTGGGAGAAACACTCCCGAGTTCAAGGACATCACTTGGGGAGAAATGAAATCTTGAAAAACGGGCCAACAAGCACTTCACGAAGACATAAGGCACTCATGTCCAATTCACTAAAGATGCACAAATCTCGGCCAGGCCTTACCAATCTTCCACTACAGAAAGAAAACCTCACTGGGGAAAATATTCATTGGTGAAAAGTCCATTTCAAACAAGAGTGGTCTTATAATCGCAATCACTAACTTTATCGGGGATGCGCAAACTTCCTGCAGGTTGGAAAGTCGCAGACTTCATGGAGGACAGGGGATCAGGTTTGGTCTTCTGGGACTTAAAGATTACTTCACGAGGAAAAATCAAGGAAACTTCCTGAGGATAATGATTCTCAAGAGGGATTCTTCAAAGTAAGCCAACTCTGTTGGGGAAGTAAAGTTTCATTTGAATTAACTAGTGGCATGCTATCCTGCATCCAACCACTCTCAATAGGCGGTTCTACTGGGGAAACATAGGGGTCTAGGCCCTAGAACCTTCGCATGCTTCATTGTGAACTCCCAAAAGAAGTACCAATATGTGGCATACCTTACTAAGGATGGGATATTTCACTAAGGAAAATCAACTTGCAACATCCCTTACTGGGGATCACAAACCTGTTCTAGTTGACCAAAAATATCCACCTCACTAGGGATACATCTATTTCAGAATATGCATAACGAGACCTGCAAGACAGAGAAACACAAAGTGCCCCAGATATAGAATGACGACTTTGTCTGCCAACAGGGTACACAAGTTTTCAAAGCAACTTGCAATTATATCTTACCATGTGTAAAGCCCCTAATTTTTATATGCAATTCTTATAAAAAATTGGACGTCTTTAATGCAAACAAAATAGTAAAATACAAAAAGAAGCTTTTGAACAAAAAAAAACACTTTATTGATTAATGATAAGCCTGTAAATAGGCAAGTAAATTAAGATACAATTCCTAGAAAGAGGTAATTGTAAACAACAAATTAAATTCAAAGAGTAACAGGCACATGGAAATGCGACAACAGATTCCCTCTAGGTTCCGATCCTACTATCAACCTTACAACATCAACTATATCATCACCTTGTTTCCCATTTTATATGATTGGACTAATTCCTATCCTTCATAATCACCAATTGTAGCACCAAAATCAAAGAGCTGACGCTGGACGTAGTCATTCGCTTTAATCCCTTTTTTCCCCTTATCTCCCTTTCGGATTTTCAATCTACCGGGATACCCTTTTTTGCCTAATCCGCACTTTCGTGTTTTTAACTTAGCGGGTGTAATTATTTTCTTTTTCATTCTTTTCCTTTTTGTCCCTAATTTTTTCCCGAACCTTTGTTTCTATTTCCGGTTTGCTGGGATCGCTCTTTTTTGCCTAAGCCAGACGACTCAACGGGTCTGTTTATGCGAAGTATTTTTTAACTACGTCCGCGTTCATAGGGAGTGGGAAGTCTTAACCATCCATCTTCGTAAGCATCATGGCACCACCGGAGAAAACCTTCTTTATGATGAATGGTCCTTCAAAATTGGCAGTCCACTTGCCCCTGGGATCACCTTGAGGAAGAATTATTCTTTTCAAAACGAGGTCACCGACCTTATAGTACTGAGGGCGAACCCTTTTGTCGCATGATTTCTTCATCCTTTTCTGGTACACCTGACCATGAAAAACTGTTGCGAGCCTTTTCTCTTCAATGAGGTTCAACTGATCTAGCCTATTCTGAATCCACTCATCCTTATCAAACTCTACCTCTCTCATAATCCTTAATGAAGAAATCTCCACTTCCACAGGAAAAACCGCTTCCATGCCATAAACAAGCGAAAATGAGGTTGCCCTGGTCGAAGTGCGAGTTATGGTGCGATAACCGTGCAAAGTGAAGGGAAGCATCTCGCGCCAATCCATATAGGTCACTACCATCTTCTGCACAATCTTCTTAATGTTCTTATTGGCCGCTTCAACAGCGCAATTCATCTCCGGTCGATACGAAGAAGAATTATGATGCTTGATTTTGAAGGACTCACAAAGTTCCTTCATCATTTTGTTATTCAGATTAGATCCATTATCTGTAATGATCTTTTCAGGCACTCCATAACAACATATGATATTGTGCTTGATAAATCGAGTCACCACTTGCTTGGTAACATTTTCATATGATGCAGCTTCGACCCACTTGATAAAGTAATCAATAGCAACCAGAATAAAACGATGACCATTTGACACAATTGGCTCGATCTTTCCAATCATATTGATTCCCCACATTCCAAATGGCCAGGGAGAAGTCAAGACATTCAACAGTACTGGCGGTACATACACTTTGTCAGCATACACCTGACACTTGTAGCAGATTCTGGCATGGTTGTAACAATCATTTTCCATGGTGAACTAATTGTAGCCAGCTTGCAAGATCTTCTTGGCCATAGTGTGTCCACTGGAATGCGTCCCAAAGGAACCTTCGTGCATTTCTTCAATGATTTTCGCCGCTTCTTTCTTATCAACACATATCAACAACAAACCATCATGGTTTCTTCTGTACAATACACCATTACCGAGGAAGAACTTGGTAGTAAACTTCCTTAAAACTTCTTGTTAGTAATTGATGCCTCTTCAGAATACTCCCGAGTTTCAAGATACCTATTGATATCGTGGAACCATGGCTTGCCATCTAGGTCTACCTCAGTTTCATAACAAAATTCTAGTTTATCTAACCTTCTGATTATGATTGAGGGTGCTGCATTATCCCACCTGACTTTGAAGATGGATGCCAAAATGTCGAAAGCATCGACCAAATTGTTCTCTTCTTTAGAGATGTGCTCGAATGTAATCTCCTTGAAGTAAGGAATCAACTTCATGACATGTTCTACATACGGGATAAAATTTTGTTGATGAGTTTCCCAATCTCTGTTAACCTGACTCATAACGAGATTAGAATCCCCGAAAACTTTCAATTGCTTGATTTGTAAATCAATTGCAGCTTCAATGTCGTACATGCAGGCTTCATATCTCTCGATGTTGTTGGTACAGACAAAACAAATTCTGGCGGAGAATGGGATATGAAAACCCGTAGGAGAAGTAATAGTGGCTCCAACACTATTTCCCAATGCATTTGAGGCACCATCGAACACAAGCGTCCATAACAAACCTGGTTTGGGTCCTTCCTCTGGGCCAGGAATATTGCAATCCCTGATATACATGATGTCCTCGTCTGGAAATTCGAATTTCATAGGTTGATGAGTAAGATAATCAGCCAACACACTACCCTTGATGGCTTTCTGAGTAGTGTACTGGATATCGAATTCAGTTAAAATCATCTTCCACCTATCCACTCAGCCTGTAAGAGTTAGCTTGTCAAAAACATACTTGATAGGATCCATTTTGGATATCAAGTAGGTGGTATGCGTCAACATATATTGCCTCATGGGCTTAACAGCCCAAGCCAATGCACAACAAGTTTTCTCGAGCAACGTGTACCTTGACTCACATTCAGTGAATTTCTTGCTTAGGTAATAAATTTCTTGTTCTTTCTTTTCGGTCTTATCATACTGACCTAGAACACAACCTATGGAACTTTCGAGCACTGTCAAATACATTATTAAAGGCTTCCCCTCCACTGGAGGCATGAGGATCAAAGGTTCCTACAGATACTCTTTTATTTTATCAAATGACACCTGGCAATTGTCATTCAACCTGACCATTGACCTTTCCTCAATAATTTGAAAATAGGGTCACGCGTGGCTGTAAGATGAGAGATAAATCTATAAATGTAGTTCAATCTCCCGAGAAAGCCACATACTTCTTTTCCAATTCTTGGTTCAGACATTTCTTGTATTGCTTTTACTTTTGCAGGATCAACCTCGATACCTCTTTCACTTACAATAAAGCCTATAAATTTTCCATACCTCACTCAGAAGGTGCACTTGTTGGGATTAAACCTCAACTTGAATTTCCTCAGTCTTTCAGATAATTTTTGTAGGTGAACAAGATGCTCTTCTTCTGTTTGAGATTTTCGCGATCATGTCATCGACATACACCTCGATCTCTTTATGAATCATATCATGGAAAAGAGTCACCATTTGTTGTACCCCAAAATCCCCCCCCCCCCCATTTTTCTTCAAGACATTCTCATAAGGTCTTCAAATGCTCAAGGTTGCCAAAGAATTGATCAGACAAATTCTCCTCCTAAGCAATGGGTCCATAACTAGGTATTTTGTTTCTCAAATAATATTGGGTTTCAAAGGTATCAAGTGGTTTTCATGGTTCTCCATAGGTCTTCAATAATTCTCATATCAAGTATCATGCCTTGCATCACAAGTTTGCTTAATCAATTGCTCAGATAATAGAAAATCAACTATATAGGGCAAAAAGTCAACTATGGTCAACATACAGTCAAACTTCAATAGTTTTGGTCAACATCAATATTTTGAAGTGATATTCATCATTTGATCAAGGATTTATCATGATTCATCAAGATATTTCTCAAAATTCAAAAGTTGCTAAATTAGGGTTTTGACCATTTTCTTAGGAGAAGTCAACTAAACTTTGACCAAGCATAACTTTCACACGATTCATCATAAATGTCTCAACCATAGCCTATTTTTAAGGAAATTCAATTTCGTACAACTTTTTCTCTCTTAGATCAAGTCCAAAAAATGCTTCATTTGAGAGATATGTGCCAAAACATTACATGTCATTTCAAAAGTCAACAAAAAGACACTTTTTGTTAAGGCAACTTACATCAAGATAATGTCTTCAAATGCAAAAATGATCAACATAACGATTGTAGAGGACATCTTGTTTAAGATCACCTTCAAAAGATAAAAATTGAATGATATATGGTCTGTGCAAGTTGGGTAATTTTTTAGAAAGTGCATAAAACTTCATTTGAGAAATTTTGAACTTTTAGACTAATGAGCCTAACTTTTAAGGATCAAACATGTTCATAACATGTTATAGGACCTCTAAATCCATTTATACATTACTTTGTTTTTTATTTTATTTATTTTTATTTTATTTAAATTAATTCAAAATAAATCAAATGAAATATGAGTTGATGGACCAAAGGGCGCGTGGGCTTCATTTGGGTATCTTCTAGAAGGGCCAAGGCCTCTTAAGAGCTTTCCAAAACCGTGAAAACATGTTGGGAACAAGAATCTTCAAGATTGGAATGTTTTTAAAACAATTTTGGAAAGATTTCAATGTGTTTTCTTTGCAATGAATTGTGACATAATGATACAAGATCCTTGCTTTGTTTTTATCCATTTTCATTCCTCTATAAATAAATGCAACACTCAAGTGCAAAAAACTAAGGTGGGTGCCATAGAAGCAAGGTATCAAAATCATAAATTTTCAAAGAAAGGTTCAAACTCGTATCAGAATTTCCACCCACTCTCAATCAAAACCAAGCCTCAAATCGTGTTCCTAAAGCTCCCAGGAATCTCACAAAGTCCAGAAACAAATCTTTTCATGTCTGGAATAGCTTACACAAGCCCATCGATTTTGGAAATTTTCTTGAATTCGAATATTTTAATCTATGCATATTTAACTAATTTTGTGTGCACATATGAGTTCACCATGGTGTTTAGAACATGTTTGAATAAGAAAATGAAAGATTTAACGCATGGATGATGAGTTACCATGGCTAGGACACGATTGGATTCTCTCTTTGAAACTCCATTTCCACTAATCTATTTCTTTTTTACAACTAAAATCAAAACATTTAAAAATCAGAGTATTACATAAAATAAAATAAAAATAGTCTTTTAGGTTTTCTTAATTAACTTTTTTCATTTAATTATATTTTAGGTCTTATTTTTTAATTTGTAAAATTAATTAGAATAATTAGGTTTTTATTAATTATTAACTTAAATTATTTTCTACAAAAATACACAAAATTTTCTAACGTTTTAGATTTTAGGACTTTAAAAAAAAATTCTTTGTCATTTAAATTTCTAGAAATAAATGTATAGGTCCCATGGATATTTTCGTAATAGTCGTAGTTTACTTGCTCGCATTTTTTCCTATTATGTAATTTCTCATGGGATGTAATTACTTAGGATTTATTTCTCGCACCTTTACCTTCTGCACCTATATTATGCTTGCTTGTCTGTATATATTATTGTTAGTAATAGGCTTGTATGGCAAGATTTAAAACCAATCTTTAGATAACCCTAATCAAGATAAATAACTGAACTGAATCATGTTCACACATGCACCTCTAGGGTAGCCTCTCCTTGTTGCCTTAAAAAAAACAATGGTCATGTCCCTCGATGTTGCCTACAAATATATGATGACAGTCCTTTCAAATTGCTAAGGTATCCCTACATGTTTCCTTCTACGACCATAACGACGACCCTATACTTGTCCCTTCACATCCAATGGATGGGCTACCTACCAACTAATGGTATGGATATCACCATCCCTAATGGAGAAGGAAACTGATAACGAAAGACCTTTCAGTGGGTAAGATACTCTTAATTGCTTGCTCAAAAACTAAAACAATTTTCACACCTCACACTTTCAAAACAACTACTTTCAAAACGCTTTATAAACACTCTTGAAGACTGATACAAGAGTTATTATAAAGCATACTGTCTTAGATTGTCATTTTCAAAACATTTTCAAAACATTTTCAAAGCACACACAAAGCAAATTAAAGTGAGCTAAGAAATTAAGAGTCCATAGATAACTACTGATGAAAAGGGTGCTAATACCTTCCCTTTTCATAACTTACCCCCCGAACTAAAAATCTTAAAAGGTTTATCCTTTTATTTTCACCTTTCCTAAGTATTGGATAAAATAAAAGTCAATGGTGACTCTTACTATCCGCAATATTTGCGATAAAACGCAAAACCAAAAGTTAGTCTTCCCATTGTATTATAGAACTGGCGACTCTGCTGGGAATTGGAAATCTAAAAAAGAGGGGTTACCTTAGGGATAGATCACTTTTACTTGCTTTGTTTGTTTGTTTGCTTTATATTTAGGGTTTTTGCTCGGGTTTAATTTCTTGTAAAGATCCTATACTCGGATCTGGGGACATTTTAGGTAAGTAACAATAAATCATGGAAATTGTGCAGTGTAGACCGATATGGTTGAAGTGATAGCTATGTTAGTGCAACATATTGGTTTGTACTGGTGTTCCTTGAGTCAGTTGAGGATAACACTAGGTTGTCGTGTGGTGTCATAAGCACTAACTAAACTTTAGAACCTTAATTGACTTAACTTAGCCATTAGAAAGTAGTGAGATAGTCGACTTTGGTGCAGTCCAAAGTTGGTTGATACTCGATGCTACGCTCATTGAGATTCGACTCTCAAGATATTTCGGTGGCAAGTCAGTTTCTCTATTGAAACAATGCTTGAGAGAAAGATCGGTGATATGAGACTCTTAGAACCCAGTTACTATTCTTAGGACAAGTTAAGCCAATTAAACTTCAAGAGGGTACTTACATATGAACCTCATGCAAGCCTTTAAACCTAAGGCCTTTTGTGTGATTTTCTTGTGCTTGCTACCTTGTTGCTATCTTGTTTAAACATAACATCATAACATCATAACATCATAACATAGTATTTTCACTAACCATTTCAAGGACCAAGAGATTTATCTTTGCTCTATTTTGCAGGTTATGGCCTCGCTCACATAAATACTATCCGGATCAACTTCATAGGAATACCTTCCAAACTCAAAGAATTAGTCTAAAAGGTTACCGAAAGCTCTCACTTCAACAAAATACATGGTCATTTTCTCAGCTTGGTTATCTCCAGTTTTGAAGAGGCATGATGAGCGTTTTATTTCAATTCTTTGATCCTAAACACCATTGCTTTACTTTCCATAATTATCAGTTGGTTCCTACAATGGAATAGTTCTCTAAGTTACTTGGGGTGCCTATACTGGATCAGATACCCTTCACTGGTTTAGAGAAAGATCCAAGACCTGAAGATATTGCCACAACCTTGCACTTGAAACCATCCAACATGCATCTAATTGGGAAACCAGGAGCGGGGTTAAAGGCTTCCTTGCAAAATTTCTGATGGAAAAAGCTCAATTGTTTCTAGATGCCATGAGTTTTCATGCTTTCGAAGATGTTTTAGCTTTACTAATCTATGGTTTGGTACTATTCCCCAATCTGAACCAACTTATATATGTAAACACCATCAAGATATTCCTCACTCATAATCCCGTGCCTACTTTACTCGGAGATATTCTGCATTCTCTTCACACTTGTACCATGAGGAAGCGAGGAACTCTCATGTGTTATATACCTTTGATATCCAGGTGGTTTATTTTGCACCTTCCTCGCTCGATAATGAAGAATGAACAAGGTTTGAGGTGGGCTCAAAGGATAATGCCACTCTCTCATTCAGACATTTATTGGTGTTCCCGATCCCAGGAAGACATCATTATTATTGATCGCTATGGAGATTTCCCTAATGTGCCACTCTTGGGCATAAGGGGGGTATTACTTACAACCCTTATCTAGCTTTACGTGAGTTTGGTTATGCTCAAAGAGACGGTACTCATGATATGCTTATCTGGGGTGTTGTATTTGACTATGACAATTATCTTCAAGGTTACCGACAAAGATTTATCCGTACTTGGGGTATGGTCAATAAGATTGATAGTAGGATTCTAGTGTATAAGAACTCCATCCCTCTGGAGCCCTATCTCAAATGGGTACGAGTTCATGCTCAAAACCTTATGATGCCATATCCTACTGTCCTACCAGCAATCATGGAGCCTGTTGTCAGAGGAGACATTTCTCACACCATCCTTCATCCAGACATGCCTACTGACTTTGAAGAATTGCAGAAGTCCTGGATTCAAATCAAGGAAGAACAGGACATCTTTGAGACTCAATTTTATGCAAGTGAGAAGAAAGTGTTGGAGCTAACGAAGTAACTTCACGAGGAGCAGAGTCTTAACACATATGTCAACACAAAGAGGAGACATCCATGAGAAACTTAAAGGTTTAGGAGTTTTTAATTTATTCGTATGAAATCTTTTGTATTCACATGAACTTACTAATAAAAATTTAAATTCTGGCAGCAGATACTCAATGTCACAGTGAATGTTATGACACCGTATCTGACTTTCTATAAGACAGTAAATCAAAAAGCAGTAAAGAACACAGTCAATTGTTTACCCAGTTCAGTGTGAAACAACACCTACTCTGGGGGCTACCAAGCCAGGGAGGAAATTCACTATAAGAGATATTAATTCAGGAATAAACCAACCAATTTATCTCCTTCACTTAAGACCTACCCAATGCAACTTCAATCTAAGTTCAACTTAAACCTGAGTTCCTACTCACTCCCCCTCAATCACAACAGTGATACTAAACAATTGACTAATGAAATTATGAAGACACTCTTCAGAACATACACTTAACTATGCTTCACAACTTTTAATCAAGTAACACAAACACTCGTGCTTCAAAGCTTTGAGTGATACATAAACCTAACTTGACCTTGCTTCAAAGCTTTAATCAAGTGACACAAACACTCGTGCTTCAAAGCTTTGAGTGATACACTACCCTTACAATCAAAACCTACTCCAAGTCACTTATCACAATGATACTTGCTTGGATTACAGTAGTTCAAACTATACAGCCCCTTGTTGATCTTCTGTCAAAAAGTTAAGTTCACCAACAGCCTTCCTGTTGAATATATAGGCAGCTGTTCTTCAGTTAGGGCTTCCACGAAAATAGCTAGGGTTAATTAGGGTTCACCTCAAGACTTGGTCACAGGACTTTATCAACCAGATTAGGGTTAAGCCAAGTTAACCTAAAGTCCACGTGAGATTCTGTTCTGGAATGTATGAGCCATATTCCTGAAAAATCTCAGAATTCACAAAACTGCCTAACTGTTAGATCAGTACAGGATGTCTTAACATTGGTTATGACAACAAGAATTCTGTTTACTGATTTTGGTAGAATGTAATAAAAGTGATCATTTCATAATGATCAGATACACACTCATAATGAGCAGCTACTGTATGCCATTCTTTTTCTGCAGAAAGTACCTAGTAACCCAGAATGTTATGACATCAGTCATGACATTCACACACCTAGTTTTACCAAAAATACATGCCAATAACCAAACACTTACAAACTCCCCCTTTGGAAAATTTTTGGCTAAAACCCCTAAACAATCAGAGATTAGAGAGCAGCAGAAATAATATGTCTGCAGAAAAAAATAATGTCTACCAAGTATAATTAACACAAAATCTTCTCCGCCTCTTTAGCCATAAATATGCCAAAGATACATGTACTTTTAGGTTATACAGTCATCCAAAATGAATAATAAAAACAACAAAAAATCTGAAATCACTTGCAGCAACAGGTACCAGCAGCAAGCTTGACAACCCCACTGATCTTCAAGCACTGTCATCTTCAGAGAAGGCACTATCTTCAGCATTAAGCTGATCTTCAACAGCATCCTCTTCCCTTCTTTGTCCTTCAGTCTCCTCCTGTTCTAGTCTAGCAATTAGGTTCTCAAGAGTCATTTTCCTTGTCTCCAGCTCTTTGCAGGTTTCCTTCAGCACAGCTATAGCATCAGATTTCTTGGACTGAGTTTTGACAGTTGATGTCTCAGCTGATGTCATGACAATGTCAGGAACATGAGTTCCCTGAAATAGCTTATAGTGCAACCCAAGAGCAGGGGCTCTTTTGCATACAGTATCTCTTTCCACTAGAATGTCAGGATACTGAGCAAGGAAAATACCACATAGGAGGGAGGGAAAGGCAATAGGGCCTTTAACAGCATAGCTTCCAGCATGTTTTAAAGTCTGATCAAAGATATACCTGCCATAGTCAAATTTTGTCCTGGTTCCAATAGCATAAATGAATCTTCCCAATCCTGTGGAGATGGTTGATTTATGGTTGGTAGGAACCCAGTTGGCTGCACCAATCTTGTGGAGGATGGCAAATTTCATGCTTAGCTTGCTTGCATTCAGCTTGCCTTTTAAGGGCCAGCTCTTGACTTGATTTGCAATGATGGTTTTGCATACTTGGTTGTAAGTAACCTCTAGTTCAGGGCAAGCCTCATCTGGTCTTCCAAGGAATTTGTTTATTTCAGAGGGAGAGAAATTTACCTTTCTTCCTCTCACATAGACACACTTAAAGTTAGCTGACCTTCCATCAACACATCCATCAGATAAATTCACTATGAATTCCTTGACAAGATTTTCATAGCAATTGGTAAACTTTACCACAGTATTCATTAGACCAGCAGTTTTGATTAGGTCCATGATCTCCTTACATTCCATGGCACCATTGTTCAGTTCTCTTTCCAAGGCTATTCTTTTCAAACAAACATACTTCCATCTGTTAGCATTTTCAGGGTGGTGAAAATAAATGTTGTCAGTGGGGACTTCAGGAACTTTAGCCATTTTGCTTGATGGGAGTTTCCTTCTGAGAGGAATATCTTCAGCATCAACTTTAAATTCTGATTCCTCATCAGAATCAGAAGATTCAGGCTCTTTCCTTTTCTTTGCTATTGGTTGTCTCACAGGCTTTGAGAGACTACCAGCAGGTACTCGGGTTTTCACCTTCCCTTTGGACAATCCAGTCTTCACAGTTTCTACACCAGTCTTGCCTTCAGGCCTGGTTTTCTTATGAACAACATCAACAGTCTTCTCTTTGGTCAGACATTTTGCAGCATCCTGCTTTCCTTTTCTGTTCATCATCCTTCTAGCTATGCTAGGGTTGATATTTGCAATTAGGTCATTGTCAGAGTATTCTTCATCCACATCAATAACCAGGGGTTCAACATCCTTCTCTAAAGGGTTCTGGAGATCATCAATATTTTCAGATGATTTCTGAATGTTGTCATCTGGTGTCTCAACATTCTTAGTAACATCTGGATTCATTTCAACATTTGGACTAGCAGATTCTTGATTTAAAGGAACAGAAATGCCAGGTACCGAGTGGTTCTCATTCAGAATTCTTGTAACAAGTCTAGCTATTGCTTGATGAACATAAGCTGAGCCTTCCCTATTTGCTATTTCTGAGGGAACAGAAGATGATGGTTGAGAGGGATTACCAGATGAAGTAGCTTGAGACCTTCCTGCATGTCTTGTTCTCAGCTTTTTAACCTTAGAGGGGTTAGCTGCCAGTTCTCTAAGAGGAGTAATCTCCAGGACATCAGAATCCATGCAGGTTGTGATTGCCCTAGGTTCTCGATCAGAGGATGCAGAAGAAACAGTTGTCTTTGAAGAGGATGATGTCATGGATAGTTGAGACATTTTGAGAGTCTTAGAAAACCAGTAACAACGAGAGTGAAATCTTTGATTGAGAGAATGGGGATTGTTGTAGAGCCGAGAGAGGAAGGAGGTAAATGAGTGTCTATTCAACTTCTTAATAATTTTGAAAGAAATAGGGAAACACCCAATCAAAATAGACTTAACACAAAAATCTCATTCATCCCTTGTTGTAAGCAAAATTAATTGCTACATTTCCTCATGTTGGCAAATACCCAACTTGCCCCTCAAATTTTCAAATTGATTTGCATCAAGTGCCTTGGTAAAAATGTCAGCCAGTTGTAGTTCAGTGGCAACATGTTCCAGTTTAATCGTCTTCTCCTCTACAAGATCTCTGATAAAGTGATGTCTAATGTCAATATGCTTGGTCCTGCTATGCTGAATAGGATTCTTAAAAATGTTAATTGTACTCAGATTGTCACAGTACAATGTCATAACATCTTGTGTGACATTATACTCAGTAAGCATTTGTTTCATCCAGATCATTTGAGAACAGCTACTACCAGCTGCTATGTATTCAGCTTCAGCAGTAGAGAGAGACACACAGTTCTGTTTCTTGCTGAACCAGGAGACCAGATTATTTCCTAAGAAGAAACATCCTCCAGAGGTGCTCTTTCTATCATCAGCACTTCCAGCCCAATCAGCATCACAGTAACCAGTAAGAGTTGGTTCATAACCATGAGAGTATAGCAAGCCATAGTTGTAAGTTCCACTTACATACTTCAAAATTCTCTTCACTTGGTTGATATGACTGACTTTGGGATCAGCTTGGTATCTTGCACAAACTCCAACTGCAAAAGCAATGTCAGGTCTGTTGGCTGTTAAGTATAGCAGACTTCCTATCATGCTTCTGTACAGGCTTTGGTCCACCTTAACCCCACTTGAATTTTAGATAGCTTTAAGTGAGTTGGTGCAGGAGTCCTTTTGTGACTGGCATTCTCCATTCCAAACTTCTTGACAATGTTCTTAGCATACTTGCTTTGAGATAGAAAAATTGAGTCTTCCATCTGTGTGACTTGCAGTCCAAGAAAGTAGGTCAATTCTCCCATGAGGCTCATTTCGAATTCAGCCTGCACCTGGTCAGCAAAATGTTTAACCATTTTATCTGACATTCCTCCAAACACTATGTCATCAACATAGATTTGAGCTACCATTATCTTTCCTCCTTCATTTTTGACAAAAAGGGTTTTATCCAAGCCTCCTTTTCTGTATCCTTTGTCAGAGAGAAACTTTGTCAACCTGTCATACCATGCTCTAGGAGCTTGTTTCAGGCCATATAAAGCTTTCCTCAATTTGAAGACATGATCAGGGTAGTTTGGATCCACAAATCCTTTAGGCTGTTCCACATAAACTTCCTCATTTAAGTATCCATTTAGGAAGGCACTTTTTACATCCATCTGAAATAACTTGAACTTCAGGAGACAAGCAATTCCCAATAGGAGTCTGATTGATTCCAGTCTGGCTACAGGGGCAAAGGTCTCATCAAAATCAACCCCTTTAACTTGAGTGTATCCTTGAGCAACAAGTCTTGCCTTATTCCTGGTGATAACTCCTTCAGCATCTGATTTGTTCTTGTAGATCCATTTTGTGCCAATGATGTTTGTTCCTTCTGGTCTAGGAACTAACTCCCATACTTCATATTGCTTGAATTGGTTCAATTCATCTTGCATTGCTCCAATCCAGTATTCATCAGTTAAAGCCTCCTTAACATTTCTTGGTTCAATTTTAGACACAAAACAAGAGTTTGAGATGATTTCTCTAGATCTTGTAATGACTCCACTGTTAGGATCTCCTATGATGAGTTCTTTAGGATGATCTTTCTGAATTCTGATGGAAGGGTTTTTGCTAGCTTCCTTTGATTCAGAGTCTGCTGCAGTGGTGTTAGGTAGATCATTCTGTTGAGTTGGAGTCTCAAAGAATGTCTCAACATTACAAGGGACATCTGTTTCCTCATGATAATCATCAACTATGACATTTATTGATTCCATCATGACTTTGGTCCTGGAATTGAATACCCTATAAGCTCTGCTGTTGGTGGAGTATCCTAGAAATATTCCTTCATCACTTTTAGGGTCCAGCTTTCTACTTTGTTCACGATCTTCCAGAATATAGCATTTGCTACCAAATACATGGAAGTACTTCACTGTTGGCTTTCTTCCTTTCCAGAGTTCATAAATGGTGGATGAGGTTCCCTTTCTCAAGGTGACCCTATTATGGACATAATAGGCTGTATTCATAGCTTCATCCCAGAAATGGATAGGAAGTCTTTTGGCATGTATCATTGCTCTGGCAGATTCCTATATGGTCCTATTTTTCCTTTCTACAACTCCATTTTGTTGAGGAGTTATAGGAGAAGAGAATTCATGATTAATTCCTTCTGAGGAACAGAACTCATTAAACTTACTATTTTCAAATTCCTTGCCATGATCACTTCTGATTCTGACAATGCACCCTTCTTTTTCTCTTTGAATTCTTTTGCACAGTTCTTTAAAAACTTCAAATACATCATATTTTTCCCTAATGAAGTTAATCCAGGTGAATCTGGAAAAATCATCCACAACAACATAGGCATATCTTTTTCCACCAAGACTTTCCACCTGCATTGGTCCCATCAGATCCATATGCAGAAGTTCTAGAACCTTAGAGGTGGTCAGATGTTTTGACTTTGGATGTGACATCCTAGTCTGCTTACCAACCTGACATTCACCACATACTCTCCCTTCATCAATTTGCAGTCTTGGAATCCCTCTGACTGCCTCCATGGATATAATCCTTTTCATTCCTCTTAGATGTAGATGGCCAAGTTTTTGGTGCCACAGTTTCACTTCTTTTTCTTCTTTTGCAATAGAACACACAGTAGAGAAATTAGTGTTCTCATGCTCCCACAAGTAGCAGTTGTCTTTAGATCTGACTCCTTTCATTACAACTTCTTGTTTCTCATTAGTTACAAGACATTCAGATTTTGAGAAGTTGACCTTGAATCCTAGGTCGCATAATTGGCTGATACTTATGAGATTAGCAGTCAAGCCTTTTACCAGCAATACTTCATTTAGATTTGGAACTCCAGGGCAGTCCAAGTTTCCAACTCCTTTGATTTCTCCTCTAGCACCATCTCCAAAGGTCACATAACTAGTGGTGTGAGGTTTAACATTATTGAGAAGATTCTTGATTCCAGTCATGTGCTTAGAACATCCATTGTCAAAGTACCAGTCTTCCTTTGCAGAGACTCTAAGGGAAGTGTGAGCTATCAGGGCAGTAGCCTTTTTCTTCCACTGTGGAGTATATGGTACCTTGTTAGACTTAGGTTTGACACCTGGGTTCTGATTAGGATATCCATATAATCTGAAGCAGAGTGGCTTTATGTGACCAAACCTCCCACAATGATGACATCTCCATCTTTGATACTTTTTCTTCATATTTATCTGTTCATGATGTTGAGTGCTATGTTGTGACATCTGCTTTAACATTTGTTTATCAGGCCTAATCTTCTTGTCTATACCAGATTTCTTTGCTGCCACAAATCCTAGACCAGACTTGTTTCCCACATTTTGTCCAACCTGAAGGATTTCTTCCAATTTGTCAGTTCCATTTGTCAGCATCTTGACAGATTTGGTCATCTGGTCCAGTTTTGAGTTTAGCATTTGAACTTCCCCTTCTAGATGACTTATAGTATCAATGTCTGCCTTTTTCTCAGCCTCCAACTTTATTATGAGTTTTGTTTGTCTCTCATTTTGCTGACAGACTTCAGCACTTCTGATACATAATTTCTTGTAGGAATCAGCCAGTTCTTCAAATGTCACTTCCTCATCACTAGAGTCACTATCAGAGTTACAAATACCAGTTAGTGCAGTAACTAGTTTGGCAGATTCTTCTTCAGAATTACTTTCTAAATCACAGTCAGACCAAGTAACAGACATTCCTTTCTTTTGTTTCTTAAGAAAGGTAGGACATTCAGCTCGAATGTGCCCATATCATTCACATCCATGGCATTGAATTCCTCTGCTTTGATTTCCCTTCTCTTCAGACTTTGGTCTTCTGCTGGAGTCATAAGATCTGTTAATGTCAGAAGGAATGTTCTTTACATTTGACCTTGACTTTGGATCCATTCTCTTGATGAGTTTGTTGAATTGTCTTCCAAGCATGGCTATAGCTTCTGAAATATTTTCTTCTTCATCCTCCTTGTTTTCATCTTCAGTATTAGATACAAGTGCTATGCTCTTGTTTTTCTTGTCGACATTGTCACTGATCCCCATCTCAAAGGTCTGAAGAGACCCAATAAGTTCATCCACCTTCAAATTGCTGATATCCTGGGCTTCCTCTATAGCAGTTACCTTCATTGCAAATCTTTTAGGCAAGGATCTGAGAATCTTTCTCACCAGTTTTTCTTCTGACATCTTTTCTCCCAATGCTCCTGAGGTGCTGGAAATCTCTAAGATGTTCATGTGAAACTCATGAATGGTTTCATCTTCCATCATCCTTAGGTTCTCAAATTTGGTAGTCAGCATCTGAAGCCTTGACATTTTTACTTTGGATGTGCCCTCATGGGTAGTTTTGAGAGTGTCCCAAACTTCCTTGGCTAGTTCACATTGATGTACTAGTATGAATATGTTTCTATCAATTCCATTGAACAAGGCATTTAATGCTTTAGAATTACCCAGGGCTAACTCATCTTCTTCTTTGCTCCATTCTTCCTCAGGTTTCAGACTAATTGTCCCATCTTTCTCAGTTATGGTGGGATGGTTCCATCCTTTGTCAGCAGCTCTCCAAGCCTTTTTGTCCAGTGATTTTAAGAAGGCAACCATCGAGGTTTCCAGTAGTCGTAATTTGATCCATCCAGAATGGGTGGTCTGTTTCCAAAAACTCCTTCTTTGTCCATAGCGCCAGAAAGTGATATCCCTATATCTCACCCAGTAAGACAGGCAGGGTGCCTGCTCTGATGCCAATTGAAATTCTGGCAGCAGATACTCAATGTCACAGTGAATGTTATGACACCGTATCTAACTTTCTATAAGACACTAAATCAAAAAGCAATAAAGAACACAGTCAATTGTTTACCCAGTTCAGTGTGAAACAACACCTACTCTGGGGGCTACCAAGCCAGGGAGGAAATTCACTATAAGAGATATTAATTCAGGAATAAACCAACCAGTTTATCTCCTTTAATTAAGACCTACCCAATGCAACTTCAATCTAAGTTCAACTTAAACCTGAGTTCCTACTCACTCCCCCTCAATCACAGCAGTGATACTAAACAATTGACTAATGAAATTATGAAGACACTCTTCAGAACATACACTTGACTATGCTTCACAGCTTTTAATCAAGTAACACAAACACTCGTGCTTCAAAGCTTTGAGTGATACATAAAACCTAACTTGACCTTGCTTCAAAGCTTTAATCAAGTGACACAAACACTCGTGCTTCAAAGCTTTGAGTGATACACTACCCTTACAATCAAAACCTACTCCAAGTCACTTATCACAATGATACTTGCTTGGATTACAGTAGTTAAAACTATACAGCCCCTTGTTGATCTTCTGTCAAAAAGTTAAGTTCACCAACAGCCTTCTTGTTGAATATATAGGCAGCTGTTCTTCAGTTAGGGCTTCCACGAAAATAGCTAGGGTTAATTAGGGTTCACCTCAAGACTTGGTCACAGGACTTTATCAACCAGATTAGGGTTAAGCCAAGTTAACCTAAAGTCCACGTGATATTCTGTTCTGGAATGTATGAGCCATATTCCTGAAAAATCTCAGAATTAACAAAACTGCCTAACTGTTAGATCAGTACAGGATGTCTTAACATTGGTTATGACAACAAGAATCTTGTTTACTGATTTTGGTAGAATGTAATAAAAGTGATCATTGCATAATGATCAGATACACACTCATAATGAGCAGCTACTGTATGCCATTCTTTTTCTGCAGAAAGTACCTAGTAACCCAGAATGTTATGACATCAGTCATGACATTCACACACCTAGTTTTACCAAAAATACATGCCAATAACCAAACACTTACAAAAATATTGTTTGTGTTTCCTTTTGGTTAACAAATTTAAATCTCATAAGGTCCTTGAAAACATTGCATTTACATATCATGCATAATAGATTTTTCCTTACAGACATGTTTTCTTATCCCCTTACTATTTATTTCAATAAAAGATGGCTCTCGAACAAACTGCGAAAGAACTTCAAGCTCAGAACACTCAATTTCAATAAATGTTCCTGAATCTAGCCAAGGGGCAGGAAGAGATGAAGGCCCTCATCACTAAGGAGAGGGAGGAGAAAATAAATAAACCAACTGGCATCCTCGACATGGGTAGGAGGCTCAAAGGTATGGTCAAGCGAGCTTTGGAGTTTGAAGAAGAAAATGATGACCAAGAGGAAGTTGATAAAAGTATGAAGGCTGAGAATAACAACAACCAGGGTTCTGATGAAGAAGAAGCAAACTATTCAAATGAACAATATCCTCTGACTGATGACAAATACAAACAGCTGGAAGATCGTCTCAATGCCATGGAGATCTAGAGAGTTCCTGGGTTGGATTTGGAAGAGTTGGGTCTTATCTCAGGGGTTGTTATCCCTCACAAGTTCAAGGTCCCCGTCTTTGCCAAATATGATGGTGTGTCTTATCCTAAACTTCATTTGAGGTCTTATGTTCGGAAGATCCAACCTCATACCGCTGACAGAAAGTTATGGGTACACTTCTTTCAAGAAAGCTTGTTGGGAACACAATTGGAATGGTTTTATCAACTGGAAGGGACCAATATTCATACCTGAGAAGATTTGGCTGCTGCTTTCTACAAGAAGTACCATTATAATGATCTTGCACCAACCCGCATGCAACTATAGAGTATGTCCATGGGTTTTGATGAAAACTTCAAAGAGTACACCCAGAAATGGAGAGACATTTCAGATAGGGTTCAACCTCCTTTATGTGAAAGGGAATTGGTTGACATGTTCATGATCATGTTGACAGGTCCTTTCTATAAACACCTACTTGGAAGTTCTTCAGCCGGTTTCACTGAACTGATATTGACGGGGGAACATGTTGAGAATTGAATCAGAAGTGGTAAAATATAAGTGGCTACATCTTCCGATACTCAGAAGAAGCCATACAATAGGAAGAAATAGTCCAATGTCGTGTACGGCTAGAAGGGTCATAATAAGAGTAACCACAACCAATCTGTGGGGGAGGTTCTGATCTCTAATCCTGCACCAGTGTGACAACAACAACGGGGTAATCAGCGAAGGCAAGACGAGCTCAAGTGAAAGTTTACCAAAATCAATATGCCGCTGTCTAAAGCATTGTAACACATGTTAAGGATGAATTAGATTACGTTGATAGAATCTCATCCAAACCCAAAAACTTCTTCTCCTAACTACAATCCTGATGCAAGTTGTGCCTATCATTCCGATAGTCTTGGGCATGATACTAACGATTGTTGGGTGCTGAAATAAAAGATTCAAAATATGATTGACGCCAGGGAGATTGAATTTGATTCTCCCGAGACTCCCAACATGATCATCGGTCCCATGCTAAATCATAATTAGGATCTGATTAATGTTGTGGAAGATGTCGATAGCAGTAACAACCTGAGTAACTGGATTTCCCCTACTTCCAATGACGAAAGCTTCTTCACTCGGATTTTTACTTGTAATTTCTTATTTTGTTCAAACAATTATTGTCATGTCAAACTTTGGTTTTCCCATTAATACATTGCACATGTTTGTCTTGAATTAATTTGTTTTCACTATATTTTAACTTCTTTCTTACTTCGTTTTGTGATATTCAACTCTCGATTAAAAGCTATAAGCCTTTAGAGGGAGGATGACAAAAACGATACCATAATCTCTACAGTATGTTTTTGAACATACCTTGATGACGATGTACATGCGTTGTTTCAAATCCTAAACATTGGACTTATAAGGAAGATAATCCCTAGTCAACCCCTTTGAGCCTAAGAAGTAGGAGTTTTAATTTTCACACAAATTGAAACATTTAATCATAACCTGAGGAAGGGTAGTTTCTCAGTTAATTCAAATGTTCATTCAGTCGCAAGCTTTCACTTCGTACACAACAAATAGTATCGAAGACGTCCTTCTAAATCAAAAAATGGTGATGGTTCCCAGTAAAACAGCCAGTCATTATCTCTTAAAAGAAAAACTTGTTAGAAGATAGGACGTATCTAGAAGGGGGGGATGAATAGATACCTTGATTTTAAAATCAGTTTCTAAGAAAAACTTGTAGCGTGGTGAAAGCTACCCAGATACAACCGTCTAAAACGATCCTTTATTGAAAAGACAAGATATGCGAAAAACCGAATGGAATGAATCAATGAGAATTATTAACACTTAAATCAATTATAGTTGATCACTTATACTCTTTAACTACTGTCAATTACTTCCAATGAAATATTGAGAAGAAAATACACAAATTTGCACTTTTGGACTTTTATCGAACACTTTGTGTGCTTAATTTCACCAAGTTCAATCTACCTTAATTTATAGTGTTGAAATCAACTATAGAAATTAACTATAGAAATCAAAGTGATTACTATAGTTTTTAGTAACAGTTTTATTGCACTACAAATCAGGATAATTGGAACCACAAGAGCAAATTTTCAGATTATTTAAAATAAACGGAAAAGAGCAAGAAAGAAAAATGACATGCAATTTGTTAAGGAAGTTCCCCCTGTCGTCCTCGCATGGGGTACGTCTGCCTCTAATTCTAGAATTTATAATTAGGATAGTTTCTATTATGATTGTAAAGTTTATACAAGAGATGGAAAATAGTCACCACAATTCAAACCCAATATGTTGAACTGAAAACTAAGCTCCTCTCTTCCCTTGATTCGATATGAATCAAGTATGCCTTCAATATTCAATAAAACACCGATTGTAGCTACCTTGTTGAGAACCCAAACTGCTTCTCAAACCCTCTGCTCGGATGATTTGATCGCAAGATGATGACCCCAATTGTTTCTTCAAAATCCCCCTGATTGTAGCTACCTTGTTGAGCGGACCCACGGTTCCTCAATCCCTTAAGCACGACTAAATTTGATGAAGCAAAGAATTGTAAAAAAACCCCAAATCCTAATGATCTTAGAGGACAAAACGCTTAGATTTTATTCAAGAAAAACCCACAATTACTCAACCCAACAAGATCATAATCTTCTACTACAGACATTGTCAAGACACGCTCCGCACCTTGATCGACAAAAATTATTATGTGTAGTTATCAATGGATGAGTGAGAGGTTAAAGATGATTAGTACCTTGTGTATCTATTTCACTTTTCTTGTTGGAACCAAATGAAATAACCAAACAAGTATATATATGTTACCTAAGCTCAAGACCCAAACTAATAGACTAAAAACAGTTTTTACGAGCGAACGGTCGACCTATGCAAGAGGGGACTCGACCTGAGCATTCCTTTAAGTGCCATATGACAGTGTATACAAGCCATGTGTCAACCTATGTAAAATAGGTGACTCGACCTGAGCATTCCCAAAGGTGCCATATGACAGTGTTCACGATCCATGCGTCGACCTATGCAGAAGGAAGACTCGACCTGAGCATTCCCGAAGATGCCACATGACAGAGTGCAATATCCATGCGTCGACCGCTCCAGGGGTAAGCATCGATGCATAGTTACTAAACATTTCTTCCAGGATGAGTCGACCACATAGTTGACATGAGCAAACCTGAGACTTCCCAAAGGAGCAACTTTTAATCATGCGTCGACCTGAGCTTTCTTTAAGTCGACTCATAGAATATAAATTTTCAAAAATACCAATTCTTGAAGACTTTTCAGGCTACTTTGTCCACCATTTCATCTAGCAACATTTCTAACATAGTTTTGACATTATTGAAACCTTTATTGAAGTAACCTTTCCGTCACATACTCCCCCTTTTTGATGATGGCAAAACTTATCTTTAGCACCATGTATCGGAATGTTAATCTTGGAGATTTCTCCCCCTGTCTTTGTGCACCCTTTCGTTTCGTATGGCTTTAATATCATTATCTGTTCTTGGCTTCCACATGTTTCTCCCCCTTTGACAACATCAAAAAGAGTCAAAGCAACATGTTAAAATAACAACAATCAAAACAAGTAAGGTTAGATCATTATCTACTTTGGAAATTAATAACTCTAACAAACAATCACATAAAGAAATGTTAGAGAAAGGCATAAAAAATAAATAGACACCAATCATATAGTATAGTTACAGACCGGTGCTCAAACGAGGACAAACACAAAGTAAGTCATAATTCAAAAAAATAAATAAACAATAATTTTGCACATATTCATGAATTTTAAGACAATAAAACATAAATAACCACCTAAGCATAGATCACACATCACAAAGATTGAAAATCACTTATCACGGGGAATTAAGAATTTTCAAGTTTACCGAATTGAGTTATCAAGAATAGAGTTAGAGTTAGAATGATATTACCTATATGATACAGGATGATAATTTTCCCTCACAAGTAACTTGATACAAGAGTGTAAATAATTCGTGAGAGTACAAATATAAATAAGAGTAATGCAACTAATGTAGTTGCATCTTATCTGAAATATCGAGAACACCAAGTTCCCTATGGATGTGGAAGAAAGGCTCGGTCGCAAGAGATTTTGTGAAAATATCGGTAAGTTGATTTGTGCTATCAACATGCTTAAATACGACGTCACCTTTTTCTACATGATCCCTAAGGAAGTGATGCCTAATCTAAATATGTTTGGTGTGTGAATGTAAAACCAGGTTTTTGGTTAGATTTTTGGTTAGGTTTATGGCACTAGTGTTGTCACAAAATATCGGAATATGATCGATTTTGACATCAAAATTAAGTAATTGTTGTTTTAGCCACAAAATTTGATAGGGATTAATCATGCTTTTTCTAAAGTTTGAACATTCAATAACAAATGTAACTTTGGGTTGTAAAGCCTTGTCTAATTTGGCTTTAAGAACTTTAGTATCTTTTTGCCAAATGTGACAAGTTTCAAATCCATGCCAATTTTTCCAAGAGGTCTTGTCAATTTCATATTTGTCTTTGATACTCTCTATTTGGGATACCTTGAGATGTTCCAACTCCTTTTCGGATTTGGAAAATTTATGGTCAAGGTATTTGAAAATATTTTTATTTGAGGCTAAGCGTTTGAATTATTCCTTAGCCTCATGATGTAGAGTATTAAAGGCATTTAGTAATTCAATATAGGACATATCATCAACATAGTCATATTTAAAGTGACTTGCATTCTTTTTCTTTTTGTGATGCTCCGTAAGACACAAGTTTTATTTTTCTTCTTCATAACCAGAGTCATATTTTCTTGATGAATCACTATCACTATCCCAAGCAATGTAAGCTCTTCTACCTTTGTTCGGCTTATTTTGAAACTTGTTTCTTACTTTGTCTTTCTTGAACAAGGGAAAATCTGGTTTATAATGACTGGGTTTCCCATAATTGTAACAAGATCCTTTTGGCTTATCTCCCTTGCTATCAAAAGGTTTGTTTGGATTAGCTTGCCTTTTATAGTCAATGAGATTCTTTCTCGAATGTTGAATTTCATTCTTCCGAAGATATCTATTGTACTTCCTTACAAATAAACCCAAATCTTCATCCATACTCTCATCTCCATCACTTGAGTCACTTCCACTTGATTCTATGGTGGAAGAATTGGAACTTAAAGCCCTTAACGCGATGGACTTCTTCTACGTGTCCCTCAACTTTTCTTTCTTCTCTTTCTTTTCATGCTTATTAAGATTTATGAGCTCTTGCTCATGTTCTTAAAGCTTACCAAACAAAGTTGTAAGATCCAATGTAGTTAGATAATTGGCTTCCTTGATAGCTGTGACCTTAGGTTGCCATTCTCTATTAAGACATCTCAAAATCTTGTTAATAGAAACAACATTGGAAGTAATATGACCAAGTGTGTGTAAGCAATTTATCAGAGCGATGTATTCTAACTTGCTAAATTTTTATCTCATGATTATGATCTTAGACTCCTTAGAATACCAGAGCGTTGTATTCTAACAATATATATGAGTAATAAATCAACATCAAAGGTGCTGATAAAAACCAGACCAAAAGAATGTTACACCAGGACAAAACTGAATCGTAACAAGTCCAATGAGTAGCCACTCAAAAAAGGACAACATCGAATAAGGACTAAAGTCGTCTAGACCAAAAACAAAGGCATATTAATAACGATTGAACACGAAACACGAGGACCTTCACAGAGATAAGGAATTCACTTAAGTGAGAGGCAAGACGGAGACCGACTTACATGAAGTAAAGGGAAAAACGGGGGATACCTGCTGAACCTAAGGGATCACCGGGGAAACATACAAACCTTGAGAAAAAGATATTGAGAAAAGCGAGCATTTAAAACCGGAGACCACTGGGGAGCAAGACAATAAATTTGACTTATACTTCAATGCATATTTGAATTTCTTTTCCTTATGGAGTACTGTCCCCAAAAGAAAATGGAAACTAATGTACCTCAAAATTTTCCCTCCCATCTTTACTCAAGACATGCTCATTGAGGTTCCCAATTGCTCAAGGATGACCAAGAGTTGATCAGACAAATTCTCCTCCTAAGCAATAAACCTCTAACTAGGGTTTCACTTTTCACCAATATGTGTGAAATACAAAGGTCTCAAATGTTTTCCATGGTCCTAATATTTCTTCAAGATTGTCCATGCCAAGTTTCATGCCTTCCACTACAAGTTTGCTCAGTCAATTGCTCAAATGTTTGAAAATCAATTGTACTAGGTCAAAAGTCAACTATGCCCCATATACAATCAAACTTCAAGATTTTTGGTCAACATCAACATTTTGAAGTGATATCCATCATTTGATCAAGGGTTGATCATGATTTCTCAATAAATGCGCCTAATCTATCAAAAGTCAAGAATTTCTAAATTAGGGTTTCTATAGGAAAAGTCAACAGTACTTTGACCAGGCATAACTTTCACATACATCATCCATTTTTCCCCAACCAAATCTAATTTTGAAGAGAATCCAATTCCCTCCAACTTATCTTTTTCTCTCAATTCTAAGAAATGCACCATTTGAAATATACGAGCTCATACATTACAGGTCATTTTCAGAAAGTCAACAAAAGACACTTTTTTCCAAGACCTTTTACATCAAGATAAAGCCTTCAAATGCAAAATTGATCAAAATAGGGACTGAAGTAGACATCTTGGGATTTCCAAAAAGTCCAAGATCATAATCATGAGATAAAAATTTAACAAGTTATGGCTTGCCCACATTGGGAAAATTTGGAAAATTTCAAGAATTGTGCAATGAGCAAACTTAAACTTTTAGGTTAATGGCTTAATTTATTGGACTTCAAATATATTCCTAAACTTATAGAGGACCTCTAATATCATTATTGCATGGCCTTACAATTTCTACCTATTTTGTCCATATTTATTTTGATTTGTTTCAAATAAATATAAAATAAATTATGCAAAATAAATAGAAGTGGGCCTTGATCTTTAGGCTAGTGTTTTGGTCTGCCTAGAAGCCCAAGATTTCGTGCAAGCTTTGTCCAGGCTCATCCAAGTTTGAAAATGGCATGAAATCATCAAAAAAGGCATATTTTCAAATGTTGATCATGTTTTAAAAACAATAGTTATGGGCTTGATTTTTTCCATGATATCATGTTCCCTCCCTCTCCTCTATATATACAAGCCATGTGCAAGCACAACACACACATAGACAGCCTGAAGGAAGCTCTATAAAAATCTTCACAAAATACCAAAGTTGTGAAATTCGAAATCCAACCTTCCAAGCTATATTGATCCAAACCAAGCATTCCATCAACTCCCTGGAGGCTCCAGGAGTCCATTCCAATCATCACACAAGTCCAACGCACCCTAAAACGCTCGCGCGATATATCTCTGTTTTGGTATTTTCATGATCTAAAACTTTATCTACATATGATATAAATGATTTTTATATCCATGCATATGTTCATATTGATGTTTGCAAATGTTTAGATCCATTACATGCAAGGTTTGGCGTGAGGACAAAGATTTTCCATTTTAGGGAAAAAATTTAGGCGTGAATGGTTCTCAATGATAGAGGCCATTTCAGAAAGAACTAACCCCATGGTTGAATTTGCAGACCCCAATTTAGGGGGGTGGCCTAAATCTCGAGCCTTTATTTTTCTTTTTGCAGGTTTTAAGATTTTGATGTGGCCGGAGAAGGTTATCGGAGGTTGATTCTGGCACCCCTGCAAATTGTTGACTCTGGTGGAGTCCACGTGGAAAATGATATAACTCTATTGGTCCATTTAAATCTGATTGGGCGCGCGTTTTTAAAATTAAAGAAAATTGATTGATTTTGTATATTATATTATCTTATTGTCTTTATCAATGAATAAACAGGACGGTGCAGTGGCAAGGCAATATGTGTTACGGCGTTGTGTGTGTGAGAGGTCAGGGGTTCAACCCCTGCCGCTTGCATTTTATTTTTTTCCTAACTTTGCTTGCAGATTTGTCGCTCCCAGTGGCCAGACGCGTACCATACACCTCCAAATCATAACCATCAGATCATAGTTGATTTAGATCCAAGAGCTTCAACATGAGATTCACCATGCGCCCTCAAGGCTTCTCTTCACCAGATTCCAATGCAGTCTGGGCTTCATCAAGACGTGGGCCTAGCGAAATTCTAGACTGTACCCCCCATTTGCTTCATAACACCAGGCCCATTTGCATGTTCTATTTTATTTTTTTTATCATTTATTTCATTTAATCATTTTTTCCATAATAATATAAAATCAGAAAAATAATAATAATAGACTTAGGACTTTTCTAAATAATTTTAATTTTGTAAATGAATTAAATTAATTATTTTTATTTACTTTATCAATTTAAAATCAATTAGAATTAGATTTATTTCATTCAATATTTTCTTAATAAAAATACAAAAATATTAGAATTAGGCTTAAATTCATTTAATAATTATCTTTTTACTTAAATTTAGATTTAAGATAGTTCAATTATTTTATTAAAATAAACAAAAAAACCAAAAAGATTTTCTTATTTTACTTAGAAGTTTTTTTAGGGTTTTAGACGACTCTTTCCATTTTGCACGTGTTGTTTATTCTCGCACTTTTTATATATATACTAATGTATCTGCTGATGGAATGTAATAGAATTAACTAGGGCTCTTTACTGCTTTTCTTTATTTTCCTCCCAATTTTTTGGACATGTAAATATCCCCCTCCCCAAAGCATTGTAATAGCATGGATTTAAATTCTTGTACATATTAACTGCTAGACTAATAGGATTGTATGGCAAGAATAAAATCAAACACTAGTAAACCTAACATAAAAGACTAAAATAACTGAACATAACACACTTGCACATATACACCTCTAGGGTACGCCCACTTTGGTTGCCTTTCGGAAAATAAAACAGTCATGTCCCTTGAAATTCGGGATGCTTTAGCAAAGACCCTTAAATCAAAAGATCATAGTCCCTCGATGACCCTACAGAGTTTCCTTTCGGTAAATGATCTAGTCCCTTAAACAAAATTGCTAAAGCGTCTCCATAGTTACCTTTATAACTGTACGTCCCTTCGAATGTCCCTCAAACATCCAACGATAGGGCTATCTACTCACTAATAGTAGGATAACACTGTCTAAAGGATTCGAGGAAAAGAACGAACCTTTTCGAGTATAAGTAGATAGTTCATAGATGCTTGCTCAAAAACAAACTTTTACACTTACATAAAACATTTCAAAAACACTTTCAAAAAACACTTTATCAACACTCTTGAAGACTGATACAAGAGTTATCATAAAGTGAATCGCCGCACTAAGGCATTTCAAAATACTTTTCAAAAACACAAAGCACAAGGTATTTAAAAAATGAGCTAAGCATCTAAGAGCCTGTAGAAAACTACGGATGGAAAGGGTGCTTACACCTTCCCTTTCCATAATCTACCCCCCTTACTCAAAAATAATCTCGAAAGGTCTTTTTCTGTTCTTTTCACCCTTTCCTTTGTTGGATAAAAGAAAATTCAGTGGCGGCTCTTGCTTACCGCAACATTTGCGAACACAAACGCAAAACCAGTAAAACAGCTGGTTCTGCCACCATATCACAGAACTGGAGACTCTGCTGGGGATTTAATAAAAAGTGGGGTTACCTTAGAGCTTAGGTCATATTTAACTTGCTTCCCTTGTATGCTTTGTTTGCTTTACCTTTAAGGGTTTTTCTTGGGTTTACTTGTAAAGATCCTACACCTGGATCTGGGGCACCTTTTAAGTAAGTAGTAATAGATTGTGGGGACTGTGTGGGGTATATCGACACGGTTGAAACGATAGCTACATTGATGTGGCACATTTGTTGGTACCAGTAGCCCTTGAGTAGTCACGGAGAATACGGGGCCGATGTATGGTGTCATGAAGCATCAACTGACATTAGAACCTTTAATTGAACCAACTTGGCCATTAGGAAGTAGTGAGATAGCCGACTTTGGTGCAGTCTGAAGTTGGTTAATACTCGATACTACACTCATTGAGATCTGACTTCTGGGATATTTCGGTCACCAATAAAGAGGCTTGCGCTAAAACAATTCCTGGTGAAGAAAGATCAGTGATATTGAGATTCCCTAGAACCCGATTACTATTGATAGGACGGGTTGAGCCAACTATACTTCAAGGGGGTACTTACTTATGGAATCCATGCAATCCTAAACCTAAGGATCTATATATGTGATTGTATATATTTGTTTGTACATAACATCATAACATGGCATATCACACTAACCATTTCAAGGAATTTTAGGACTTATCTTTATGTCTGTTCTGTAGGATATGGCTCTCATTCGTAGAAATACTATCAAATTTAACCTCGTAAGGGTGCCTCCTCAACTCAAGGAAATAGCATCAAGGGTTCCTGAGAATTCCCCATTAACTAAGAGACATGGTCGACTCCTCATTTTGGTCACTTCAAGCCCTGATGAAGACATGGTGAAAGTTCTCTTTCAGTTCTTTGACCCTTTACATCACTGCTTTATATTTCCCGACTACCAATTGGTGCCTACCGCAGAAGAGTTTTCTCAGTTATTGGGTGTGCCTATTCTCAATCAGTTACCCTTCAAAGGTATGGAAAGAGACTCAAATCCTGAGGAGATTGCTCAAGCCCTATATTTACAACAGTTCGACGTTGTGACCAACTGGGAAACAAGAAGCGGTGTCAAAGGTTTTCTAGCTAAGTTCTTGTTTGAGAAAGATCACTACTTCTGGGATACTTTGAATTTACAAGCCTTTGAATAGGTATTGGACCTTGTCATCTATAGGATGGTACTGTTCCCTAATCTGGACCAACTCATAGACATGAAAGCGGTCAAGGTTTTCATGTCTCGCAACCCGGTGACTACCTTACTTGGAGACATTCTGCACTCTTTTCACACTCGCACTATAAAGAGAAGAGGAACCCTCATGTGTTGCACCCCTCTGTTAGCTAGGTGGTTTATTTCTCACCTACCCCGATCTGTGTTGAAGAATGAGCAAGGCATGCAGTGGTATAATAGGTTGATATCTCCCACGTATTCGGATATTCACTGGTGTCCTCAATTTGTGGAAGACGTTACCATCATTTATCGCTGTGGGGAATTCCCCAATGTCCCTCTCCTAGGCATTAAGTGAGGAATCACTTATAACCCTTGTTTTGCATTGTGAAAGTTTGGGTATGCTAGGAGAGATGGTCCTCATGATGTATTGGTTCAAGGTATTATGTTCAACTACGAGAATGATGTTCAAGGGTATTGTCAGAGGTTCATCCGAGCTTGGGACATGGTGAACAGAGTGGATAGAAAGACACTGGGGCATAAGAACTCCATCCATTTGGAGCCTTATCTTAAGTGGGTGCGAGCTCGCGCTCAAAATCTCATGATGCCTTACCCCGCCATTCTACCCATCATTATGGAACCCATTGCAGATACAGATGTACCTCACACCATTCTCCATCCTGACATGCCGACTACACTCGAGGAATTTCAAAGATATTGGATTCAACTCAAAGAGGAACGAGATACCTTTGAAGCCCAATTCTATGCAAGTGAGAAAAAGGTTTTAGAGCTTACAAGACAACTGCATGAAGAACAAAGTTTGAATGCCTACATCACACCAACGAAGATGCGCTCATGGGAAGCCTGAGCCCTGTTTGATTTAGGAGTTTTATTTATCTTTGTTTCTTCCATTGTAAGCCCAAGAGGCATCATTGTAATCATTTAAACTCAAGAATTCAATTAATGTTTGTTTTCTCTTTGACTAAGCAAATTTAAGATCTTAAAAGTCCTTGAAAATATTTCATAAACATTATCATGCATTTCATTGCATAAGCAGGTATTTCAAGACAGGTTTATTATATTTTCGTTGTTTATTTCAGCAAAAGGAATGGATCTTGATTAAACAGTGAAGGTCCTCCAAGCTCAAAACGCTCAGTTTCAGCAAATGTTCCTGGCTCTGGCCAAGGGGCAGGAAGATCTGAAAGCTCTGATCGTCAAAGAGAAGACCAAGAAGCCAAAGAAACCAGTTGGTGTTTTGAATATGGGTAGAAGATTCAGAGGACCAGCTAAGCGAGCTCTAGATTTCGCAACCCCGTCAAATGAGGGGGACAATCAAGAAGAGAAGCCAACGGAAGAAAATAACAATCCTGGGTCTGAGGAAGATGAAGTTGACTATTCTGAGGAGCAGTATCCTCCTGCTGATGATAAATACAAACAGCTAGAGGATCGCCTCAATGCTATAGAGATCTAGAAGATACACGGGCTGGATTTTGAAGAGTTAGGAGTGATCTCAGGGGTGGTCATCCCACAAAAATTCAAGGTCCCCACCTTTTCTAAGTACGACGGTGTCTCCTATCCTAAGCTGCACTTAAGGTCATACGTCAAGAAGATTTAACCCCACACTATCGATAGGAATCCGTGGGTACACTTATTCCAGGAAATTTTGGTAGGGACTCAGCTGGAATGGTTCTATCAACTGGAAAGAACCAACATTCGTAATTGGGAAGATCTGGTTGCTACTTTCTACAAGCAGTACCAATATAACGCTGACCTCGCCCTAACTCGTACACAATTGCAAAGTATGTATATAGGTTCCGGCAATGGTTTTAAATATTATACCCAAAAGTGGAGAGAACTTGCAGGAAGAGACCAGCCCCCATTGTCTGATAGAGAGCTGGTGGACATGTTCTTGGGCACGTTGTCTGGTCCGTTCTTTAACCATCTGATTGGGAGTTCTTCTGTTGGGTTCACTGAACTAATACTGACTGGTGAGCGGGTAGAAGTTGGCATTAAAATTGGTAAAATCTAGAGGGATGTATCCTCCAATACAACAAAGAAACCTTTCACTAGAAAGAAGAAGGTCAGTGCTGCTTATGGCCAAAGAAATCACAACAAAATTGAATGTCATCCGACGGTAGGGGCTATTATGATTTCCAATCTTGCCTCAAACCAACAACAAAACAATCAGCGCAGGTCGGATGCGCCCAGAAGACAGTTCACCCGGATCAACATGACCTTATCCCAGGCTTTGCCACATTTGCTGAAGTCCAATCTGGTGACCCTAAAGGAGGCCCCTAAGAATCTGAATACTGCATCTCCCCGCTACAACCCAAATGCTCGATGTGCCTACCATTCTGAAACTCTAGGGTATGATACAAACGACTGTTGGGCTTTAAAGAATAAGTTACAAGATCTCATTGAGGCGAAGGAGATTGAGTTTGACCTTCCAGATACACCTAATGTAATAACTGCGCCAATGCCCAAACATGGCCAAGGTGTCAATGATGTTGATGACGATCGGTTTGTTTCCTCCATGGATGAATTAACTACTCCTCTTCTGACTGTTAAAGAGAATCTATTGCGAGTCAGTTTATTTCTGGGCTGTGGTGAAGGTTGCCACTTATGCATGTCTCTACCAGATGGCTGTTTGTTGTTAAAGATGGGCGTCCAGCGCCTGATGCTTTACAAAGAAATTATGTTCGAGAAAGTTCCTATAGCAATAAATTCATGTGAATATGTCTCAATAAATACCATTTACGACAATCCTCCAAGGGTCTCCACCAAAAGACCCGTCAGGATTACATCCGTTCCCAAGTTTGCTCCCTTGATCATCACCCTTCCGGGGCCAATACCTTATTCCTCTGATAAAGTTGTTCCCTGGAATTATAGGGTTGACGTTTATTACCATGGCGTCAAGCAAGACCTATTGGCTATCAAAAATAAGGTTGCTGAAGATACTGATCCTGACATCAATAACATCGTCGGGACCAGTAAAATTATGAGAAGCAGAAAAGTTTTCTCTCCCGAGATCTCTCCAATGATGGTTGCTACTCCTGTGATCATTACTGCTGCTACTCATGTCAGTACTCCCATTGCTACTCCTACCGTTAACCTTGTTGTTATCCCTGCTACTGAGTCGGCCGAGACTCGGGGCAAAGAGGTATTGGTTGAGCCTGTCCAGACGAAGGTGCACCCAGAAGTTATTCCTGAGGATTCTAAAAAGGAAATGGAAGAGATATTAAAGATAATCAAGAAAAGTGATTATAATTTCGTGGAACAATTGGGGCAGACCTCTTCAAAAATCTCAATGCTGGCCTTACTTTTGTGCTATGAAGCCCATGCTAAGGCTTTAGTAAAATTCCTAAAGTCTACCCATGTGCCTTAAGAGACCTCCGCTGATTAATTTGAGAATTGCATGGCTAGTTTGACAACTAACAATGGCCCGGGATTCTCTGATGCAGATTTAACTCCCAAGGGAAGGAAACACAATGATGCCCTGCATGTCTCCATTGAGTGTAGGGGCACTACATTATCCCATGTTTTGGTGGATACAGATTCGCCGCTGAATGTCTTGCCCAAGAATGCTCTGGACAAGTTAGATTGCGAAGGACTCACATTTAAGCCCAGTAACATTATGGTGAGGGACTTTGATGGTTATAAAAGAATGGTGCACGGGGAAATGGACATCCCTATAAAAGTTAGTACTCAGACTTTTGACTCAACCTTCTATGTGATGGAAATTCGCCCATCTTATTCCTGTTTATTGGTTCGACCCTGGATCCATGGGGTTGGTGCTATTACTTCTACCATGCATCAGATGCTGAAGTACCCAGTCAATGGAAAGATTATCACAGTCCATGGGGAGGAGGAATACATGGTGATCCACCTGAACTCTTTCAGGTATGTTGAAATGGACGGCGAGTTCATCAAGACCCCTTGTCAGAACTTTGAGGAGGTGCCACATATAGTTATTGTGACCAAGAGTGCTGCTAGTGTTCCAAAGACTACTAGACCTCCGCTGAAGATAGATTCTCTAAAGGATGCCAAAGCAGTAGTTGAAGAAGGTGGGTGTATCATTTGGGGACAACTTCCATACATTCCCTACAAATCTGACAAGTTTGGTTTGGGTTTTACTTTAGGAGTCCAGAGAGCTGCTCGTCGTGCTCACGCCGGGGGACCACCATTATGGATTAGTAACCATGGAGTCAATGCTCTAGAAGATAGTGATAGCAATTGTGACTTGAACACGTGGATCTTCCCAACTGCCAGCGGCAGACTCAACAATTGGGAGGCAAAAGATTTTGTGCCTATTACTTTTGTTCAAAAGTAATTGTCTTTTTGTTTTTTTGGGATATGTAATATTTGAACAATTGAAACTTTAAAGCCTTGTGTCTTACCCGAGGCACAATGGTCTATTTGTGAGGGTCATTACTTCATTTTCATATGTCATCAATAAAACATTGGACGTTTTGCATGCAAATTTTACGCTCTCTGTTTTCCTTTTCTACTTTTTACTTTATAAAAAACAACTATGCTCTTACACACACCCACATATCAAATTGCAGATCCACATCCACTCTGGATCCCATTGATAATGATTCTACTATTGCCAGTTATGACTTTGAAAATACGATCTACCAAGCCGAGGACAAAGGTGAGGAAGATTGTGAAGTACCAGGAGAACTTGTCAGACTGTTACAACAGGAAGAAAGGGCAATACAGCCTCATGAAGAGCCAGTTGAGACAGTTAACTTGGGTACTGAAGAGGACAGGAAAGAAGTCAAGATAGGTGCCGACCTGGAGCAGAGTGTCAAAGAGCGTTTAGTTCAGATGCTACATGACTATGTTGAGGTTTTTTCCTGGTCATACGAACACATGTCGAGACTTGACACTGATATTGTGGTTCATCGTCTACCAACAAAAGAGGATTACCCTCCAGTGAAACAAAAGGTTCGTTGCATGTGGCCAGAGATGTTAGGAAAGATCAAAGTTGAAGTCATGAAACAGTTCAATGCTGGTTTCTTAGTCGTCACCTCTTACCCACAATGGGTTGATAATGTTGTTCCAGTACCTAAGAAGGATGGTAAGGTACGTATGTGTGTGGATTAAAGGGACCTGAGCAGGGCAAGCCCCAAGGATGACTTCCCGCTTCCCCATATTGATGTTCTGGTTGACAACACCGCATAACATAAGGTATTCTCCTTCATGGATGGTTTCTCTGGGTACAGTCAGATCAAAATGGCACCTGAAGATATGGAGAAAATGACCTTCGTCACACAGTGGGGTACTTTCTGTTACAATGTTATGCCATTTGGGCTAAAGAACACCGAGCAACCTATCAGCGAGCCATGGTAGCTTTGTTTCACGATATGATCCATCACGAGATAAAGGTATATGTTGATGATATGATAGCCAGTTCTCAGACTGAAGAGGAGCACCTCGATCACCTGCAGAAGCTGTTTGAAAGGTTGAAGAAGTACAAACTGAGGTTGAACCCGAATAAGTGCACCTTTGGAGTAAGATCCGGTAAATTCTTAGGCTGCGTTGTCAGCAACAAAGGCATTAAAGTGGACCCTGCAAAGGTTAAAGCTATACAAGAAATTCCAACTCCTCGCACTGAGAAGGAGGCCAGTGTATTCTTGGGATGCCTAAACTACATAGCCAGATTCATTTCCCATCTAACCGCTACTTGTGAGCTAATCTTCAAATTACTGAAGAAATATAAAGTAGTGAAATGGAATGACGATTTCTAAAACGCCTTTGAAAAAATTAAGGAATATCTTCAAGAGCCTCCAATTTTGATGCCTCCAGTTGAAGGAAGACCTCTGATCATGTACTTAACAGTGTTAGAGAACTCAATGGGGTGTGTGCTGGGGCAGCATGACGAGTCTGGTCGAGAAGAGCATGGAATATACTACCTTAGCAAAAAGTTTATTGATTGTGAAACAAGATACTCACTGCTCGAGAAAACTTTATGCACTTTGGCATGGGCTGCTCGCCGACTAAGATAGTATATGTTGACTTACACTACTTTGTTGATATCTAAAATGGATTCTATCAAGTACGTCTTTGAGAAGCCCGCTCTCTCCTGTAGAATAGCAAAATGGAAAATGATCCTGACCGAATATGACATTCAATAAATAACCTAGAAAGCAATTAAGGGAAGTGTGTTAGCTGATCATTTGGCTCATCAGGCTGTGAACGACTACCAATCCATGAATTTTGAGTTCCCAGATGAGAACATCATGTTAGTAACTGATTGTGAAGAACCTGGACTGGATGAAGACCTGAAAAAGGATCTCGATGGACTATGGTTTTTAATGGAGCTTCCAGCGCTCTTGGAAATGGCATCGGCGTTGTGATCGTATCTCCTGAAGGTTGTCATACTCCTTTAACTGCCAGGCTATGTTTCAATTATACCAACAATATGGCCGAATATGAAGCATGCATTATGGGTCTCAAAGCTACTATCGACTTGAGGATAATATTCTTGAGTGTATTTGGAGACTCGACCTTAGTAATCGTCCAAATCAAGGGAGAATGGAACACGAAGCATCCTAATCTCATCCCTTACAAAGAGCCTGTGTTGACATTGATTCCACATTTTGAGGAAATTACCTTTGAGCATTTTCCACGAGAGGAAAATCAACTAGCGGACGCGCTAGCTACTATGTCATCCATGTTTAAGGTCAGGTGGGATAATGAAGCTCCTCAGATCACTATTAAGAGAATGGATGAACCACATACTGTCATGAGATTGATACTGAAGAAGTAGTGGAAAAACCTTGGTTCCATGAAGTCAAAAGACATCTCGGAGCCCAAGAGTATCCTAAAGGAGCTTCAGTCAACGATAAGAAGTTCCTAGGAAGGTTCTATCCGAAGTTCTTCCTCAATAACGAAATCCTCTACAAGCGCAACCACGACCCTACCTTGCTTCGGTGTGTAGACAGGAGTGAGGTAGAAAAGATTATGGATGACTTGCACGAAGGTACCTTTGGCACACATTCTAGTGGGCACACCATGGATAAAAAGATCCTACAGGCATAATACTATTGGTCCACTATGGAAACATATTGTTATCAGCATTCACAAACTTGTCACAAGTGCTAGATCTATGCTGATAAACTAGATGTGTCCCCAGTCCCCTTGAACGTTTTGACTGCTCCCCGGTCATTCGCAATGTGAGGCATTGATATGATTGCAGAGATCAGGCCTACAACTTCTAATGGGCACCGCTTCATCATCTTCGCCATTGATTACTTCACAAAATGGGTCGAGGCAGACTCATTCGCTTCTGTTACTAAGAACGTTGTGGCTCGATTCATCAGGCATAACCTTATTTGTCGGTATGGTATTCTAGAGAGAATCATTATGGCTAATGGTACCAATCTCAATAATACTATGATCATTGAGTTCTGCATGCAATTCAAGATCCAGCATCATAATTCTTCTCCCTACCGGCCGAAGATGAATGGCCCTGTAGAAGTTGCTAATAAAAATATCAAAAAGATCATACATAAGATGACGGTGACATACAAAGACTGGTATGAGATGTTACCATTTGCTCTTCATGGTTACCGTACCACGGTGCGCACATCAACAGGGGAAACTCCTTTCTCTCTGGTGTACGGTATGGAAGTTGTTCTACCCATTGAAGTCCAGATCCCTTCCTTGAGAATCATGAAGGATGCAGGTTTGAATGAAGACCAATGGGTTCAAACTCAACTTGACCAATTAAACCTGATTGATGAAAATAGGCTCACGGCTGTCTTCCACGGTCAGATGTACCAAAAACGCATAATCAAAACTTTTAACAAGAAGGTCAGACGTCAAGTATATCGGGATGGTGGCTTGGTAATCAAGCGCATTATACTTCCACAAGGTGATTCCAGGGGAAAATGGACTCCTACATATGAAGGACCATTTGTGATCAAGAACATATTTTCTGGCAGAGCCATGATTTTAACCACTATGGACGGTGACGACCTTCCGCACCCTGTAAACACTGACATAGTTAAAAGATACTACGCATGAACAAAAACCCACTAGGTTGACTGGCCTAGGAAAAAAATAAGGGCATCCCGGAGAATCAAAAGGGTTCAGGAAAAAATTAGGCATATACATATGAAAAAATCTATACACCTGGCAAGTCGAAAAACTGAAAAGGGGGCTTGGGAAAAAAAGGGTATCTGGTGGACTGAAAACCCGAAAGGGCAATCCAGGCAAAAGTTAGGGATTTAAAGCGTATGACTATGTCCCGTTGGATCACCTTGCAGCCAATCTTCAGTATCAACTGTCAAGCTCAAGTGGTACTAATCGATCCGGTCAGCTTCAGACAAGAAGCCAAGAGATGAGACGCTCAAAGGCATAAAGACAATAGTAGAATGGGATCCCAATGAGATTATTTCACATAATTGTTTTCTTTGTATGCTATTTTGTAAATTTTTATTCTTACAACGACATTCTCTTACTAGGATGTTCATTTCCTTGTACAAAAACGCTTATTCAAGTTAATACAAAGTTATTTCTTTGAAAGTGCCAAACTATTTGTTTTTATTTTTCTGTTTTGTTTGCGAAAACGTCCAGTGATTATTTTTGAACATATGCATTTGAATGTGATTACTATTTACAAATATACTCATAAAAAATAGAAGGACAATTACTAATGGGTTTAAGAAAAAGGATAATATCTAAGGGTCGTCCACAAAATCCTCACAGATGTTTTCTCCAGCAGATACTTTCTCCAGCATGTGTAGAGGCGGAGGCATCCTACTATGAAGTCACTACAATATTCTCAGTATGCAGCCTAATGATGTCAGGTGTTCTCATATCCCCGGCAGAGCAAAATCTCCAAATTACTGCTCCAACAAAAGATTCCTCAGTGAAGTCGCCAAGCTTCTCAGGATTCCCCAGCAGGATTTCACAAAATCCCCAAGCAGTTCACAGAGTTTTTTTCCGTCCCCAACAGAGTTTATTTCTCTAACAACGGGAGATCATCTCCCAGCATTTCAACTTCAAACAAAATCTAAAGACCTACATTCTTCACCCCCAGCTACAATCAGGGATTTATTTTCCCTAATTCTGCAACACTGCAATAGAACAACCAACACGTTCATACATTGCATTGATACATCCTTTCTAAAAACATCATAGCATATGCAGCATAAATGCATATATCGCAATCTCATTTATTTTGAGAGAATCATGCAATTCATACATCATGACATCGCATGAAACTGGCTTTACCTTTTCAGGTTGAATTCGCAGACAGACAAACACTATCAACTTATGCAACAGGTAAAAGATTAATGCCCGAAACTAGACGGGGAAACTATCTACACGACCAAGTGGTATGAACTCCCGAAGAAAGACGGGTTTACTAACAAATACAGCAGGCCACAGATTAATGCCTGAAACCATACGGGGAACTATCTATGTGACCAATGATACCAAGTCCCAGATTAATATTTGTAACAAGCCAGGACAACTATCTGTGGACGACCGATTATAGATTAATACCTGTAACAAGCCAGGAAAACTATCTACATGAGGAGATTGAAGATTAATACTTGTAACAATCCAGGAAAACTATTTTCTTTCTCAGGTTAGAGATTAATACTGAAACCAGATAGGACAACTATCTCAATGACCGACAAAAACAAAGTTCCAGATTAATATCTGTAATAAGCCAGGACAACTATCTGTGGAAGGCCGATTGTAGATTAATACCTGTAACAAGCAGGGAAAACTACCTACATGAAGATATTGAAGATTAACACCTGAAACCATACGGGAAAACTATCTTTCTTTCTTAGGTCAGAGATTAATACCTGAAACCAGACAGGACAACTATCACAACGACCAACAAAAACAAGTTCCAGATTAATACCTGTAACAAGCTAGGACAACTATCTGTGGACAACCGATTGTAGGTTAATACCTGTAACAAGCCAGGAAAACTATCTACATGAGGAGATTGAAGATTAACACCCGAAACCATACGGGAAAACTATCTTTCTTTCTCAGGTCAGAGATTAATACCTGAAACCAGCCAGGACAACTATCTCAATGACTGACAATTTTCAAGTTCCATATTAATACCTGAAACCAAACAGGACAATTATCTATGAACATCTGATTTGTAGATTAACACCTGAAACCAGATAGGAAAACTATCTATGTGACCATACGAAGAAATTTTACACGGGTTCCTTCTCATACATCTCCAGATGTAGTCTAACACGGACTCATCCTGAAGCGGCCCCACACAGGCTCCTTCTCATATATCTCCAGATGTAGTCTAACACGGACTCATCCTGAAGCAGCCCCACACATGCTCCTTCTCATATATCTCCAAACGCAGACTAACACGGACTCATCCTGAAACATCCCTACACAGGCTCTTTCTAATACATTTTCAGGTAACGATTAATTCCTTTATCCCCAGCAAGTTACTGTGAAGCTTGGATTTCAACCAGAAAGAAGCAAACTCCCATCTCTCCAATACAGAGATAACTCCTCAGTAGAGTCTTGGACAACTGAAGATCCTAGAGTATATTCCCCACATAGTTTTCTTCAAGCGGGAGAACAACAGAAACCCACATTCCCCAACGGGGTCCTCCTCAGACAGCAGGAGAAAGAATTCCCCACAAAGGGACCATTTATGAAATCAGCATCTACTTTGGATGACAAATTTAAGCCCATCTCCGACGACTCTCAGTCATCTTCTCCAAATGGAATATGTAAGCTCATTACCAACATCATCAACCATTTGTGTTACTTCATGCGAGTGCGAATTTCTGGGCACTCTAGTGTTCAATCATCTTCCATCTTCGGATCACAAAAAGCAGACAAGCCAATCTAAATCCTCGGGTTTAAGAAGATTGAACAGGGGCAACTATTGTACCCCAAAATTTCCCCTCCCATTTTTACTCAAGACATGCTCATTGAGGTTCCCAATTGCTCAAGGATAACCAAGAGTTGATCAGATAAATTCTCCTCCTAAGCAATAAACCTCTAACTAGTGTTTCACTTTTCACCAATATGTGTGAAATAAAAAGGTCTCAAATGTTTTCCATGGTCCTAATATTTCTTCAAGATTGTCCATGCCAAGTTTCATGCCTTCCACTACAAGTTTGCTCAGTCAATTGCTCAAATGTTTGAAAATCAATTGTACTAGGTCAAAAGTCAACTGTGCCCCATATACAATCAAACTTCAAGATTTTTGGTCAACATCAACATTTTGAAGTGATATCCATCATTTGATCAAGGATTTATCATGATTTCTCAAGAAATGCGCCTAATCTATCAAAAGTCAAGAATTTCTAAATTAGGGTTTCTATAGGAAAAGTCAACAGTACTTTGACCAGGCATAACTTTCACATACATCATCCATTTTTCCCCAACCAAATCTAATTTTGAAGAGAATCCAATTCCCTCCAACTTATCTTTTTCTCTCAATTCTAAGAAATGCACCATTGAAATATACAAGCTCATACATTATAGGTCATTTTCAAACAGTCAACAAAAAAGACACTTATTTCCAAGACCTTTTACATCAAGATAAGTATTCGAATTCAAAATTTATCAAAAGAGGGACTGAAGTAGACATCTTGGGCTTTCCAAAAAGTCAAAGATCATCGTCATGAGATAAAAATTGAGCAAGTTATGGCTTGTTCGAGTTAGGAAAATTTGGAAAATTTCAAGAATTGTGCATTGAGCAAACTTAAACTTTTAGGTCAATGGCTTAATTTATTGGAATTCAAATATCTCCCTAAACTTATAGAGGATCTCTAATCTCATTTTTGCATGAACTTACAATTTCTACCTATTTTGTCCATATTTATTTTGATTTATTTCAAATAAATATAAAATAAATTGTGCAAAATAAATCGAAGTTGGTCTTGATCTTTGGGCTAGTGTTTTGGTCTGCCTGGAAGCCCAAGATTTCGTGCAAGCTTTGTCCAGTTTCATCCAAGTTTGAAAATGGCATGAAATCATAAAAAAGGCATATTTTCAAATGTTGATTGTGATACGGTGGGAGAACTGACTTGTGGTTTCACGTTTGTTTTTGCACTTGTTCGGTTTAGCAAGAGTCGCCAACGACTTTTTATTTTATCCTAAGGAAAGGCCAAAAAGCACAGGAAAGACCTTTGACATGTTTTCGTGGGTTCGGTGGGTAGATTATGAAAAGGAAAGGTGCTAGCACCCTTTTCATCCATGGTTATCCATGGGCTCTTAGTTACTTGTTTTAGATCACTTGCCTTTGCTTTTCACTTGTATGAAATGGTGCTTTGTGTGTGTGGTTTTTTAAAAATGTTTTGAAAAAGATGCCTTGTCTAGGCAACCTTTGTAATGATTCTTGTTTGAATATATACAAAGGTGTGTGTCTTTTTGAAAAGATAATTCAATGTTTTGAAAGTTGTTTTGAAGTTGTGTTGTGGAGTGTGTTTTGAAAAATGGCAAGGATGTTTTGCAAGATTTTTGATCAAGTAATAAAGATTTTTCTACCCTATTTTACTCAAAGATCTTTCTTATGTCTTTAACCCTTTTAACAGTGTTGTTTCACCATTGTGTTTGATGAACAACCTTGCGTTAGGATGTTTAACGGGACAGGCGCGTGTCATCGTATACAATCATTGAAGGAAACTTGTGAGACGCTCTTGCAATTTTGTAAGGGACGAGATCGTTTTAATGAAGGCAACATCGAGGGTCATCGGGAGACTACGATCTTTGTTTATCGAAGGTACATTTGCTAGAGTGTCTCATACTCGAGGGACGTGATTGTATTTTCCGAAGCGACAAGCGAGGTTACCCTAGAGGTGCAAGTGTGAATTGTGTATTGATTATCATGTATTTATCTTGTATTAGGTCATCTAGCGGTTGATTTTGATTCTTCGCATACAAACCCTAATTACTATACAGTATATGGAAAGCGATAAATTGCAGGAATTTAAAGTCTAAGTTATTACAAATGAGTATCCGGGGATGGGGGTACAAATGTTTACAAATGGGGATGAGTTTTATCAGAATAGTAATGTCCAAGTATTATGTTACAACCAAATTGAACTTGTAGCTTTCTTAATGTAAAATTGTAAAAAATAAAGAGAATCAAAAGTATTGTGAGATGTATATGGTTATTTATAAATGATCAAATAAAATATTAAGCTAATGAAAATTAAGTGTTTATTATTATTTTTGTGTTTTTTGTTAAGGTTTTTAGAAATTTATATAAAAAGATTAATTAAACCAAGTATTCTTTTATATTTAAAATTTATTATATAAATATTAAAGAAAATGTATCAAAACAAACTTTTATTTATTAATTCTTTTTTACTATTAATAAAACAAAAGATTTTTTAGAATAAATAGAAAGAAAAGTATTAATTTTTTTCTACAAAAAAAAAGTAAATTAATTAGTAAAAAGAAAGTTTGAATATAAATTAAAAAGAAATGAAAGGGAAAGATGATGGGCCTAATGTTTCAAGGTTTGGCCCAAATGAAGACAAGAATGAAAGAGAACAAGGGGGGTGCGCGTTAGAAAGCAGTAAGTGGGCTTGGCATAGTGGGGCGCACATGCCCAATTGAGATGTTTGTACATCAAATTTTTTAGGGTTTGTGTTTTGGGAGTTCAGAAGTTGGGGATTACAGTTTATGAACGGCGCCGATCCTCTCCTCTCGTCTTCATCCTCTTTGTCTTTCTCAAACCAAGAGCAACTTATGTCCTCTCCCCTCGCCTTAGGCTACCATAATATTATCGCCATCTTCCTCTCTCCGCGACTATACAAGGCGGCGATTCGAAAGGGTACGCGTTTTCTTTAAAGTTTGCATGTTTAATTCATGTATGTTTTATTGTTTGCAAAGCTTTGATCTTTGATATTTATGCATGAGGTGTAGGGAAAGAAGACAATACCTTTGGGGTTTTGTTTCTGGAGAGGCGATGGAGGGAGAGGAGCACGGGGTTGGTGAAGCTCTCAGGTGGCCAAGGCAGAGGGAGGAGCGTGATGACGTTGCTTGCTTACTTTGGGTATTTCTGTATCTTTCTCTTTGAATCGTTTGATGGTGAACCCTATTTCTGAAAATGCTTGCTTGAGTTCTCTCTTCTTCTTTTGGATACCCTGATATTCTGATGATGAATTCGTTCTGAGGATGTTGCTATTGTTGTTGTCGATTTGGCTTATGATTTTTTGTGATGATGAACTTGAACTGAAAAAGGGCTATTTATTGTTCTTGATTTGGATGTTTGATGATGGAGAAACTGCAAACCATTGCCCCTGAATGCTTGACAATGACTAATTTATTTGTTCTCTATTTGTCTTTGTTGAGCTTTTATGAAGGCAGGCTGATGAGCATTTGGTGTTTGTTTGTCTTTGAGTTTGGATTGAACTGCAGTTTTTTACAGGTTTGTTGTGTAGTTGGATAGGTTTTAATGTTTTTGTTGATCTGAGTTTGCTTTGTCAAAGGCAGACTTGAATGGTTTTTGAGGTAGGTTTTGACAGGTCTGCTGTTTAATTTGAGGCAGGCTTGCAAGTTTTTGGTATGTTTTTTTGGGAAGGCAGGCTTCAGGCTTCTTGTTGGAAGCAGGCTTTTGTTTTTTGGTGATCTTTTGGCAGGTTTGAATAGGTTATTTTCTTGTTGAAGGCAGGTTCTGCTATTTCGTGGTTTTGCAGGCAGGATGTGTTTTGTAATTATGCAGGCTTATGCAGTTTTGCTTGATGCTTGTATTTACAAGCAGCTTTGCAGGTGGTTTGAGCTTTGGTACAGTTTTGAATAGGTTATGCAGGTTATGCAGTTTTGGGTTTTTGACAGCAGGCTACAGGTTATGCTTGTGTTTACAAGCAGTTTGATAACTTGCAGGTTGTGTTTTTGTTGTGCAAGTTTGTATGGTTCTGAGGCAGTTTTGCTTCTGGTTTTGCTTGCAGTTGCAGTTTGTGGCTCTCTTTAAACAGGCTTGTGCTTGTTATATTTATCTTCTTTCTCATTGCTTTTGTACAGCCTGCCAAACTGCAAAAACCTACTTCACTCTCTCTTTCTCTCTCCATAAAAAGCATTTTTAATTGCTTAATGTACTTTTTCTGGAAAGATTGTTGGCCAGAAAATGATGAAAAGTTTTTGACAAGCTTGCTTGCTTGTATCTTGGTTTATCTCTGCATTTTCCATATTTTCCGCATTGACAGTTTTTTGACAGCTTGTGTACTTGGTTGACAGTTTTGTGTACTTGGTTGACAGTTTTGTGTACTTGGTTTGGACAGCTTTGTGTACTTAGTTTGCTTTTATGCAACTTGGTTTTCTTTTGGTTGACTAATGCAATTTGTTTTTCAGTTTGACATTGTGCAGCCTTGTGCCTTCTTTGTGTGCAGCCTTGTGCCTTGTATCTTTGCATTTAATTGATTGTATACTTTGCAAATTATTTTACTTTCCTCTTTGTGAACCAAGAAGAGAAATCTTCTTGTGATTTGCAAAGAGGACGAGTAAAACATGATGAAACCAAAAACAATCTGATTCCGGCCAACAAGCTTTAATGATGATCTTTTTTATTTATCTGCTTAAAACTGCTTTTCAATTTATCTGCACTGATTTCTTTTTCTTCTTTCCTTTGCAGGTAATTATCAGTTGAATAATGGAAGAAACAATAGAAGATAGAAGATTTCAAGAAACTTAGGCTTTAGATTTATTTTCTTTTCATTTATTGTAATAAATATTATTGTAAACACTGTAAGTAAATTTACAATATTTGAATAACATTTGTAACAATATTTGAAATAAATAAATAAAAATCTTTGTCAAATAAGAAATCTTTACTGTCAAATATTTCCTTCTTTCCTTTGCACTGTCTATTTAATTATTTAAATCTCTTGAATTAAAATAACTGGAAATGCATTCCAATAATTTTAACTCAGATAAAATAAATAATCAACAAACTTTGCAGTCTCGCAACCTTGCATTAACCATAATACGCCCGGCATTCCAATTAATCATATGCTTTATACAGTTAAACAAACAAACATCCATACACCTTTCACTTCACTGATCAAACCAATGCTTCAAACTTTCAATCAAAAGCCTCAGCTCCTATCCCAGATGTTTAGGTTTTGAGAAACAAACAACAATCTTGAACAAGCGTAAAAACAATGTAACAGTCAATTAAAATACTGTGGATTCAAATTCTTCTGAGAAATACGAGTGAAAAACCCTAATTCCAGATTTGCCGTCAAAGAAAAGTCTGCTTGATCAATTCCTGAGCCGAACTTAACAAAATCAATAGAAACCCTAATTCTGGATAGACTGATAAGAAAAATCCGTTTGACTGATTCAAAATCAATGGAAACCCTAATTTTGGATTGACTGATAAAGAAAGGTCTGTTTGACCGATTCTTGAGCCAGTCTGAAAAAATCAGGGAAAACCCCGAAGTTGTGATTTCTTGTGAAAAGGGGAGGGCAAATTTTGGGGTACAACAGTTGCCCCTGTTCAATCTTCTTGAACCTGAAGAGTTAGATTGGCAATTTTGTCGTTCGCGAATCGAAGGTAGAAGAATGATTGGACACTAGAGTGCCCAAAAAATTTGCACTCGTCGAAGCGTAGTTGAGGGGATGGGCTTAATGATTCCATTTGGATATGTGACAGAAACTTGTCGGAGATGGGCTTAAAGATGCCATCTGGAGATGTGACAGAATCTTGTCGGAGATGGGCTTAAAGATGCCATCTGGAGATGTGACAGAAACTTGTCGGAGATGGGCTTAAAGATGCCATCTGGAGATGTGACAGAATCTTGTCGAAGATGGGCTTAAAGATGCCATCTGGAGATGTGACAGAATCTTACTAGAGATGGGCTTAAAAGATGCCATCCAAGAATGTTTGTTGTAGGTGAGTGGGTGAGTATCAGAAAGGTATCCATGTTTGGAACATCTCTGAACTGGGGGTTTGAATAAGCAATAGATTGACATCCATGTTTGGAGAATCCGTAAACTGTTTTCAGAAGTTGAAGTTGAATAAGCAATAGATCAGCATCCATGTTTGGAAGCATCCGTAAACTGTTTTCAAAAGTTGAATCTGAACAAGCGATAGACTAACATCCGTGTTTGGAGAATCCATAAACTGTTTTCAGAAGTTGAAGTTGAATAAGCAATAGATCAGCATCCATGTTTGGAAGCATCCGTAAACTGTTTTCAAAAGTTGAATCTGAACAAGCGATAGACTAACATCCATGTTTGGAGAATCCGTAAACTGTTTTCAAAAGTTAAAGTTTGTATGAGTAGCAGAATGACTTCCGTGTCTGGAGTATATCTGAGACTGTAACTGTATTGGAATTTTGAATGAATATCAGAATGACCGCCGTGTCTGGAGTGTATCTGTATTGTATTTGAATTTGAGATCTATATGAGTAGCAGAATGACTTCCGTGTCTGGAGTGTATCTGAGACTGTAATTGGGATCTGAATAAGTGACAGAATGACTTCCGTTGCGATTGCACTGGGGAGAATCAAGCTGTTGGTGTAAGGGACAGAATGGCATCCGTGTCTAGAGCGTATCTAATCTGTATCGGGTTGCTGAAGTCTGAATGAGTATTAGAATGACCGGCGTGTCTGGGGTGTATCTGTACTGTATCTGAATAATTGTTAACGATAGCCTTTTAATCTTATCCTGAAAAGGGTAAAATGTTAGCTAACATAAAGTCATGTTGCATGATATGTATGATGCAGTGAATTGTACTTCATCAATGTTTATGATATGAATGTAATGGATGCGCATGTAAGCTGAGTAGCTGTCTTGCTGAGGAAGATGAATCCTGGATAGTGAAATCTTTGACTGCTGCCGGGGAAAGTAAATCCTTGACTGCTGCAGGGGATTTAAAATACTTTGATCGTTGAAAATGAGAAGTCCTAGGACCACCGTTGGGGAATCAGGAGTTTGGGTTGTATTCCAATTTACTGGAGATTCCTGTTTTGAGGAGATCTTCACTGGGGAATATCTGAATACTTTGTGAGGTACTGAGAATGAGAGTCTTTGTTCTGCTTGGGGAATAAGAATTCTGTGGGGAATAGCCATACTGTTGAAAGTAGCTATCTTGTTAGAGACTAAAAACTCAGGATTCTGGAAAAAGCTTATTCCTGTCTGGAAGAAGTTCAGGTTTAGGTCGTATGCCACTTTAAGAATGAGAATCTTCACTCTGTTGGGGATACCAGAAATTCAGATGTTATACCACTTTGAGAAATTGGAATCTTTATTCTATCGGGAATATCAGGAGGTTGGGTGTATGCCAATCTACTGGGGAAGCCAAAATGAGAATCTTCATTCAGGTCTTGGGTCATAAGATTGGGTGTATGCTAATCTCTTGGGGTTTTAAGGATGAGAATCTTCATTCTGTTAAGGGTCAGGAAATTGGGAGTATACCAATCTTCTGAGGTTTCAAGGATGAGAATCTTCATTCTGTTAAGGGTCAGGAGGTTAGGAGTATACCAATCTTCTGAGGTTTCAAGGATGAGAATCTTCATTCTGTTAAGGGTCAGGAGGTTGGGAGTATACCAATCTCTTGAGGTTTCAAGGATGAGAATCTTCATTCTGTTAAGGGTCAGGAGGTTGGGAGTATACCAATCTTCTGAGGTTTCAAGGATGAGAATCTTCATTCTATTAAGGGTCAGGAGGTTGGGAGTATACCAATCTCTTGAGGTTTCAAGGATGAGAATCTTCATTCTGTTAAGGGTCAAGAGGTTAGGAGTATACCAATCTCTTGAGGTTTCAAGGATGAGAATCTTCATTCTGTTAAGGGTCAGGAGGTTGGGAGTATACAAATCTTCTTAGGTTTCAAGGATGAGAATCTTCATTCTTGAGAGAAACAGATTATTAGGAGCTTTAATTGTCTGTTATTCTGTTGGTGGCTGTAACTTCCAACAGGTGATGAAGGAAATTTTTAACGACTGTGAATTCCAACAGGTGATGAAGGAATTTTTTTTTATGATGATCGTAACTTCCAGCAGGTGATGAAGGAAATTTTTAACGACTGTGAATTCCAACAGGTGATGAAGGAATTTTTGATGACGACCGTAACTTGGAATGTAATTTATTTTGGAGAATAAATCCTTGACAAATGTTGGGGAAATAAACCCATGACTGCTGGTCTGTTTAGAGAGATGATAAACTTCTCGAGGACACTTGAATTTCTTTTCAGAAAGATTTCGGAGAGGTTCATCACTGCCCCTAGTATCAGATGCTTGTGGTATTGCCAGGAAGCTTGGACTGCGCGTAACCCTTTGTTGAGATTGACGTTCAAATGCCCCAAGTGATGGTGAGGGAGACTTGCCCCAGGTTATCCTGCAATTGAGAGATTTCTTGAAATCTTGACTGGACTTCCCCAGGTTAATTGTAAAAGATTTGTTGAAATCTTGATTGGACTGCCCCAGGTTCACTGGACAATACTATATCAAATCCCCTTTTGTTGATAGGAGATTTTTGTAACAGAAGTGTCATCCCACTTGAAGTGATTTTATTCACCGAGAGAGTTTTCGTTCCTCCGAACATTCACTGTTGTGAATTCCTTTGCTGTCAAACCAATAAACATGTGCAAACAATGATATTCAAATAATGCAAAGTTTATGGTTGTCTCGAAGTTTTGAAAAATGCGTTTTTTAGCAGAAAACTTTTTATAAGACAAATTCAACACAAGATTTAGGGCAAAGCCTTACAGAAGTCAGGATACCTTTTGTAACAGTATGCTTTCAAACTAACCCATGCTTCAATTAGGACTTTCAAAGGATTGTAACGTGTCTTGGTTCACGGTTTAAGAAACAAAGGATAAAGGCTCAAAGTATATTTGTACCCACCCGCTCTTCGTGATGTCCTTCAATCCTATACTCAGTTAATTGTGCATCGGACTCTATTTGAGTTTGGAACGACGTTTTGGTGATGGTTCACACAAGTTGAATTTCATGGGAAGGCAGTCATTTACGCAACATTTTTCATGTTTTCAAGGATTTGTAATGACCTATTTCTTTTGATTTATTGTCCCTAACTTTTTCCTGACTGTTCTGGTTTTCGAGATTAAAGTCAGCGGGATGCCCCAGCTTTCTTAAGCCTCTTTTATAGGTTTTGGCTTAGTGGGCTTTTCTCTTTTGAGAGATTGACTGCCTATGAGATAAGGAACCATCACTGTCTTTTGGTTCCAAAGGAATGTTTTTGATATTATTCGTTGTATTACGAACTGAGAGTTTGCGACTTCAATGCGCATTCTTTTGAATTAACTAAGAGACTACCCTGCCCCAAGTTTAAATCAACGGTTTCAATTTGTGTTTAAAATAGAAAACTTCCACTTCTTTGGCTCGAAGGGGTCGACTAGGGATTATCTTCCTTATAACTCCAGTGTTTAGGATTTGAAAGAAACGCCTGTACATCGTCAGCAAGGTATGTCCAAAAGCATACTGTATGAGATTATGGTATTGGTTCGTCATCCTCCCTCTAAAGGCTTGTAGCTTTTTATCAAGAGTTAAATATCATAAAGAAAGTAAGAAAGCATAGTTTAAGAATAGTGAAAACGAATGGATGAATTCAAGATAAACATATGCAATGCATTAACGAAATAGAGTTTGACATCAACAGATAATTGTTTGAACAACAAGAGAAATTACAACTTGAAAATTCAAATGGAACAAAAGTCTCTTGGTTCGAAATTTGTCATTTCAGGTGGAGAACCCTTAGCGGAAGATTTTCATCTCGCCATCCGGCATGAATTCCTGCACTCCTTCGTCAATCAAGTCTTGGATCTTATTTTTCAAAGCCCAACAGTCATCGGTGTCATGTCCAGGACTATGGGAGTGGTATGCACAAAACGCGTCGGGGGTGATAGCTAAGAGTAGAGGTATTGGGCTTCCGAATAGGATCCCTTAAAGCAAGCAGATTGACCTCCAACAGGCGTTTCAGTATTAGGGATGATGGTATGTCAGTCTCAGAGAAATGTCTTCCAGACGTATATTTCTTACGCCGATTACCCCGCTGATGCTGGTGAGGTTGTGGCTGGGCTTGTGACCCTGAAGCAGGTTGGGGAGCCTTTCCCTTGTCTTCTTGTCTCAAAGGAGGTTAAATGATGACTCGATCTTCAACCCTAGTTGTTTTCCCCACTTGGTTATCTCGAAGCAGTTTGTTGACAAGAACCCTGAGCTCTTCTTGTCTTTGAGCCAAGTCTTGGATGAGAGCCATCTGGCCCACCAGTTGTCCCATCATTTGGATCTTCATTGTTGCCAGCTCAATCTGCAGCTCTTACAACTGATCATTCCTGACACTGCCTGAATTCCCTAGAACCATGCCCCTTGTGAGGAGAGCTTTCACTTCTTCTTGCCCCTGGGACAGGTTCAAGAACATTTCCTGAAGCTGAGTGTTTTGATCCTGGATATCTTTAACAGTCCTCTCTAGAGCCATCTCTACTGAAATAAACAGTAGGAGAATAAGGAAACCTGAAAAGGAAACCTGTTATGATACAATGCATGATATGTGGATACATGTTTTCGAGGATCTCTCGGGGTAAACACAAGAAAATGTTAGAGGTTGAACTTTGATCAACATCTTTGATTGGAGAACTTTGTATCGGTGGATGTCTTTCCTCGAGAATCAAGCTCACCATGTCGAGTGGGTCATAACCCCTGATTCAGGTTGTTGCACTTGATCTTTGACGGCGTTTGTTTAGAGGAAAATGAAACCTCTTGCCCTTTGGTAGACGTCTGGTTCAACGTGACCCTGCATCAAAAGACCCTCGAGATCCTTGAAATGGTTATTGAAAATTCTATGGTATGATGTTATGATGTTATGTACACGTATGCAGAAGTAGGCAAGTGTATATACAGGTAATCATATTCACACAAAGCAGACAAGTCCTTAGGTTTAGGCTTGCATGGGGTTAGTAGGTAAGTACCCTCTTGAAGTTAGTTGGCTCAAACCTGTCCTAAAATAGAAACCAGGTTCTAAGGAGCTCAATATCACTGGATTATTTTCTGTGTTCATTGTTTTGGTTTAGCCACTTAACTGGCGACCAAAATATTCCAAGAAAACAATCCTCAATGAGTGTAGTATCGAGTATCTACCAACTTCGGACTGCACCAAAGTCGGTCATCTCACTACCCTTAAAAAAGGCCAAGATGGTCAAGTAAGGTTCTAAGAGTTCGTTAGTGCTTCATGACATTACTCAGTGGCCCCGTATTCTCTTTGAATAACTCAAAGGCTACCGGTACCCACAAATATGTCACACTAATGTAGCCACTGCTTCAACCATGTCGGTATACCCTGCACAGTTCCCTCACAGTTTATTGCTACTTACCTAAAAGGTGCCCCCAAATCCGGGTGTAGGATTTAAAACAAACTCAAACAAGGAACCCAAAAAGTAAAGCAATCAAAGAAATCAAGGTAAGCATGTAAAGGTGATCTAAAACCCTAAGGTAACCCCACTTTTAAAATGATTTCCCTAGCAGAGTCGCTAGTTCTGGTTACAGTGGGAGAACTGACTTGTGGTTTCGCGTTTGTTTTCGCACTTGTTCGGTTTAGCAAGAGTCGCCACCGAATTTTTATTTTATCCTAAGGAAAGGCCAAAAAGCACAGGAAAGACCTTTGAGATGTTTTCGTGGGTTCGGGGGGTAGATTATGAAAAGGGAAGGTGCTAGAACCCTTTTCATCCATGGTTATCCATGGGCTCTTAGTTACTTGTTTTAGATCACTTGCCTTTGCTTTTCACTTGTTTGAAATGGTGCTTTGTGTGTGTGGTTTTTTAAAAATGTTTTGAAAAAGATGCCTTGTCTAGGCAACCTTTGTAATGATTCTTGTTTGAATATATACAAAGGTGTGTGTCTTTTTGAAAAGATAATTCAATGTTTTGAAAGTTGTTTTGAAGTTGTGTTGTGGAGTGTGTTTTGAAAAATGGCAAGGATGTTTTGCAAGATTTTTGATCAAGTAACTAAGAGTTGTCTACCCTATTTTACTCAAAGATCTTTCTTATGTCTTTAACCCTTTTAACAGTGTTGTTTCACCATTGTGTTTGATGAACAACCTTGCGTTAGGATGTTTAACGGGACAGGCGCGGGTCATCGTATACAATCATTGAAGGCAACTTGTGAGACGCTCTAGCAATTTTGTAAGGGACGAGATCATTTTAATGAAGGCAACATTGAGGGTCATCGGGAGACTACGATCTTTGTTTATCGAAGGGACATTTGCTAGAGTGTCTCATACTCGAGGGACATGATTGTATTTTCCGAAGCGACAAGCGAGGTTACCCTAAAGGTGCAAGTGTGAATTGTGTATTGATTATCATGTATTTATCTTGTATTAGGTTATCTAGCGGTTGATTTTGATTCTTCGCATACAAACCCTAATTACTATACAGTATATGGAAAGTGATAAATTGCAGGAATTTAAAGTCTAAGTTATTACAAATGAGTATCCGGGGATGGGGGTACAAATGTTTACAAATGGGGATGAGTTTTATCAGAATAGTAATGTCCAAGTATTATGTTACAACCAAATTGAACTTGTCGCTTTCTCAATGTAAAATTGTAAAAAATAAAGAGAATCAAAAGTATTGTGAGGTGTATATGGTTATTTACAAATGATCAAATAAAATATTAACCTAATGAAAATTAAGTGTTTATTATTATTTTTGTGTTTTTTGTTAAGGTTTTTAGAAATTTATATAAAAAGATTAATTAAACCAAGTATTCTTTTATATTTAAAATTTATTATATAAATATTAAAGAAAATGTATCAAAACGAACTTTTATTTATTAATTCTTTTTTACTATTAATAAAACAAAATATTTTTTAGAATAAATGGAAAGAAAAGTATTAATTTTTTTTCTATAAAAAAAAAGTAAATCAATTAGTAAAAATAAAGTTTGAATATAAATTAGAAAGAAATGAAAGGGAAAGATGATGGGCCTAATGTTTCAAGGTTTGGCCCAAATGAAGACAACAATGAAAGAGAACAAGAGGGGTGCGCGTTAGAAAGCAGGAAGTGGGCTTGGCATAGTGGGGCGCACATGCCCAATTGAGATGTTTGTACATCAAATTTTTTAGGGTTTGTGTTTTGGGAGTTTAGAAGTTGGGGATTACAGTTTGTGAACGGCGCCGCTCCTCTCCTCTCGTCTTTATCCTCTTTGTCTTTCTCAAACCAAGAGCAACTGATGTTCTCTCCCCTCGCCTTAGGCTACCAGAATATTACCTCTGTCTTCCTCTCTTCGCGACTATACAAGGTGGTGATTCGAAAGGTTACGCGTTTTCTTTATAGTTTGCATGTTTAATTCTTGTATGTTTTATTGTTTGCAAAACTTTGATATTTGATATTTATGCATGAGGTGTAGGGAAAGAAGACAATACCTTTGGGGTTTTGTTTCTGGAGAGGCGATGGAGGGAGAGGAGCACGGGATTGGTGAAGCTCTCAGGTGGCCAAGGCGGAGGGAGGAGCGTGATGACACTGCTTGCTTACTTTGGGTATTTCTGTATCTTTCTCTTTGAATCGTTTGATGATGAACCCTATTTCTGAAAATGCTGGCTTTTGAGTTCTCTCTTCTTCTTTTGGATACCCTGATATTCTGATGATGAATTCGTTCTGAGGATGTTGCTATTGTTGTTGTCGATTTGGCTTATGATTTTTTGTGATGATGAACTTGAACTGAAAAAGGGCTATTTATTGTTCTTGATTTGGATGTTTGATGATGGAGAAACTGCAAACCATTGCCCCTGAATGCTTGACAATGACGAATTTATTTGTTCTTTATTTGTCTTTGTTGAGCTTTTACGAAGGCAGGCTGATGAGCATTTGGTGTTTGTTTGTCTTTGAGTTTGGATTGAACTGCAGTTTTTTACAGGTTTGTTGTGTAGTTGGATAGGTTTTAATGTTTTTGTTGATCTGAGTTTGCTTTGTCGAAGGCAGACTTGAATGGTTTGTGAGGCAGGTTTTGACAGGTCTGTTGTTTAATTTGAGGCAGGCTTGCATGTTTTTGGTAAGTTTTTTGGGAAGGCAGGCTTCAGGCTTCTTGTTGGAAGCAGGCTTTTGTTTTTTGGTGATCTTTTGGCAGGTTTGAATAGGTTATTTGCTTGTTGAAGGCAGGTTCTGCTATTTCGTGGTTTTGCAGGCAGGATGTGTTTTGTAATTATGCAGGCTTATGCAGTTTTGCTTGATGCTTGTATTTACAAGCAGCTTTGCAGGTGGTTTGAGCTTTGGTACAATTTTGAATAGGTTATGCAGGTTATGCAGTTTTGGGTTTTTGACAGCAGGCTATAGGTTATGCTTGTGTTTACAAGCAGTTTGATAACTTGCAGGTTGTGTTTTTGTTGTGCAAGTTTGTATGGTTCTGAGGAAGTTTTGCTTCTGGTTTTGCTTACAGTTGTAGTTTGTGGCTCTCTTTAATCAGGCTTGTGCTTGTTATATTTATCTTCTTTCTCATTGCTTTTGTACAGCCTGCCAAACTGCAAAAACCTACTTCACTCTCTCTTTCTCTCTCTATAAAAAGCACTTTTAATTGCTTAATGTACTTTTTCTGGAAAGATTGTTGGCCAGAAAATGATGAAAAGTTTTTGACAAGCTTGCTTGCTTGTATCTTGGTTTATCTCTGCATTTTCCATATTTTCCGCATTGATAGTTTTTTGACAGCTTGTGTACTTGGTTGACAGTTTTGTGTACTTGGTTGACAGTTTTGTGTACTTGGTTTGGACAGCTTTGTGTACTTAGTTTTCTTTTATGTAACTTGGTTTGCTTTTGGTTGACTAATGCAATTTGTTGCTCAGTTTGACATTGTGCAGCCTTGTGCCTTCTTTGTGTGCAGCCTTGTGCCTTGTATCTTTGCATTTAATTGATTGTATACTTTGCAAATTATTTTACTTTCCTCTTTGTGAACCAAGAAGAGAAATCTTCTTGTGATTTGCAAAGAGGACGAGTAAAACATGATGAAACCAAAAACAATCTGATTCCGGCCAACAAGCTTTAATGATGATCTTTTTTATTTATCTGCTTAAAACTGCTTTTCAATTTATCTGCACTTATTTCTTTTTCTTTTGTCCTTTGTGTTGTACCCCAAAATTTTCCCTCCCATTTCCTCAACATTTTCTCATCACAAGACCCTTGAAGCTCAAGATCCAATTAGGGTTTCCTCTGCTCAAGACGTCTCCTTGCACTGCTGACCCAAATTAGGGTTTGAGTTTGCACAAAGATATTTTGACCTAAAATGCCTAAGATGACTTTCATGCTTCATGTTGGACTCCCAAGTTTATCCATACCAAGTTTCAAGTCTTGATTCCAAATTTTGCCCAGTCAATTGGACAGTTGACCTAGAAATCAACTGTATTGGGGAAAAGTCAACTGTGGCCAATTGACAGTCAAATCTCATGAAAATTGACCCACATCAACATTATGAACTCACATGGACCATTTGATCAAGTTTGGATCACAATTCCACAAGAAATTTGATCAGATCACCAAAAGGGCAAAATGGTCATTTTTAGGGTTTTTGACTGCACAAAGGCAAATTTTGACTGTTTGACCTAGCCAATGGCAAACCAAGCTCACATATGGACTCAAGGACCCCATGGAATTATCTTGACATGCTCAACAAATTCAAAAGATCCCAAATACACAAGATTGACAGTTGAATTTCTCAGTCAATTGGTCAATTTTGACTGTATACTGAAAAGTCAAACTTTGACTTTTTGGTCAAAATCAAGGGTAAAGATTCATTTTTCATCAAAACATGCCAAATCATGAAACTTGTTCATCAAGAAATCAAGAAATGCAAATTAGGGTTTGAAATGAAGATTTTTCATAACTTAGAATTTTTCTAAGTTATGAAAAACCCTAATTTTTTCCTAACTTTGTCCCACTTTCTCACCAAGATTCATTTGGATTCAAGCAAAAGTCAAAATATGAAAGTTGTAGCCTATTGCATAATATACAACTTTGATTCACAAAGTTTTTCCAAAAGAAGCTTGTAGCTCAAGTTACAATTTTTGGAACAAGGGTACCAAACCATTCTTAACTTAGAGAAAATTTGACCTATTTTAGGCAAGGTTTTTACCTAACTTCAAGACCATTTTTCATACACTTCCACTTGGAATTTCAATTTGCATTTCAAATATGGATTGTAGTAAACATTCCAAGCTTTCCAAAATGTCCAAGAACTTCTCAAACACCCTTATGGTTAGGGAGAATCGAATTTGGCAATATGGGCAAAAGTCACTTTGTTCATGGCCAATTTCATGTTCATAACACTATGCATTTTCAAACTCAGCTTGCACAACTTGATTACAGGCCTTTTATCTCATCCACACTCAATAATTTAATGCAAAACCTTTGTGTCCTAGCATTATCTTGTTCATTAAACCATTACACAAGAGATTAACCTTAAAATGGAAAAAGCATTTTAGCCATTTTTGAAAAGATTGCTTTATGTCAAGATCACATATCTTTGAAGTACAAAGAAATCTCTGAGGCACAAGTTATTATACATATCCCACTGATCAAGACAAGGCTTTACATCATGTTTAGGGGGCCTGCATAAGCTGGTAACAAAGACTTGGCATTTTGACTTAAGAAGGAAGAAACATTGCATAACATGGACCAACTTTCATATCAGCAAGAAAACCCTTAAGCAAACTTATCAAACATATTCAAGACATTCATTATGAGCTAGAACACGACCCTAACATCTCCAATACCTCCTCATTCCCAGAATCACCCTCAAACTGCTCAAAACAGGGCATCCCTGCAGTTTGAGTTCCATAGCCCAAACCTTCCATGCTTTCTTGCTGAAAACACATCAAACACATTCCATAACATCCCTTGAAGCTAATCAAAACCTCAAACACGACCTGTAACACTCCCAGGCAACATCACCATTTTCATTTTCTTGTTTTGCAGTTGAAGTTCTATAGCACGATTCAAAAGGTTTCAAGACAAAGTAAAGCTTGGAATAGCATCCCTGGACATCAAGGAAGCTGTACCAATCATCATCTTGCATTGAAGACACCTCAATCACCAGATATAACTTCAACTGAACAGGTAAGTTCATGAACTCGAATCTCTCTATCCAGGCATTGTTAGCTTTAGGTTTGTGAAGAAAACATGTCACATTCATAGCCCTGAACATGTCCATGTAGTTAGATTTCATTTATATTATGTATGCTTAGAGAATTTTAAGTCTGAACATGGCATAAAAACTAGGTCAGGATTTGGGGGAGAAGAAATTCTCTCTCATTTCTGAGAGTTAGATTGACTTCTTTATATGTCTAGAATCGTGGCTTCAAGCTCTACAGGTTTCATGTTGGAAGATTTGGCAAAAGATCAAAGAATCAGGAGTTAGGGATTTGAGAAGAAAGGCGCGTGTTTTTTGAATTTGTTTGTATGAAGGTTGAAGACAACAACCTTCTGGGTTGGGCTTTGTTTGTTATTTCTTTTCACACCATGTGCTTACTTCTGCACCCCCTGAGCCCATTTTGCTTATTTTTATGACTTTTTGACTTTTTCTTTTTTGGTTTGACTTATTTATTTTTTCTTATGATATTAAAAATATAAAAAATATTTTTTACACCATTTTCATATTTATTAAGTATTTATTTGTTTAGGTTAACATTTGTACATAAATAAATAAATATATATACTTTTACTTAAAATATTAAAAAATAGTGCAAACACATTTTATTTTCCATTTTTATTTCATTTTATCTTTTGAAAATATTTTATATAAAATATACTTTTTTTATAAATATTAAATATTATTATTCGTGTATATAATATATATATATTTAGTAAATAATACAAATATATATATATTAATATATTTAGGTTAAAATACAAAATATACACATTTTTATTTTTTTTATTAATATTTAATATAAAAAAATACCTTTTTGACAAATATACTTCATTTTTATTTTATTTTTGTATATAATAAATAAAATATTGTACATATTAAATAATACATTTTATTTAATAAAATTAGGGTTTTGCCCTAAAATACATAAAAAAACTCCAAAAAATAATCCTTTTTATTTTGTTTATTTGACATATAAAAATACCTTTTTTTCATACACATAAAAAACATTTTTGCATCTTGCATATTTATTCTTGTTTTATTTAATTTGTGCAATCAAGTATCTTGTAAATAATTCAATATTGATGTAATAGTTTAGGTTTAAAATTCCTTGTCAAAAATCCCCATTTGAACATTTGTACCCCCCTTCCCATATATTGTGTTGTAATAGCTTAGTAACTTTATTTTTAGCACTTTATTGCTTTCTAATTATACCGTGTTAGAATTAGGGTTTGTATGCGAATTAAAAACAACAAAAATAGTTTGACCTAATTTCAAGATAAACAAGCATGAAAATGGACAACACTTATCACACTTGCACCCCTAGGGTATTCCACTTGTTGCCTTCAATAAATGGGCCATATTGCATGTTAGGTCTCTTTGGGCAAAACAAACACAAATCAAATGATCATAGTCCCTCGATGACGCTTTCGAAAAGTTGCCTAAAAATGATCAAGTCCCTTAAAGGAATTGTCCAAAGATACTTGGCACCATTGCAATTATGGTCTAAACGATGACCCGCGCCCGTCCCTTTCACATCCTAACACAAGATTGTCCACCAAATACAATGGTGGAACAAAATTGTTAAAAGGGTTAAAACATAGCAATAATCTTTGAGAAATTTAGGAGTAGACAATCTCTTAGTTACTTGAATCAAACTTGCAAAAACAAAACACTTGCCTATTTTTCTAAAACCACACCTCACAACACTTTCAAAAATAAACTTTTAAAAATAAATGAAAACCTTTTCAAAAGACATACACCTTTGTATACATCCCAACATGGATCATTACAAAGGTTGCCACCACATTGGCTTCTTTTCAAAACATTTTCAAACCCACACACACAAGAGCACCATTTCAAATAATTGAAACAAAAGGCAAGTTGATCTAAGCAAGTAACTAAGAGCCCATGGATAACCATGGATAGAAAGGGTGCTAATACCTTCCCTTTCTATAATCTACTCCCCGAACCCAAGAAAACATCTCAAAGGTTTTTGCTGTGCTTTTTAAACCTTTCCTTAGGATAAAATAAAAAGTCGGTGGCGACTCTTGCTCAACCGAAACATTTGCGAAAACAAACGCAAAACCATAGTCAGTTCTCCCACCATATCACAGAACTGGCGACTCTGCTGGGGACTTTGTTAAAGTGGAGTAACCTTAGGGCTTAGATCACCCTTGTTTTCAATTGTTTGCTTTGTTTGCTTTTATATTTGTGGGCTTTGCATCGGAGTTTCATAGATCCTAACCCGGATCTGGGGAATACCCTTTTTAGGTAGCATAATCTGTGAGGGACCTGTCCGGCGTAGACCGACATGGGTGAAGCAATGGCTACATTGGTGTGGCACCTTGGTCTGTACCTATATCCCTTGTGTTGCAACGAGGAGAATATGGGTCTTCTAAGGAGTCATTAAACACCAACCGACCTTAGAACCTTAAATTGACCAAACTTGGCCATTAGGACAGTAGCAGTATACTACACTCATTAAGGCTAAACTCTCGCGATGGTTCTGTCCGCAAGAAAAGATTGCGATGCTGGAGTTATGACCGATTGAGGGTAGTCAATGATTTGAGATCCTCTAGAACCCGGTTACTTTTGATAGGACATGTTTTAACCAACGAAACTAAAAGAGGGTAATACTTAAACTTCATGCTGGCCTGAAACCTAAGGGTTGTCTTGTGTGACTTGTGTGCCTTATCATACTTGTGGTGTGCTTCATCATAGCATCATGCCATCATACCATTGCATGCATCCTGTATAAGGACTAACCCATTTCAAAGACAAAAAAAGTTTCATCTTTGCTCTGTTTTGTAGGACATCATGATGCTCGTGCGTAGGAATATTATCCGGCTTAACTTTGTTCAACCACCAACTTTGCTCAAAGATTTGGTTAGTAGGATTCCAAACACTACTTCCTTCATCAACAGGCATGGTTCTCTCCTTGGCTTGATCACTGCAAAATGGGACCAACAACTGATAAGTGTCCTGACCCAGTTTTATGACCCCCTGTATCATTGTTTCACCTTTCAAGACTTCCAGTTGGTCCCTACCCTAGAAGAATTCTCTTATTTGCTTGGTATCCCTGTCTTGGAGAAAACTCCATTCACTAGTTTGGAAAAGACTCTTAGGCCTGAAGAGGTTGCTACAATTCTCCCCTTGACTAAAGAAGAGGTATTGGCTAACTGGGAAACTAGAAGTGGAGTTAAGGGCTTTTTGGTCAAATTTCTGGTTGGCAAAGCTAATGATTTCTGGAATGACTTGGACTTCAAGGCGTACGAAGACATTCTGGCTCTTTTAATCTATGGCCTGGTACTGTTTCCCAATCCTGACACCTTTATCAGTATCTATTCCATAAGGATCTTCATGTCTCGGAATTCTATACCCACTCTTTTGGGCGATATCCTGCAACAACTCTATGCTCGTACTGCCCGAAAGCGGGGAACTCCGTGGTGTTGTGCTCCTTTGCTAGTGAGGTGGTTTATTTTGCACCTTCCTAAGTTCGTGCTGAAGAATGAAGAAGGAAAGGGTTGGGCTCACAGGTTAATGTCTCTCACTGATAATGACATCACTTGGACTCTCAGAGGTTTGGATGAGGTAGCTGTTATTGATCGTTGCGGAGAATACCCTAATGTTCCGTTGATTGGTATCCAAGGAGGAATCTCTTATAATCCATGTTTAGCTCTCCACCAGTTTGGAAGAGCCAGAAGGGTAGGGCCTCATGAAATGTTGGTTCCTCACTTCCATTTTGAGTTTCAGGCAGACAGTGACAAACTACGTCATGGATTCATTAAGGCTTGGGACATAATTCACAAAGCTGACCCACATGAGTTGGGACTAAAGACTTCTCTACCAATGGAACCCTATTGCAGATGGGTCCGCATCCGTGCTCAGAAGTTAGGTATGCCGTACGAAGCTGTCAGACCTATCATTCTTGAATCTCCTGATGAAGATGGGGTTCCTCCAACTGTCCTCCCTCCTCAAATACCCACTGATTTTGACACAATGAAGAGATCTTGGGCGCAGCTAAAGGAAGAACAGGATTTTTATCGGGAAAAGTTCAACGAACAGGAACAGAAGATCCAGAGGCTGGCTAAGCAATTGGAGGAGGAGCGGGTCCTGAATAACTACATCCACACTGAGAAGAGGAGGCCATGGGAGCACTGATGGGCTTTGGATGTTTCCTTTTTACAGCTTTTATTTCCTTTTCAGTATTTTTCATTCCTGTAATGCCTAAGGGCAAGTTGTTGAACAATTTAAAATTTGAATCTAATGAAGTGTGTTTCCCTTTTGTCTACAAAGTTGAATCTTGTTTGTCTTTGAAAACATAAAACATACGCATCTCATTGCACCATATGCACAGCAGGTACCCTTTTTCACAGGTTGCTTAATCTCCTTCGCTGTTTATTTTGAACAGTCATCATGAATCCAGACTCATCCAGTAAGCAGGCAATCAAGGCACTTCAGGCCCAAAGTGCCCAGTTTCAAGAGATGGTCCTGAGCCTGGCCCAAGGTCAGCAAGAGTTGAAGACTCTACTCCTGAAGAAGAAGAAGAAAAAGAGGACTGCGTTATTCAACATCGGACGCAGGTTTGGGAACACACTCCATAACGAGGCTGATCCAACTACTTCTTCTGCTGAGAAAGACAGTCCCCAAGGGGGAGGAGCTCCTAGTCCTGCAGTCTCTGACAACGAGACGGACTACAATGACGAACAATACCCACCTGCTGCTAACAGATACAAGCAGTTAGAGGACCGCTTGAGCGCCATGGAGATTCAGAATGTGTCGGGGCTGGATTTCGGAGATTTAGGGTTATCTTCTGGGGTAGTAATTCCACACAAGTTTAAGGCGCCTGCCTTTGCCAAATACGACGGGGTTTCCTGTCCAAAGCTGCATCTAAGGTCGTACGTAAGGAAGATCCAACCTTACACGGCAGATAAGAACCTTTGGATTCACTTCTTCCAAGATAGCCTTTCGGGGTCACAGCTTGAATGGTTCTACCAACTAGATGGAACTAGTATCCGACACTGGGAAGATTTGGCAACCGCATTTTATAGACAATATCAATACAATTCTGATCTCGCTCCTACGCGTACCCAACTTCAGGGTATGTCTCTAGGAACGGGCGAAGGGTTCAAAGAATATGCACAAAAATGGAGAGATTTGGCTGGCAGGGTGCAGCCTCCATTGACTGATCGTGAGCTGGTTGATATGTTTCTAGGGACTTTGTCTGGTCCATTTTTCAATCATTTGGTTGGTAACTCCTCCGCTGGGTTTACGGATTTGATTCTGACGGGTGAAAGAATTGAAGCTGGCATCAGGTCAGGAAAGATACAAAAAGCTGCCTCTGCAAGTACTGAGAAGAGGCCTTTCAAGAAAGAAGCAAGTGCCGTCTATGGTCCTAGAAGACAAGTCAAGCCAGAAAGTCGCCAAGCCGTCAATGCCTTGGTCATTTCAAAACCTGCTGCTGCTCCTCAGCAGTACAATCAACAAAGAGGTGAAAGGCCCAAGAGGCAGTATACTCGGCTGAGTATAACCTTGTCACAAATCTTACCGCAACTGTTATCAACCAACTTGGTGACCATCAAAGAGGCTCCAAAGGTCGTGAATACTGCATCTCCTAAGTATAACCCAAATGCTCGTTGTGCTTATCATTCCGATAGCCCCGGGCATACTACTGATGATTGCTGGGCCTTGAGAAATAAAGTGCAAGACCTTATCGACGCGAAGGAAATTCAGTTTGAGGCGCCTGAGAGGCCAAATGTTGTAACTGCTCCTATGCCCCAGCATAGAGTAAACGCCATTGAGGAAGATTTGTATGTTGTTTCGGTGAATGATGTTGCTACCCCTCTTTTGACTGTTAAGAGGAACTTACTACTAGCCGGTTTATTTCTGGGTTGTAGCGAGGGTTGCCTCCTGTGTTTTGTTAACCCTACCGGTTGTCCGCTGCTGAAATCAGGCATCCAAAGCCTGATGGATAGCAAAGAAATTCTGTTCAAGAAAACTGATGTTCCGTTTGTTTCCCCTGAAGAAGTATCTGTTGTCACAATTTACAATCCTACCAAAGCTCCCCCGAGGAAGCCAGTCCAAATTATGTCTGTTGCACCCATTACTATTACTGTTCCGGGGCCTCTCCCCTATGAGTCTGATAAAGCTGTCCCATGGCATTATGGGGCCGACGTGTATGTGCTTGGAGTGAAGCAGGAGTTTAACACCAGTACCAGTATCAGTAACATCACTGGTCCCGCCAAGATTACTCGTAGTGGCAGGCTCTTCTCGCCTGACATTGCCCCGCCAATTATCCGAAAGCCTCTTATCATCACACCCGCAAGTGTGCACGTTCCAATTCAAGTTCCTGTGTCTACTACTGCCGCCGAGTCCTCTGATGCTCGGGACAAAGAAGTTGCTACCGATTTGCCTTCCAGGACGGAGGCACCAAAAAAGACTGCTGTCGAAGCCTCCCAACAAGAGATGGAGGAAATCCTTAAAATCATTAAAAAGAGTGACTTCGGTGTTGTTGAACAATTGGGGCATACCCCCTCCAAAATCTCTATGCTATCATTGCTGCTATGCTCAGAGGCCCATGCAAAGGCCCTGATTTCATTTCTGAAAACGGCCCATGTGCCGCAAGAGACCTCCGCGGATCAATTCACTGACTGTGTGGCGAATTTGACAGCTGACAATGGCTTGGGGTTCTCGGATGCTGACCTCACCGCCAAAGGGAAAAATCACAATGATGCCCTGCATGTTTCCATAGAATGCAGGGGCACTACTCTCGCACACGTGTTGGTGGATACCGGTTCTTCCCTAAATGTTTTGCCTAAGAAGGCATTGGATCGCTTGGATTGTGAGGGTCTGGAGCTGAAACCTAGTAACATCATTGTTAGAGCCTTCGACGGTTCTAAGAGGATGGTGCACGGTGAGGTAGACATTCCTATTCATGTGGGTTCCCAAGTCTTCGACTCAACGTTTTATGTAATGGATATTCGTCCATCTTATTCCTGCTTGTTGGGTCGACCCTGGATTCACAAGGCTGGGGCAGTAACATCCACTCTACACCAAAAGCTCAAATACACTGTCAAAGGGAAGATTGTTACTGTGCAGGGTGAGAAGGAATACATGGTTAGTCACTTGAATTCATTCCGGTATATCGAGATGGACGGGGAGTTTATTGAAACCCCCTTTCAGCATTTTGAGGAAGTACCTCCAACTTTGGCATCAACTGAAACAGTGGTTGAAGAAGACTTTTCGTTGAAGATGGCGTCCTTGAAGGATGCCCGGGCTGTAATCGAGAAAGGAAATTGTGCAAACTGGGGTCAGCTTCCTGACTTCACTCAAAAGAATGACAAGTTTGGGCTGGGCTTTACTGCAGAGGCTCAGAGGGTTGTGCGTAAGGAAAAGATCAGAAGGGCTCCGGTGTTTATCTCCAACCCAAGGGTGAATGCTATCGAGGAGGACGTAGAAGAAGTAGAGTTTGACAATTGGATCTATCCAACCACCAGCAACGGACCAAGCAACTGGACGACAAAGGATTTTATACCTATCACATTTGTCACGCAGTAATTAACTCTTTTGATTTTCAATTTGTAACAAACAAAATGTTGAAACTTTAATTGGCTCGGTGTCCTACCCGAGGCATCGTAGCTCCATTTGTGAGGGCTTTTTATATGACATTTCCATATATCATCAATCAAAACATTGGACGTTTGTTGAATTTCAAATCTTGTGCTCTTTTTCTTTCTGTGTTATATATTGTAAAACAGCTATATTTACACACACTCACTTATACAGGTTTCAATCCACTCTGGATCTCACTGGTAACGGCTCTGCTACCACCAGTTATGACTTCGAGAATCCGATCAACTTGGCCGAGGACGAAGGTGAAGATGATTGCGAAGTGCCTGGTGAACTCGCAAGACTGCTACTTCAAGAAGAGAGGGCCATTCAGCCGCATGAAGAGCCGGTGGAAACAGTGAACCTGGGTACTGAGACAGATAGGAAAGAGGTCAAGATTGGTGCCAATCTAGAGCTCAGCGTGAAGCAACGATTGATCCAGATGCTACATGATTACATGGAGATCTTTGCTTGGTCCTACGAAGACATGCCTGGTTTGGATGCCGACATTGTAGTTCACCACTTGCCAACCAAGGAAGACTGCCCTCCGGTAAAGCAAAAGGTCCGCCGCATGCGTCCAGAGATGTCCGAAAAGATCAAGGCTGAGGTTATGAAGCAATTCGATGCCGGGTTTCTTGCAGTGACCTCTTACCCTCAGCGGGTTGCTAATGTGGTGCCAGTGCCGAAGAAGGACGGTAAAGTCAGAATGTGTGTCGACTACAGGGATTTGAACAGGGCCAGCCCTAAGGATGATTTTCCTCTACCTCACATCGACGTTCTTGTTGACAATACTGCTCAACAAAAGGTGTTCTCCTTCATGGATGGTTTTTCAGGGTATAATCAGATCAAGATGGCTCCGGAAGATATGGAAAAGACTACCTTTGTGACTCAGTGGGGCACCTTTTGCTACAAGGTCATGCCGTTCGGGTTGAAAAATGCTGGGGCAACCTACCAACGTGCCATGGTTGCTTTATTTCATGATATGATCCATCATGAGATTGAGGTATATGTTGATGACATGATTGCAAGGTCCCAAACTGAGGAGGAACACCTTGACCATCTGCGGAAGCTGTTTGACCGACTGAAGTTATACAAGCTGAGGTTGAATCCCAACAAATTCACCTTTGGGGTGAGGTCCGGAAAATTGCTAGGTTTCATTGTAAGCGATAAAGGTATTCAGGTGGACCCTGCCAAGGTAAAAGCCATACAAGAGATGCCAGCTCCCAAGACAGAGAAAGAAGTCAGAGGCTTTCTGGGACGACTGAATTACATTGCCCGATTCATCTCACATCTAACTGCTACTTGTGAGCCAATCTTCAAATTACTGAAGAAAGATCAAGTAGTACGTTGGAACGATGAATGTCAGGCTGCTTTCGAAAAGATAAAAGAGTACCTCCAAGAGCCGCCCATTCTTATGCCACCAGTGGAAGGGAGACCTCTGATACTATATTTGACAGTGCTTGCTAATTCAATGGGGTGTGTGCTGGGTCAGCATGACGAGTCTGGCCGAAAAGAGCATGCTATTTATTACCTGAGCAAAAAGTTTACCGACTGTGAGTCTCGTTACTCACTGCTCGAGAAAACTTGTTGCGCTCTGGTATGGGCTGCTCACCGGCTGAGACAGTATATGCTGACTCACACCACTTTGTTGATTTCAAAGATGGATCCCATCAAGTAAATATTCGAAAAGCCTGCTCTGTCTGGAAGAATAGCAAGATGGCAAATGATCTTGACGGAATATGATATCCAGTACACAACTCAGAAAGCAATCAAGGGAAGTGTATTGGCAGATCATTTGGCACACCAACCTGTGGACGATTACCAATCCTTGAACTTTGATTTTCCAGACGAAGAGATCATGGTGGTAACTGATTGTGAAGTGCCTGGACCGGATGAAGGACCTGAGGAAGGATCCCGATGGTCTATGCATTTTGACGGAGCCTCCAACGCTTTGGGTAACGGCATCGGCGCTGTAATCATATCTCCCAAAGGAACTCATACTCCACTCACCGCCCGATTGTGTTTCAACTGCACCAACAATATGGCAGAATATGAGGCATGTATCATGGGTCTTCAAGCTGCAATCGACTTAAGGATCAAGTTTCTGAGTGTCTTCGGAGATTCCGCTCTCGTGATCAATCAGATCAAAGGCGAGTGGGATACGAAACACCCAAATCTTATTCCTTACAAGGAGTATGTGTTGACTTTGCTTCCCCACTTTGAAGAGATAACTTTTGAGCACTTCCCGAGAGAGGAGAATCAGCTAGCGGACGCACTGGCTACGATGTCTTCAATGTTCAAAGTTAAATGGGACAATGAGGCTCCCAGGATCATTATCTGGAAATTGGATGAACCGGCATACTGCTGCGATCTTGAGGCCAAAGAGGTAACCGAGAAACCCTGGTATCATGAGGTGAAGAGATACTTGGAAGCTCAGGAATACCCTGAAGGTGCATCTGTCAATGACAAGAAGTTCATGAGAAGGTTTGCAGCAAAATTCTTCCTCAGCAACGGCATTCTCTACAAATGGAATCATGATTCAACTCTACTGCGTTGTATGGATAAGGCTGAAGCAGAGAAGATCATGATAGAACTGCATGAAGGTACATTCGGGACACATTCCAGTGGACATACCATGGCAAAGAAAATCCTTCGGGCAGGGTATTTCTGGTCCACAATGGAAGCCGATTGTTACCAACACTCTCGAACTTGTCATAAATGCCAGATCTATGCTGACAAGGTGCGCATCCCTCCGGTTCCTCTGAACATCCTGACGGCACATTGGCCTTTTGCAATGTGGGGCATTGATATGATCGGCGAGATCTGACCGACGGCATCCAACGGGCATCGCTTCATCTTGGTAGCAATCGATTATTTCACGAAGTGGGTTGAGGCAGCTTCCTACGCCACGGTAACCAAGAGCGTCGTGGCACGTTTCATCCGGCATAATCTGATCTGTCGGTACAGAGTCCCGGAAAGAATCACTACGGACAATGGTACCAATCTTAATAACAAGATGATCACTGAGCTCTGCGAGCAATTCAAGATACAGCACCACAACTCTTCTCCCTACCGGCCGAAGATGAATGGGGCTGTAGAGGAAGCTAATAAGAATATCAAGAAAATTGTGCATAAGATGATAGTGACCTATAAAGATTGGCACGAGACGTTACCGTTCGCTCTTCATGGGTACCGTACCTCAGCAAGAACGTCGACCGGGGCAACACCCTTTTCCTTGGTCTATGGCATGGAGGCAGTCTTGTCGATTGAAGTCCAGATACCCTCTCTCCAGATAATGAAGGATGCAGGCTTGAGTGAAGATGACTGGATCCAGACTCGACTTGATCAATTAAACCTGATTGACGAAAAGAGACTCACCGCTATTTGTCATGGTCAGACGTACCAAAAACGGATGATCAGAGCATTTAACAAGAAAGTCAGACCACAAGAGTATCAAGTTGGGGACCTGGTGATCAAGCGCATCATCCTTCCTCAAAGTGATCCCCGGGGCAAATGGACCCCTACATACGAAGGGCCATTTGTGGTTAAACATGTGTTCTCAGGAGGAGCCATGATTCTAACCACCATGGATGGTGACGACCTTCCTCACCCCGCCAATGCAGACATAGTAAAAAGATACTACGCATGAATAAAAGACCCGCTAGGTTGACATACCTAGGCAAAAATAAGGGCTTCCCGGCGAACCAAAAGGGTTCGGGCAAAAATAAGGGATGAAATGAAAAAATCTGTATACCCGGCAAGTCGAAAACCTGAAAAGGCGGCTTGGGCAAAAATGGGTATCCCGGTGGACTGAAAACCCGAAAGGGCGGTCCAGGCAAAAGTTAGGGATAAAGCGTAACACTATGTCTCATTGGATCACCTTGCATCCAGAATTCGGCATCAACTATTTGGCTCAGACTTCGGCATCGACCAGTCAGCTTCATCTTCAACTAAGCAGCAAAGTGATGAGACGCTTGAAGACATAAAGGCGATAGCAGAGTTGGAACCCAATGGGAATATTATGCACATAGCTGTTTTGTTTCCTTTTCAAAATTGTATAAACTCTATGTTATTCGGCGGCATTCTCTTACTAGGATGTCAGCCTCTTGTACAAAAACGCCTATTCACAGGCAAATTTCAAAATCAATACAAATTCACTTTTCCATACAAATTGCCATTGTTTTTCCTTTTTCTGTTTTGTCTTGCGAAGAACGTCCAATGTTCATTTTTGATATATGCATTTGACATTAAATTGCTGATTCATAAATATTTGCATATGAAACAAAAGACTAATTACAGGTGACATCAGAAACAGGGGCAGTGTAAAGTTATCTAATGCAGTCTGGTTGCTTTGTCCGCCAAGGTACCAAGGTAGGATCAACTGAAGGATGTGACCAAGTTATCTCGACTCCCCACAGAGTAAGACAAAATGGCAACTTTCCTCCAGCGGAGTATAGGCATTCATTAGCAAGCATCCCCGGCAGTCTTGATCTAAGATTGTTCCCCGGCGGAATATCAATACCCCAGTGCAATTCCAAAAGTTTCCCCAGGAAAGTGGAATCCATATCCCCAGCAGGTCTTAAAGCTTATCCCAGTAGATTCTGGAAGCTTATCCCCTCCAGAGTACTGACGTCTCTCCCGAGATTTATTCAAAGTTATTCCTCATAAGGGCTTATAACTAGGTTATCCTCAGCTAATTGCCACGGAAGATCGCCCTCGGCAAAATTCTTCCTATTCCCAGCGGAGTTCATCAAAGTTCCCCAACATAACTTATCAACACAACCCCCAGCGGAGTTTATCTTTGGTATCCCCAGCGGAGTTTATCATCATTATCCCCAGCGGAATCCATCATTAAAATCCTCAGTAAAGCTCTCGTCAAACTTCAGCAAAGTATCTTTTCCACAGAGCAATTCCCCGCAGAGTGACCTCTCCAACAAGTTTATTCCCCAACGGAGTCACCTTCTCCTACCAGTGTATTCTTGCAACCATCATCCCCAGCGGAAGCAAAGAGCTCTACTCTTCAACGTCAGCCCAGGATTTAATTCCCCGGCCGGTCGTCAAGGATTTATTTTCCTAGACGAAAATACATTCATAAACATTTCACATTTCATACATCTTGCTTACATACATAATAAAGTGCATACAACACTATCTCATGTTGAACATCATGACATTATGCATTTCATACTTCATGACATTGCATACAACTGATGTTTTTGCCTTTTCAGGGAAAAAAGACAATCCCAAAGACAACTACCTTCAACTATCACAATTCCAGATTCGACTCCTGTATCCAGCCAGGGCATATCTGTTGACCACATTTCCAGACTCGATTCCTGTATCTAGCCAGGGCACGTCTGAGGAGTTTGAAGATTCGATTCCTGCATCCAGCCAGGGCATATCTATCAACTATCACAATTCCAGATTCGACTCCTGTATCCAGCCAGGGCATATCTGTTGACCACATTTCCAGACTCGATTCCTGTATCTAGCCAGGGCACGTCTGAGGAGTTCGAAGATTCGATTCCTGCATCCAGCCAGGGCATATCTATCAATTATCACAATTCCAGATTCGATTCCTGCATCCGGCCAGGGCATAATCTGTTGACGACTATTTACGGATTCGATTCCTGTATCCAGCCAGGGCACATCTGTGAGTAACCGATTGTAGATTCGACACCTGTATCCGGCCAGGGCATATCTGCATGAGGAGATTGAAGATCAAACACCTGTAACAAGCCAGGAAAACATCTGTCTTTCTCAAATACACAAGTTCTCGCTAAGGAATCTCTTAGGCGATCAACACTTCCAAATGGCATCTATAAGCCCATTCCCGACAAGGTTCTGTCACATCTCCAGATGGCATCTATAAGCCCATCTCCCTATCCACCATCTCTCTAAATGGCATCTATAAGTCCATTCCCGACATCACATTGTTGATACTCCAACATGCGAGTGCAAATTTTTGGGCACTCTAGTGTCCAATCTCCTTTTACCCTCGAGTCACGAAAGGCAAGCTTGCCAATCTAACTCTTCAGGTTCAAGAAGATTGAACAGGGGCAACTGTTGTACCCCAAAATTTTCCCTCCCATTTCCTCAACATTTTCTCATCACAAGACCCTTGAAGCTCAAGATCCAATTAGGGTTTCCTCTGCTCAAGACTTCTCCTTGCACTGCTGACCCAAATTACGGTTTGAGTTTGCACAAAGATATTTTGAACTAAAATGCCTAAGAGGACTTTCATGCTTCATGTTGGACTCCCAAGTTTATCCATACCAAGTTTCAAGTCTTGATTCCAAATTTTGCCCAGTCAATTGGACAGTTGACCTAGAAATCAACTGTATTGGGGAAAAGTCAACTGTGGCCAATTGACAGTCAAATCTCATGAAAATTGACCCACATCAACATTATGAACTCACATGGACCATTTGATCAAGTTTGGATCACAATTCCACAAGAAATTTGATCAGATCACCAAAAGGGCAAAATGGTCATTTTTAGGGTTTTTGACTGCACAAAGGCAATTTTTGACTGTTTGACCTAGCCAATGGCAAACCAAGCTCACATATGGACTCAAGGACCCCATGGAATTATCTTGACATGCTCAACAAATTCAAAAGATCCCAAATACACAAGATTGACAGTTGAATTTCCCAGTTAATTGGTCAATTTTGACTGTATACTGAAAAGTCAAACTTTGACTTTTTGGTCAAAATCAAGGGTCAAGATTCATTTTCATCAAAACATGCCAAATCATGAAACTTGTTCATCAAGAAATCAAGAAATGCAAATTAGGGTTTGAAATGAAGATTTTTCATAACTTAGAATTTTTCTAAGTTATGAAAAACCCTAATATTTTCCTAACTTTGTCCCACTTTCTCACCAAGATTCATTTGGATTCAAGAAAAAGTCAAAACATGAAAGTTGTAGCCTATTGCATAATCTACAACTTTGATTCACAAAGTTTTACCAAAAGAAGCTTGTAGCTCAAGTTACAATTTTTGGAACAAGGGTACCAAACCATTCTTAACTTTGAGAAAATTTGACCTATTTTAGGCAAGGTTTTTACCTAACTTCAAGACCATTTTTCATACACTTCCACTTGGAATTTCAATTTGCATTTCAAAGATGGATTGTAGTACACATTCCAAGCTTTCCAAAATTTCCAAGAACTTCTCAAACACCCTTGTGGTTAGGGAGAATCGAATTTGGCAATATGGGCAAAAGTCACTTTGTTCATGGCCAATTTCATGTTCATAACACTATGCATTTTCAAACTCAGCTTGCACAACTTGATTACAAGCCTTTTATCTCATCCACACTCAATAATTTAATGCAAAACCTTTGTGTCCTAGAATTATCTTGTTCATTAAACCATTACACAAGAGATTAACCTTAAAATGGAAAAAGCATTTTAGCCATTTTTGAAAAGATTGCTTTATGTCAAGATCACATATCTTTGAAGTACAAAGAAATCTCTGAGGCACAAGTTATTAGACATATCCCACTGATCAAGACAAGGCTTTACATCATGTTTAGGGGGCCTGCATAAGCTGGTAACAAAGACTTGGCATTTTGACTTAAGAAGGAAGAAACATTGCATAACATGGACCAACTTTCATATCAGCAAGAAAACCCTTAAGCAAACTTATCAAACATATTCAAGACATTCATTCTGAGCTAGAACACGACCCTAACATCTCCAATACCTCCTCATTCCCAGAATCACCCTCAAACTGCTCAAAACAGGGCATCCCTACAGTTTGAGTTCCATAGCCCAAACCTTCCATGCTTTCTTGCTGAAAACACATCAAACACATTCCATAACATCCCTTGAAGCTAATCAAAACCTCAAACACGACCTGTAACACTCCCAGGCAACATCACCATTTTCATTTTCTTGTTTTGCAGTTGAAGTTCTATAGCACGATTCAAAAGGTTTCAAGACAAAGTAAAGCTTGGAATAGCATCCCTGGACATCAAGGAAGCTGTACCAATCATCATCTTGCATTGAAGACACCTCAATCACCAGATACAACTTCAACTGAACAGGTAAGTTCATGAACTCGAATCTCTCTATCCAGGCATTGTTAGCTTTAGGTTTGTGAAAAAAACATGTCACATTCATAGCCCTGAACATGTCCATGTAGTTAGATTTCATTTATATTATGTATGCTTAGAGAATTTTAAGTCTGAACATGGCATAAAAACTAGGTCAGGATTTGGGGGAGAAGAAATTCTCTCTCATTTCTGAGAGTTAGATTGACTTTTTTATATGTCTAGAATCGTGGCTTCAAGCTCTACAGGTTTCATGTTGGAAGATTTGGCAAAAGATCAAAGAATCAGGAGTTAGGGATTTGAGAAGAAAGGCGCGTGTTTTTTGAATTTGTTTGTCTGAAGGTTGAAGACAACAACCTTCTGGGCTGGGCTTTGTTTGTTATTTCTTTTCACACGATGTTTTTACTTCTGCACCCCCTGAGCCCATTTTGCTTATTTTTATGACTTTTTGACTTTTTCTTTTTTGGTTTGACTTATTTATTTTTTCTTATGATATTAAAAATATAAAAAATATTTTTTACACCATTTTCATATTTATTAAGTATTTATTTGTTTAGGTTAACATTTGTACATAAATAAATAAATATATATACTTTTACTTAAAATATTAAAAAATAGTGCAAACACATTTTATTTTCCATTTTTATTTCATTTTATCTTTTGAAAATATTTTATATAAAATATACTTTTTTTTATAAATATTAAATATTATTATTCTTGTATATAATATATATATATTTAGTAAATAATACAAATATATATATATATATATATATATATATATATATATATATATATATATATATATATATATATATATATATATATATATATATATATATATATATATATATATATATATATATATATATATATATATATATATATATATATATATATATATATTAGGTTAAAATACAAAATATACATATTTTTATTTTTTATTAATATTTAATATAAAAAATACCTTTTTGACAAATATACTTCATTTTTATTTTATTTTTGTATATAATAAATAAAATATTGTACATATTAAATAATACATTTTATTTAATAAAATTAGGGTTTTGCCCTAAAATACATAAAAAAACTCCAAAAAATAATCCTTTTTATTTTGTTTATTTGACATATAAAAATACCTTTTTTTCATACACATAAAAAACATTTTTGCATCTTGCATATTTATTCTTGTTTTATTTAATTTGTGCAATCAAGTATCTTGTAAATAATTCAATATTGATGTAATAGTTTAGGTTTAAAATTCCTTGTCAAAAATCCCCATTTGAACATTTGTACCCCCCTTCCCATATAGTGTGTTGTAATAGCTTAGTAACTTTATTTTTCGCACTTTATTGCTTTCTAATTATACCATGTTAGAATTAGGGTTTGTATGCGAATCAAAAACAACAAAAATAGTTTGACCTAATTTCAAGATAAACAAGCATGAAAATGGACAACACTTATCACACTTGCACCCCTAGGGTATTCCACTTGTTGCCTTCAATAAATGGGCCATATTGCATGTTAGGTCTCTTTGGGCAAAACAAACACAAATCAAATGATCATAGTCCCTCGATGACGCTTTCGAAAAGTTGCCTAAAAATGATCAAGTCCCTTAAAGGAATTGTCCAAAGATACTTGGCACCATTGCAATTATGGTCTAAACGATGACCCGCGCCCGTCCCTTTCACATCCTAACACAAGATTGTCCACCAAATACAATGGTGGAACAAAATTGTTAAAAGGGTTAAAACATAGCAATAATCTTTGAGAAATTTAGGAGTAGACAATCTCTTAGTTACTTGAATCAAACTTACAAAAACAAAACACTTGCCTATTTTTCTAAAACCACACCTCACAACACTTTCAAAAATAAAATTTCAAAAACAAATGAAAACCTTTTCAAAAGACATACACCTTTGTATACATCCCAACATGGATCATTACAAAGGTTGCCACCATATTGGCTTCTTTTCAAAACATTTTCAAACCCACACACACAAGAGCACCATTTCAAATAATTGAAACAAAAGGCAAGTTGATCTAAGCAAGTAACTAAGAGCCCATGGATAACCATGGATAGAAAGGGTGCTAATACCTTCCCTTTCTATAATCTACTCCCCGAACCCAAGAAAACATCTCAAAGGTTTTTGCTGTGCTTTTTAAACCTTTCCTTAGGATAAAATAAAAAGTCGGTGGCGACTCTTGCTCAACCGAAACATTTGCGAAAACAAACGCAAAACCATAGTCAGTTCTCCCACCGTATCACACTTTGCAGGTAATTATCAGTTGAATAATGGAAGAAACAATAGAAGATAGAAGATTTCAAGAAACTTAGGCTTTAGATTTATTTTCTTTTCATTTGTTGTAATAAATATTATTGTAAACACTGTATATAAATTTACAATATTCGAATAACATTTGTAACAATATTTGAAATAAATAAATAAAAATCTTTGTCAAATAAGAAATCTTTACTGTCAAATATTTCCTTCTTTCCTTTGCACTGTCTATTTAATTATTTAAATCTCTTGAATTAAAATAACTGGAAATACATCCCAATAATTTTAACTCAGATAAAATAAATAATCAACAAACTTTGCAGTCTCGCAACCTTGCATTAACCACAATACGCCAGGCATTCCAATTAATCATATGCTTTGTACAGTTAAACAAACAAACATCCATACACCTTTCACTTCATTGATCAAACCAATGCTTCAAACTTTCAATCAAAAGCCTCAGCTCCTATCCCAGATGTTTTGGTTTTGAGAAACAAACAGCAATCTTGAACAAGCGTAAAAACAATGTAACAGTCAATTGAAATACCGTGGATTCAAATTCTTCTGAGAAATACGAGTGAAAAACCCTAATTCCAGATTTGCCGTTAAAGAAAAGTCTGCTTGATCAATTACTGAGCCGATCTCAACAAAATCAATAGAAACCCTAATTCTGGATAGACTGATAAGAAAAATTCGTTTGACTGATTCAAAATCAATGGAAACCCTAATTTTGGATTGACTGATAAAGAAAAATCTGTTTGACCGAATCTTGAGCCAATCTGAAAAAATCAGGGAAAACCCCGAAGTTGTGATTTCTTGTGAAAAAGGGAGGGAAAATTTTGGGGTACAACATTGATCATGGTTTAAAAAAAATAGTTATGGGCTTGATTCTTTCCATGTTATCACGTTCCCTACTTCTCCTCTATATATACAAGCCATGTGCAAGCACAACACACGCATAGACAGCCTGAAGGAAGCTCTATAAAAATCTTCACAAAATACCAAAGTTGTGAAATTCGAAATCCAACCTTTCAAGCTATATTGATCCAAACCAAGCATTCCATCAACTCCCTGGATGCTACAGGAGTCCATTCTAATCATCACACAAGTCCAACGCGATATATCCCTGTTTTGGTATTTTTCATGATCTCAAACTTTCTCTACATACGATATAAATAATTTTTATATGCATACAGATGTTCATATTGATGTTTGCAAATGTTTAGGTCCATTACTTGCAAGGTTTGGCATGAGGACAAAGATTTTCCATTTTAGGGAAATTTTTTAGGCGTGAGTGGTTCTCAATGATAGAGGCCATTTCAGAAAGAACTAACCCCGTGGTTGAATTCGCAGACCCCAATTTAGGGGGGGTAGCCTAAATCTTGAGCCTTGATTTTGCTTTTTGCAGGTTTTAAGATTTTGATATGGCCAGAAAAGGTGACTGGAGGTTGACTCTGGCACCACTGCAAATTGTTGACTCCGGTGGAGTCCGCATGGCAAAATGATATAACTCTATTAGTCCATTTAAATCTTATTGGGCGCGCGTTTTTAAAATTAAAGAAAATTGATTGATTTTTTATATTATATTATCTTATTGTCTTTATCAACGAATAAACAAAAAGGCGCAGTGGCAACGCAGTGTGTGTTAAGGTGTTACATGTGTGAGAAGTCAGGGGTTCGACCCCTGCCTCTTACATTTTAATTTTTTTTCCTAACTTTGCTTGCAGATCTAGGCTCCCAGTGGCCAGACGCATACCATACACCTTCAAATTATAACCATCAGATCATAGTTGATTTAGATCCAAGAGCTTCAACATGAGATTCACGATGTGCCCGCAAGGCTTCTCCTCACCAGATTCCAACGCAGATGGGCTTCATCAAGACATGGGCCTAGCGAAATTCCAGACTGCACCCCCATTTTCTTCATAACATCAGGCCCATTTGCATATTCTATTTTATTTGTTTTATCATTTATTTCATTTAATCATTTTTTCCATAATAATATAAAATCATAAACATAATAATAATAGACTTAGGACTTTTCTAAATAATTTTAATTTTGTAAATTAATTAAATTAATTATTTTGACTTTACTTTATCAATTTAAAATCAATTAGAATTAGATTTATTTCATTCAATATTTTCTTAATAAAAATACAAATATTAGAATTAGGCTTAAAAGATTGGAAATGCACTCAAGATCCAAAAATGCACTCACAAGAAGTTATGAATTTGGACATTATAGGTCATTTTTGAAAGTCAACAAAAACACCTTTTTTACCAAAACTTATAACTTGAGAATGGAATATAAAAATGAGATGAGACAAAAAGGGTTGCTTAGAGGACATCTCAAGCTTTCTAAAAAGTCCAAGAACACCTCCAAAAGTTAAAAATTGAAGAAGTTATACATTGTTGAAGTTAGACTTTTTTGCAAAATTGCCAAAAGTCAACTATCCCCAAAACATCAAATTTTGTCAAATGGGCCCATTCTTTTCCACTTGATTTGAGTTTGCATCGTTGCCCACGTGCTCTAACTTCAGCCATGTGTCCACATCACCTTTTTATTATTTAATTTGATTTTTATTTGAATTAATTTATTTTAAATCAAAAAAAATCATATAAAATCTAAAACCTTGATAACATATGATCTTTTCGCTATTTCAGGCTTTGATTACAGTTATTATCATCATCAAATTCGTATCAAATCAAATCATGTGCAAAAAGATTGGAATTAGGCAAATTTGGCAAGTTTGTAAATGGGAATCAAATCCAATTCATGTGCATTGATATGAAGAGATTTGATCCATGTTTCTTACCCTAATGTAGTATACATTACATAAGGAAGCTAAAGGATACGAAATAAGGGTTGGCAAGCGTTGGAAGAGGCAGAACAAGAATTGAAAAAATCACAAAAAAATGAGAGATCAAAGTCAGGGTTAGAGGCAGTTTCAGGACACGAGACTTGTTCCAATCGCTTCCTGAGCATTCACACAAGCTACCTGGATCAAAACCAAGCATTTTCATACTCCCTAACACACTGTAAGTCGCATGATAGTCACCCCTGTTCTTGAATTCGATTTGATTTGTTCTTGCATCATTTGAGAAAACTAATGGCATATTCATAATCACAAGAACATTTCCAAACTTTTTGCACCATTTAATTTCATTTATATGATTTGTACTGCAATTCGCCATAGCTAGGTTTTGCTTGGAGTTTTTGGGCATTCTTGTTTCAGGAACAATTGACCTCCATGAAGGGTATGGTTATGACCGGGAGGATGAGACGAACACAACTATGCCCTTGAAGCTCATTTTTATGGCCTGTACAGGATTTGGGAGATGGACATGCCTATAGCTACGGACTTTTGTCCGTCGGTATAGGTATTTTATGTTTTAGCCACGGACGAGAGGTTGGGGATGATACGTGGCATCCCATTACTGTCCAATTCAAATATCACGCGCGCTTTTTGTTTTTTTTCTGGCAATTATTTTGTTTTCATATATTATTATTAGTGTATATCCTAATAACAATTGAAACAGCTTGGCGTAGTGGTGGACATAGCATGTGAATTCCCCTTAGGACCTGGGTTCGAATCCCAGGTCCCCCTCTTTCTCAATGCTATTATTTTTCAGGTGATTCAATGCATGCTCTAGCTTGCAACCTACCATGTGCCCTCATCCATCCAAATTCCAGATGGCCATTGTCCAGATCTGATGGCCAGGGATTGAAGGTCCACAAAAGCGCTGGTCAATGCACGTGTACCAGATCCAAAAAAGTCAAAAGGGCCGGCAATATTGGGCTTACAAAATTTCTACTCACACCTCAAAACAGGCCCAATTCTACTCTTCTCTTTTATTTTATTTTGCTATTTTATTTAAATTGTTTATTTCATTTATTTAATTTTCTAACCAATCAAAATTCTTTTTTTTATCAAATAAAATCACAAAAAAAATATTTTTTATTTCAATCAAATTTTAAACTTTTATTTTTCTTAATAAATTTATTAATTGATTAGGTTTTTAATTAGAAAACTTTAATTTATTTTGTAAATAATTTCAATTAATTAGATTTAATAAGATATTAGCCACTAATTTAATCATTTTTAATTTCTTTCCTAAATAATCAAAAACTCCAAAAATAATTTATTTTTCATTTAATTAATTTATTTTATAATTAATTTAGTAATCAATTTAGGATTAATTTCTTTTCTCAAATAAAAACAACAAAAATACAAAAAAAGCAACTTTCTTTCAAAAGGGTCAAAACCCTAAAATTCGCACTCGATCTAATTTCTCGCGTGCTTTATTTATTTTTATCATATTAATGTACCTGCTCCCGGATTGTAATAGTTAAATAGGACATTTAATTATTTTTATCGCTTTATTTTATTTTTCAAAGGGTTTGTCTTTGGCGATGTAAATACCCGACGCCTTGTAATTTAAATTCGGTATTTTATTTCTGCAAAGTATAACTGCTAGATGTTTGATAATAGGGTTTTCATGACAAGACTGAATGTTAATCGTAAAATCAAATTAGATCACCCTTAACATGTGCAAAGATAAAAATAACTGAAAACGACACACTCGCACATGCGCACTCCTAGGGTACACCCCACTTGGTTGCCTTCGTACACGGTCATTAAGTATAGGTCGTTTTAGAGGTCGTCCTCTTGTCTAAAAGATCATAGTCGCCTCGAAACGGTTGCCTCAGATGTTGTTGCCTCAAACAAATGATCTAAGACATTAGGGTTACCGCTAAGGCGTCCTAACATTGCTTTAGTGACCGTATGTCCCTCATTCGAATTGACCCTTAAACTCCAACGACGGTGCTACCTACTCATCAATAGTAGGATAGCATTGTCTAAAGGAAATTAGCATAGAACGATTCCTTTTTCGAGTAGGTAGATGGTTATTAGATACTTGCGCTTTTAAAAAACAAAAACTTTTCACACTTACACTTTTCGAACAAAGTTTTCAAAAACACTTCATACGCTCTTGAGGATAGAAGCAAGAGTTAAATCAAAGTTTCAAAACAAAAACTTTTTTCAAACCCACAAGCACAGAGAAAACAATTTTGAAAACATTTGAGCAAGTATCTAAGAGCCCGTGGATAACCACGGATAGAAAGGGTGTTAACACCTTCCCTTTCTATAATCTACCCCCCGAACCCAAGAAATGTCTCGAAAAAGGAATTTTTCTGTGCTTTTTTCCTTTCCTTGTTGGATAAAATAAAAGTCGGTGGCGACACTTGCTTACCGCGATATTTTGCGAATAACAAATGCAAAACGCAAACCAGCATTCCAAAAACAGTCAGTTCTTCCCATCGTATCACACTAATGTATCTGTTGATGGAATGTAATAGAATTAACTAGGGCTCTTTACTGCTTTTCTTTATTTTCCTCCAAATTTTTTGGACATGTAAATATCCCCCTCCCTAAAGCATTATGATAGCGTAGATTTAAATTCCTGCACTTTAAATTCTTGTACATATTAACTGCTAGACTAATAGGATTGTATGGCAAGAATAAAATTAAACGCTAGCAAACTTAACACAAAAGACTAAAATAACTGAACATAACACACTTGCACATATACACCTCTAGGGTACGCCCACTTTGGTTGCCTTTTAGAAAATAAAATAGTCATGTCCCTCAAAAGTGGGGATGCTTTAGCAAATACCCTTAAATCAAAAGATCATAGTCCCTCGATGACCCTACAGTGTTGCCTTTCGTTAAATGATCGATTCCCTTAAACAAAATTGCAAAAGCGTCTCCATATGTTGCCTTTATGACCGTACGTCCCTTTGAATGTCCCTCAAACATCCAACGATAGGGCTATCTAATCACTAATAGTAGGATAGCACTGTCTAAAGGATAGGAGGAAAAGAAAAACCTTTTTGAGTATAAGTAGATAGTTCATACATGCTTGATCAAAAACAAACTATTACACTTACACAAAACATTTCAAAAACACTTTCAAAAAACGCTTTATCAACACTCTTGAGGACTGATACAAGAGTTATCATAAAGCGAATTGTCGCACTAAGGCATTTCAAGATACTTTTCAAAATCACAAAGCACAAGGTATTTAAAAAATGAGTTAAGCATCTAAGAGCTCGTAGAAAACTATGGATGGAAAAGGTGCTAACACCTTCCCTTTCCATAATCTACCCCCCTTACTCATAAATAATCTCGAAAGGTATTTTTATATTCTTTTCACCCTTTCCTTTGTTGGATAAAAGAAAATCCGATGGTGGCTCTTGCTTACTGCAACATTTGCGAACACAAACGCAAAACCTGTGAAAAAGTCGATTCTTCCACCGTATCACAGAAACACTACACATTTTAGGACGCAATGCAATGATACATGCTTAAATGCTTCACTAGGAAATGACAAAATAAAATAACCGCCATAGGTCACCGGCCTCGCAAGAACAAATTGCAAACTTCATTGGGGAAAAAGGTCAAAACGTTGATTTTGTACCAGAGCTCTACTGGGGATGAACATTGTTGAGGTACTAGTAACTACTGGATTTAAAAGGAGAATATCATTCAACATTGCTAAGAACAAGCATACATTTCAACATGAATCCAAAATTTCGGCTTTCTGGATACAACAATCCACAAACACGAAGGTTATTCCTACCAACGAGACCACACTGGGGATAAAACAGATTTCGGCTTCGGCCAAAAAGGGAAATTAGAGAAATCTCCTTATCACACACCAGCTAAGTTGGTCATCACCACAGAATAACTCACAAGCTCCACGGGGGAATCACGGGTCTCAACCATGCTTTTCAAGGCCATCCACATCTAAAGAAGAAAACTTCACTGAGGAACAAGGCAATTCATTAGGAAAGTAAGGCGGATTCCAAAGAGATTTCATCAATGCCAACCTTGTGGGAGAAACACTCTCGAGTTCAAGGACATCACTTGGGGAGAAATGAAATCTTGAAAAACGGGCCAACAAGCACTTCACGGAGACATAAGGCACTCATGTCCAATTCACTAGAGACGCACAAATCTCGGCCAGGCCTTACCAATCTTCCACTGCAGAAAGAAAACCTCACTGGGGAAAATATTCATTGGTGAAAAGTCCATTTCAAACAAGAGTGGTCTTATCATCGCAATCACTAACTTTATCGGGGATGCACAAACTTCCTGCAGGTTAGAAAGTCACAGACCTCATGGAGGACAGGGGATCAGGTTTGGTCTTCTGGGACTTAAAGATTACTTCACGAGGACAAATCAAGGAAACTTCATGAGGATAATGATTCTCAAGAGGGGTTCTTCAAAGTAAGCCAACTCTGTTGTTGAAGTAAAGTTCCATTTGAATTAACTAGTGGCATGCTATCCTGCATCCAACCACTCTCAATAGGCGATTCTACTGGGGAAACATAGGGGTCTAGGCCCTAGAACCTTCGCAGGCTTCATTGTGAACTCCCAAAAGAAGTACCAATCTGTGGCATACCTTACTAAGGATGGGATATTTCACTAAGGAAAATTAACTTGCAACATGCCTTACTGGGGATCACAAACCTGTTCTAGTTGACCAAAAATATCCACCTCACTAGGGATACATCTATTTCAGAATATGCATAACGAGACCTGCAAGACAAAGAAACACAAAGTGCCCCAGATATAGAATGACGACTTTGTCTGCCAACAGGGTACACAAGTTTTCAAAGCAACTTGCAATTATATCTTACAATGTGTAAAGCCCCTAATTTTTATATGCAATTCTTATAAAAAATTGGACGTCTTTAATGCAAACAAAACAGTAAAATACAAAAAGAAGCTTTTGAACAAAAAAAACACTTTATTGATTAATGATAGGCCTGTAAATAGGCAAGTACATTAAGATACAATTCCTAGAAAGAGGTAATTGTAAACAACAAATTGAATTCAAAGAGTAACAGGCACATGGAAATGCGACAACAGATTCCCTCTAGGTTCCGATCCTACTATCAACCTTACAACATCAACTATATCATCACCTTGTTTCCCATTTTAGATGATTGGACTAATTCCTATTCTTCATAATCACCAATTGTAGCACCAAAATCAAAGAGCTGACGCTGGACGTAGTCATTCGCTTTAATCCCTTTTTTTCCCTTATCTCCCTTTCGGGTTTTCAATCTACCGGGATACCCTTTTTTGCCTAATCCGCACTTTCGTGTTTTTAACTTAGCGGGTGTACTTATTTTCTTTTTCATTCTTTTCCTTTTTGTCCCTAATTTTTTCCCGAACCTTTGTTTCTATTTCTGGTTTGTCGGGATCACTCTTTTTTGCCTAAGCCAGACGACTCAACGGGTCTGTTTATGCGAAGTATTTTTTAACTACGTCCGCGTTCATAGGGAGTGGGAAGTATTAACCATCCATCGTCGTAAGCATCAAGTCACCACCAGAGAAAACCTTCTTTACGATGAATGGTCCTTTAAAATTGGTAGTCCACTTGCCCCTGGGATCACCTTGAGGAAGAATTATTCTTTTCAAAACGAGGTCACCGGCCTTATAGTACTGAGGGCGAACCCTTTTGTCGCATGATTTCTTCATCCTTTTCTGGTACACCTGTCCATGAAAAACTGCTGCGAGCCTTTTCTCTTCAATGAGGTTTAGCTGATCTAGCCTATTCTGAATCCACTCATCCTCATCAAACTCTACCTCTCTCATAATCCTTAATGAAGAAATCTCCACTTCCACAGGAAAAACTGCTTCCATGCCATAAACAAGCGAAAATGAGGTTGCCCCGGCCGAAGTGCGAGCTGTGGTGCGATAACCATGCAAAGTGAAGGGAAGCATCTCGCGCCAATCCTTATAGGTCGCTACCATCTTATGCACAATCTTCTTAATGTTCTTATTGGCCGCTTCAACAGTGCAATTCATCTCCGGTCAATACGGAGAAGAATTATGATGCTTGATTTTGAAGGACTCACAAAGTTCCTTCATCATTTTGTTATTCAGATTAAATCCATTATCCGTAATGATCTTTTCAGGAACTCCGTAACAACATATGATATTGTGCTTGATAAATCGAGTCACCACTTGTTTGGTAACATTTTCATATGATGCAGCTTCTACCCACTTGATGAAGTAATCAATAGCAACCAGAATAAAACGATGACCATTTGACACAGTTGGCTCGATCTTTCCAATCATATTGATTCCCCACATTCCAAACGGCCAGGGAAAAGTTAAGACATTCAACAGTACTGGCGGTGCATGCACTTTGTCAGCATACACCTGACACTTGTAGCAGATTCTGACGTGGTTGTAACAATCATTTTCCATGGTGAACCAATTGTAGCCAGCTTGCAAGATCTTCTTGGCCATAGTGTGTCCACTGGAATGCGTCCCAAAGGAACCTTCGTGCATTTCTTCAATGATTTTCGCCGCTTCTTTCTTATCAGCACATATCAACAACAAACCATCATGGTTTCTTATGTACAATACACCATTACTGAGGAATAACTTGGTAGTAAACTTTCTCAAAACTTCTTGTCAGTAATTGATGCCTCTTCAGAATACTCCCGAGTTTCAAGATACCTCTTGATATCGTGGAACCATGGCTTGCCATCTAGGTCTACCTCAGTTTCATAACAAAATTCTAGTTCATCCAACCTTCTGATTATGATTGAGGGTGCTACATTATCCCACCTGACTTTGAAGATGGATGCCAAAATGTCTAAAGCATCGACCAAATTGTTCTCTTCTTTAGAGATGTGCTCGAATGTAATCTCCTTGAAGTAAGGAATCAACTTCATGACATGTTCTAGATACAGGATAAAATTTTATTGATGAGTTTCCCAATATCTGTTAACCTGACTCATAACGATATTAGAATCCCCGAAAACTTTCAATTGCTTGATTCGTAAATCAATTGCAGCTTCAATGTCGTACATGCAGGCTTCATATCCCGCCATGTTGTTGGTACAGACAAAACAAATTCTGGCGGTGAATGGGATATGAAAACCCGTAGGATAAGTAATAGTGGCTCCAACACCATTTCCCAATGCATTTGAGGCACCATCAAACACAAGCGTCCATAACAAACCTGGTTTGGGTCCTTCCTCTGGGCCAGGAATATTGCAATCCCTGATATACATGATGTCCTCGTCTAGAAATTCGAATTTCATAGGTTGATGAGTAAGATAATCAGCCAACACACTACCCTTGATGGCTTTCTGAGTAGTGTACTGGATATCGAATTCAGTTAAAATCATCTTCCACCTATCCACTCAGCCTGTAAGAGTTAGCTTGTCAAAAACATACTTGATAGGATCCATTTTGGATATCAAGTAGGTGGTATGCGTCAACATATATTGCCTCAGGGGCTTAACAGCCCAAGCCAATGCACAACAAGTTTTCTCGAGCAACGTGTACCTTGATTCACATTCAGTGAATTTCTTGCTTAGGTAATAAATTTCTTGTTCTTTCATTTCGGTCTCATCATACTGACCTAAAACACAACCCATGGAACTTTCGAGCAATGTCAAATACATTATTAAAGGCTTCCCCTCCACTGGAGGCATGAGGATCAAAGGTTCCTACAGATACTCTTTTATTTTATCAAATGCCACCTGGAAATTGTCATTCAACCTGACCATTGACCTTTCCTCAATAATTTGAAAATAGGGCCACGCGTGGCTGTAAGATGAGAGATAAATCTATAAATGTAGTTCAATCTCCCGAGAAAGCCACATACTTATTTTTCAATTCTTGGTTCAGACATTTATTGTATTGCTTTTACTTTTGTAGGATCAACCTCGATACCTCTTTCACTTACAATAAAGCCTATAAAATTTCCATACCTCACTCCGAAGGTGCACTTATTGGGATTAAACCTCGACTTGAATTTCCTCAGTCTTTCAAATAATTTTTGTAGGTGAACAAGATGCTCTTCTTTTGTTTGAGATTTTCGCGATCATGTCATTGACATACACCTTGATCTCTTTATGAATCATATCATGGAAAAGAGTCACCATTTGTTGTACCCCAAAATCACCCCCCTCCCCATTTTTCTTCAAGACATTCTCATGAGGTCTTCAAATGCTCAAGGTTGCCAAAGAATTGATCAGACAAATTCTCCTCCTAATCAATTGGTCCACAACTAGGTATTTTGTTTCTCAAATAATATTGGGTTTCAAAGGTATCAAGTGGTTTTCATGGTTCTCCATAGGTCTTCAATAATTCTCATATCAAGTATCATGCCTTGCATCACAAGTTTTCTTAATCAATTGCTCAGATAATAGAAAATCAACTATATAGGGAAAAAAGTCAACTATGGTCAACATACAGTCAAACTTCAATATTTTTGGTCAACATCAACATTTTGAAGTGATATTCATCATTTGATCAAGGATTTATCATGATTTATCAAGAGATTTCTCAAAATTCAAAAGTTGCTAAATTAGGGTTTTGACCATTTTCTTAGGAGAAGTCAACTAAACTTTGACCAAGCATAACTTTCACACGATTAATCATAAATGTCTCAACCATAGCCTATTTTTAAGGAAATTCAATTTCGTACAACTTTTTCTCTCTTAGATCAAGTCCAAAAAATGCTTCATTTGAGAGATATGTGCCAAAACATTACATGTCATTTCAAAAGTCAACAAAAAGACGCTTTTTGTCAAGGCAACTTACATCAAGATAATGTCTTCAAATGCAAAAATGATCAACATAATGATTGTAGAGGACATCTTGTTTAAGATCACCTTCAAAAGATAAAAATTGAATGATATATGGTCTGTGCAAGTTGGGTAGTTTTTTAGAAAGTGCATAAAACTTCATTTGAGAAATTTTGAACTTTTAGACTAATGAGCCTAACTTTTAAGGTTTAAACATGTTCATAACATGTTATAGGACCTCTAAATCCATTTATACATTACTTTGTTTTTTATTTTATTTATTTTGATTTTATTTAAATTAATTCAAAATAAATCAAATAAAATATGAGTTGATGGACCAAAGGGCGCGTGGGCTTCATTTGGGTATCTTCTAGAAGGGCCAAGGCCTCTTAAGAGCTTTCCAAAACCGTGAAAACATGTTGGGAACAAGAATCTTCAAGATTGGAATGTTTTTAAAACAATTTTGGAAAGATTTCAATATGTTTTCTTTGCAATGAATTATGACATAATGATACAAGATCCTTGCTTTGTTTTGATCCATTTTCATTCCTCTATAAATAAATGCAACACTCAAGTGCAAAAAACAAAGGTGGGTGCCATAGAAGCAAGGTATCAAAATCATAAATTTTCAAAGAAAGGTGCAAACTCGTATCAGAATTTCCACCCACTCTCAATCAAAACCAAGCCTCAAATCATGTTCCTAAAGCTCCCAGGAATCTCACAAAGTCCAGAAACAAATCTATTCACGTCTGGAATAGCTTACACAAGCCCATCGATTTTGGCAATTTTCTTGAATTCGAATATTTTAATCTATGCATATTTAACTAATTTTGTGTGCACATATGAGTTCACCATGGTGTTTAGAACATGTTTGAATAAGAAAATTAAAGATTTAACGCATGGATGATGAGTTACCATGGCTAGGACACGATTGGATTCTCTCTTTGAAACTCCATTTCCACTAATCTATTTCTTTTTTACAACTAAAATCAAAACATTTAAAAATCAGAATATTACATAAAATAAAATAAAAATAGTCTTTTAGGTTTTCTTAATTAACTTTTTTCATTTAATTATATTTTAGGTCTTATTTTTTAATTTGTAAAATTAATTAGAATAATTAGGTTTTTATTAATTATTAACTTAAATTATTTTCTACAAAAATACACAAAAAAATTTCTAACGTTTTAGATTTTAGGACTTTAAAAAAAAATTCTTTGTCATTTAAATTTCTAGAAATAAATGTATAGGTCGCATGGACATTTTCGTAATAGTCGTAGTTTACTTGCTCGCATTTTTTCTTATTATGTAATTGCTCATGGGATGTAATTGCTTAGGATTTATTTCTCGCACCTTTACCTTCTGCACCTATATTATGCTTGCTTGTCTGTATATATTATTGTTAGTAATATGCTTGTATGGCAAGATTTAAAATCAATCTTTAGATAACCCTAATCAAGGTAAATAACTGAACTGAATCATTTGCACACATGCACCTCTAGGGTAGCCTCTCCTTGTTGCCTTCAAAAAAAACAATGGTCATGTCCCTCGAACGCAGGGATACCATTAGCAAATACCCTCGTTTAAAGTCATAATAAAGATCACAGTCCCGCAATATCGCTCGAAGTTGCCTACAAGAAATGATCTTGTCCCTCAATGTTGCCTACAAATATATGATGACAGTCCTTTCAAATTGCTAAGGTATCCCTACATGTTTCCTTCTACGACCATAACGACGACCCTATACTTGTCCCTTCACATCCAATGGATGGGCTACCTACCAACTAATGGTATGGATAGCACCATCCCTAATGGAGAAGGAAACTGATAACGAAAGACCTTTCAGTGGGTAAGATACTCTTAATTGCTTGCTCAAAAACTAAAACAATTTTCACACCTCACACTTTCAAAATAACTACTTTCAAAACAACTACTTTCAAAACGCTTTATAAACACTCTTGAAGACTGATACAAGGGTTATTATAAAGCAGACTGTCTTAGATTGTCATTTTCAAAACATTTTCAAAGCACACACAAAGCAAATTAAAGTGAGCTAAGAAATTAAGAGCCCATAGATAACTACTGATGAAAAGGGTGCTAATACCTTCCATTTTCATAACTTATCCCCCGAACTCAAAATCTTAAAAGGTTTATCCTTTTCTTTTCACCTTTCCTAAGTATTGGATAAAATAAAAGTCAATGGTGACTCTTACTATCCGCAATATTTGCGATAAAATGCATAACCAAAAGTTAGTCTTCCCGTTGTATTATAGAACTGGCGACTCTGCTGGGAATTGGAAATCTAAAAAAGAGGGGTTACCTTAGGGATAGATCACTTTTACTTGCTTTGTTTGTTTGTTTGCTTTATATTTAGGGTTTTTGCTCAGGTTTAATTTCTTGCAAAGATCCTATACTCGGATCTGGGGACATTTTAGGTAAGTAACAATAAATCATGGAAATTGTGCAGTGTACACCGATATGGTTGAAGTGATAGCTACGTTAGTGCAACACATTGGTTTGTACTGGTGTTCCTTGAGTCAGTTGAGGATAACACTAGGCTGTCGTGTGGTGTCATAAGCATTAATTGAACTTTAGAACCTTAATTGACTTAACTTAGCCATTAGAAAGTAGTGAGATGGTCGACTTTGGTGCAGTCCAAAGTTGGTTGATACTCGATGCTACGCTCATTGAGATTCGACTCTCAAGATATTTCGGTGGCAAGTCAGTTTCTCTATTGAAACAATGCTTGAGAGAAAGATCGGTGATATGAGACTCTTAGAACCCGGTTACTATTCTTAGGACAAGTTAAGCCAATTAAACTTCATGAGGGTACTTACATATGAACCTCATGCAAGCCTTTAAACCTAAGGCCTTTTGTGTGATTTTCTTGTGCTGGCTACCTTGTTGCTATCTTGTTTAAACATAACATCATAACATCATAACATAGTATTTTTCACTAACCATTTCAAGGACCAAGAGATTTATCTTTGCTCTGTTTTACAGGTTATGGCCTCCGCTCGCAGAAATACTATCCGGATCAACTTCATAGGAATACCTTCCAAACTCAAAGAATTAGTCTCAAAGGTTACCGAAAGCTCTCACTTCAACAAAAGACATGGTCATTTTCTCAGCTTGGTTATCTCCAGTTTTGAAGAGGCATGATGAGCGTTTTATTTCAATTCTTTGATCCTAAACACCATTGCTTTACTTTCCATAATTATCAGTTGGTGCCTACAATGGAATAGTTCTCTAAGTTACTTGGGGTGCCTATACTGGATCAGATACCCTTCACTGGTTTAGAGAAAGATCCAAGACCTGAAGATATTGCCACAGCCTTGCACCTGAAACCATCCAACATGCATCTAATTGGGAAACCAAGAGTGGGGTTAAAGGCCTCCTTGCAAAATTTCTGATGGAGAAAGCTCAATTGTTTCTAGATGCCATGAGTTTTCATGCTTTCGAAGATGTTTTAGCTTTAATAATCTATGGTTTGTTACTATTCCTCAATCTGAACCAACTTATATATGTAAACACCATCAATATTCCTCACTCATAATCTCGTGCCTACTTTACTCGGAGATATTTTGCATTCTCTTCACACTTGCACCATGAGGAAGCGAGGAACTCTCATGTGTTGTATACCTTTGATATCCAGGTGGTTTATTTTACACCTTCCTCGCTCGATAATGAAGAATGAACAAGGTTTGAGGTGGTCTCAAAGGATAATGTCACTCTCTCATTCAAACATTTATTGGTGTTCCCGATCCCAGGAAGACATCATTATTATTGATCGCTGTGGAGATTTCCCTAATGTGCCACTCTTGGGCATAAAGGGGGTATTACTTACAACCCTTATCTAGCTTTACGTCAGTTTGGTTATGCTCAAAGAGACGGTACTCATGATATACTTATCTGGGGTGTTGTATTCGACTATGACAATTATCTTCAAGGTTACCGACAAAGATTTATCCGTACTTAGGGTATGGTCAATAAGATTGATAGTAGGATTCTAGTGTATAAGAACTCCATCCCTCCGGAGCCCTATCTCAAATGGGTACGAGTTCATGCTCAAAACCTTATGATGCCATATCCTACTGTCCTACCAGCAATTATGGAGCATGTTGTCAGAGGAGACATTTCTCACACCATCCTTCATCCAGACATGCCTACTGACTTTGAAGAATTGCAGAAGTCCTGGATTCAAATCAAGGAAGAACGGGACATCTTTGAGACTCAATTTTATGCAAGTGAGAAGAAAGTGTTGGAGCTAACGAAGTAACTTCACGAGGAGCATAGTCTTAACACATATGTCAACACAAAGAGGAGACATCCATGAGAAACTTAAAGCTTTAGGAGTTTTTAATTTATTCGTATGAAATCTTTTGTATTCACATGAACTTACTAATAAAAATATTGTTTGTGTTTCCTTTTGGTTAACAAATTTAAATCTCATAAGGTCCTTGAAAACATTGCATTTACATATCATGCATAATAGATTTTTCCTTACAGACATGTTTTCTTATCCCCTTACTATTTATTTCAATAAAAGATGGCTCTCGAACAAACTGCGAAAGAACTTCAAGCTCAGAACACTCAATTTCAACAAATGTTCCTGAATCTAGCCAAGGGGCAGGAAGAGATGAAGGCCCTCATCACTAAGGAGAGGGAGGAGAAAATAAATAAACCAGTTGGCATCCTCGACATGGGTAGGAGGCTCAAAGGTATGGTCAAGCGAGCTTTGGAGTTTGAAGAAGAAAATGATGACCAAGAGGAAGTTGATAAAAGTATGAAGGCTGAGAATAACAACAACCAGGGTTCTGATGAAGAAGAAGCAAACTATTCAGATGAACAATATCCTCCGACTGATGACAAATACAAATAGCTGGAAGATCGTCTCAATGCCATGGAGATCTAGAGAGTTCTTGGGTTGGATTTTGAAGAGTTGGGTCTTATCTCAGGGGTTGTTATCCCTCACAAGTTCAAGGTCCCCGTCTTTGCCAAATATGATGGTGTGTCTTATCCTAAACTTCATTTTAGGTCTTATGTTCGGAAGATCCAACCTCATACCGCTGACAGAAAGTTATGGGTACACTTATTTCAAGAAAGCTTATTGGGAACACAATTGGAATGGTTCTATCAACTGGAAGGGACCAATATTCATACCTGAGAAGATTTGGCTGCTGCTTTCTACAAGCAGTACCAATATAATGATCTTGCACCAACCCGCATGCAACTACAGAGTATGTCCATGGGTTTTTATGAAAACTTCAAAGAGTACACCCAGAAATGGAGAGACATTTCAGATAGGGTTCAACCTCCTTTATTTGAAAGGGAATTGGTTGACATGTTCATGAGCATGTTGATAGGTCCTTTCTATAAACACCTACTTGGAAGTTTTTCAGCCGGTTTCACTGAGCTGATATTGAAGGGGGAACATGTTGAGAATTGAATCAGAAGTGGTAAAATATAAGTGGATACATCTTCCGATACTCAGAAGAAGCCATACAATGGGACGAAAGAGTCCAATGTCGTGTATAGCTAGAAGGGTCATAATAAGAGTAACCACAACCAATCTGTGGGGGAGGTTCTGATCTCTAATCCTGCACCAGTGTGACAACAACAACAACGGGGTAATCAGCGAAGGCAAGACGAGATCAAGTGAAAGTTTACCAAAATCAATATGCCGTTGTCTAAAGCATTGCAACACATGTTAAGGATGAATCAAATTACGTTGATAGAATCTCATCCAAACCCAAAAACTTCTTCTCCTAACTACAATCCTGATGCAAGGTGTGCCTATCATTCTGATAGTCCTGGGCATGATACTAACGATTGTTGGGTGCTGAAATACAAGATTCAAAATATGATTGACGCCAAGGAGATTGAATTCGATTCTCCTGAGACTCCCAACATGATCATCGGTCCCATGCTAAATCATAATTAGGATCTGATTAATGTTGTGGAAGATGTTGATAGCAGTAACGACCTGAGTAACTGGATTTCCCCTACTTCCAATGAAGAAAGCTTCTTCACTCGGATTTTTACTTGTAATTTCTTATTTTGTTCAAACAATTATTGTCATGTCAAACTTTGGTTTTCCCATTAATACATTGCACATGTTTGTCTTGAATTAATTTGTTTTCACTATATTTTAACTTATTTATTAATTCGTTTTGTGATATTCAACTCTCGATTAAAAGCTATAAGCCTTTAGAGGGAGGATGACAAAAACGATACCATAATCTCTACAATATGTTTTTGAATAGACCTTGCTGGCGATGTACATGCGTTGTTTCAAATCCTAAACATTGGACTTATAAGGAAGATAATCCCTAGTCAACCCCTTTGAGCCTAAGAAGTAGGAGTTTTAATTTTCACACAAATTGAAACCTTTAATCATAACCTGAGGAAGGGTAGTTTCTTAGTTAATTCAAATGTGCATTCAGTCGCAAGCTTTCACTTCGTACACAACAAATAGTATCGAAGACGTCCTTCTAAATCAAAAAATGATGATGGTTTCCAGTAAAACATCCAGTCATTATCTCTTAAAAGAAAAACTTGTTAGACGATAGGACGTATCTAGAAGGGGGGGATGAATAGATACCTTGATTTTAAAATCAGTTTCTAAGAAAAACTTGTAGCGCGGTGAAAGCTACCCAGATACAACCGTCTAAAATGATCCTCTATTGAAAAGACCGGATATGTGAAAAACCGAATGGAATGAACCAATGAGAATTATTAACACTTAAATCAATTATAGTTGATCACTTATACTCTTTAACTACTGTCAATTACTTCCAATGAAATATTGAGAAGAAAATACACAAATTTTCACTTTTGGACTTTTATCGAACACTTGGTGTGCTTAATTTCACCAAGTTCAATCTACCTTAATTTATAGTGTTGAAATCAACTATAGAAATCAAAGTGATTACTATAGTTTTTAGTAACAGTTTTATTGCACTACAAATCAAGATAATTAGAACCACAAGAGCAAATTTTCAGATTATTTCAAATAAACAGAAAAGAGCAAGAAAGAAAAATGACAGGCAATTTGTTAAGGAAGTTCCCCCTGTCGTCCTCGCATGGGGTACGTCTGCCTCTAATTCTAGAATTTATAATTAGGATAGTTTCTATTATGATTGTAAAGTTTATACAAGAGATGGAAAATAGTCACCACAATTCAAACCCAATATGTTGAATTGAAAACTAAGCTCCTCTCTTCCCTTGATTCGATTTGAATCAAGTATGCCTTCAATCTTCGATAAAACACCGGTTGTAGCTACCTTGTTGAGAACCCAAACCGTTTCTCAAACCCTCTGCTCGGATGATTTGAACGCAAGATGATGACCCCAATTCTTTCTTCAAAATCCCCCTGATTGTAGCTACCTTATTGAGCGGACCCACGGTTCCTCAATCCCTTAAGCACGACTGAATTTGATGAAGCAAAGAATTGTAAAAAAAAACCCAAATCCTAATGATCTTGGAGGACAAAATGCTTAGATTTTATTCAAGAAAAACCCACAATTACTCAACCCAACAAGATCGCAATCTTCTACTTCATACATTGTCAAGACACGCTCCGCACCTTGATCGACAAAAATTATTATGTGTAGTTGTCAATGGATGAGTGAGAGGTTGAAGATGATTAGTAGCTTGTGTATCTATTTCACTTTTCTTGTTGAAACCAAATGAAATAACCAAACAAGTATATATATGTTACCTAAGCTTAAGACCCAAACTAACAGACTAAAAAACAGTTTTTACGAGCGAACTGTCGACCTATGCAAGAGGGGACTCGACCTGAGCATTCCTTTAAGTGCCATATGACAGTGTATACAAGCCATGTGTCAACCTATGTAAAATAGGTGACTCGACCTGAGCATTCCCAAAGGTGCCATATGACAGTGTTCACGATCCATGCGTCGACCTATGCAGAAGGAAGACTCGACCTGAGCATTCCCGAAGATGCCACATGACAGAGTGCAAGATCCATGCGTCGACCGCTCCAGGGGTATGCATCGATGCATAGTTCCTAAACATTTCTTCCAGGATGAGTCGACCACATAGTTGACGTGAGCAAACCTTGGACTTCCCAAAGGAGCAACTTTTAATCATGCGTCGACCTGAGCTTTCTTTAAGTCGACTCATAGAATATAAATTTTCAAAAATACCAATTCTTGAAGACTTTTCAGGCTACTTTGTCCACCATTTCATCTAGCGACATTTCTAACATAGTTTTGACATTATTGAAACCTTTATTAAAGGAACCTTTCCGTCACATACTCCCCCTTTTTTTATGATGGCAAAACTTATCTTTAGCACCATGTATCAGAATGTTAATCTTGGAGATTTCCCCCCCTGTCTTTGTACACCCTTTCATTTCGTATGGCTTTAATATCATTATCTATTCTTGGCTTCCACATGTTTCTCCCCCTTTGACAACATCAAAAAGAGTCAAAGCAACATGTTAAAATAACAACAATCAAAACAAGTAAGGTTAGATCATTATCTACTTTGGAAATTAATAACTCTAAAAAACAATCACATAAAGAAATGTTAGAGAAAGGCATAAAAAATAAATAGACACCAATCATATAGTATAGTTGTAGACCGGTGCTCAAACGAGGACAAACACAAAGTAAGTCATAATTCAAAAAATAAAATAAACAACAATTTTGCACATATTCATGAATTTTAAGATAATAAAACATAAATAACCACCTAAGCATAGATCACACATCATAAATATTGAAAATCACTTATCACGGGGAATTAAGAATTTTCAAGTTTACCAAATTGAGTTATCAAGAATAGAGTTAGAGTTAGAATGATATTACCTATATGATGTAGGATGATAATTTTCCCTCACAAGTAACTTGATACAAGAGTGTAAATAATTCGTGAGAGTAAAAATATAAATAAGAGTAATGCAACTAATGTAGTTGCATCTTATCTGAAATATCGAGAACACCAAGTTCCCTACGGATGTGGAAGAAAGGCTCGGTCGCAAGAGATTTTGTGAAAATATCGGCAAGTTGATTTGTGCTATCAACATGCTCAAATACGACGTCACCTTTTTCTACATGATCCCTAAGGAAGTGATGCCTAATATAAATATGTTTGGTGTGTGAATGTAAAACCAGGTTTTTGGTTAGATTTTTGGTTAGGTTTATGGCACTAGTGTTGTCACAAAATATCGGAATATGATCGAGTTTGGCATCAAAATTAAGTAATTGTTGTTTTAGCCACAAAATTTGGGCACAACAATTACCGGCTACGACATATTCCTCCTCGGTAGTTGACAAAGCAACGAAAACTTATTTCTTCTATGCCAACTTACTAAGGATTTTGAAAAGAAATGACACGTACCACTAGTACTTTTCATATCCAACTTGCAACCGGCAAAGTCAGAATCAGAATAACCAGCCAAAGAGTAATCACAACCCTTAGAGAACCATAACCCATACTTAGTTGTACCACAAAGATACCTAAGTATGCGCTTAACGGCTTTTAAATGTGACTCCTTGGGGTACGATTGATACCTAGCACACATACATACACTAAACATAATGTCAGGACGAGAAGCGGTAATGTAAAGAAGGGAACTGATCATACCTCTATACCTTTTTACATCAACCGGCTTACCATATTCGTCACGATCAAGATTAACGGAGGTAGGCATTGGAGTGTCAATGACTTTTGATTTTTCCATATCGAAGCGCTTTAACAGTTCTTGACAATACTTGGTTTGACTGACAAAAGTCCCTTCCTCGAGTTGATTAATTTGAAGCCCAAGAAAGTACTTTAATTCACCCGTCATGCTCATTTTAAATTCTCCCTGCATCAACTTAGAAAACTCCTTGACTAAAGATGTATTAGTAGAACCAAATATAATATCATCTACAAAAACTTGTACTAAAATTAAATGTTTTCCTTGGTGCTTAATGAAAAGAGTTGTATCGACCTTTCCTCTTGAGAGTCCTTGTTCTAAAAAAACTTGCTAAGGCGTTCATACCAAGCCCTAGGGGCTTGTTTGAGACCATATAAAGCATGTTTTAATTTGTAAACATGGTTAGGATACTTACAGTTTTCAAATCCGAGAGGTTGAGATACATAAACCTCTTCATTAATATAGCCATTTAGAAAAGCACTTTTAACATCCATTTGATATAACTTGAAATTTTTTGAACATGCAAAGGTAAGCAAAAGGCGTATAGCCTCGAGTCGGGTGAATGGTGCATAAGTTTCCTCATAGTCGATGCCCTCCTCTTGGTTATACCCTTGAGTAACAAGGCAGGCCTTGTTGCGAGTTATTATTCCGTTTTCGTCCAATTTGTTCCTAAACACCCATTTAGTTTCGATTACACGATAGTCTCGCGGAAGAGGGACAAGATCCCAAACCTCATTTCTCTTGAATTGGTTCAGCTCATCTTGCATAGCTAAAAACCAATGTTCATCTAGTAAAGCGTCTTTGGAACTTTTAGGCTCAACTTGTGAGACGAAAGCAAAATGATAACAGAAGTTACTTATCTTGGACCGTGTAGTGACTCCTTTTGTGATATCTCTAAGGATATTGTCGATGGGATAATCCTTGATAGATTTTCATTCTAATGGGATATCATTTTCATTGCTTTTAATATCCGAATCTTTTTATTTGATAGATTCACATTCTAATGGGGAATTATTTTCATCGCTTTCAACATCTGGATCTTTAAGTATACTTTCCGATGATAAACCTTCACCATCAAATATAATACCTTTTCCGACCGATCTCGGGCAAGATTCATCGAAAGACACATGCACAGATTCCTCAGCAATTTGTAACCTTTTATTAAATACTCTATAAGCTTTACTAGATTGAGAGTATCCGAGAAAGATACCTTCATCTGCTTTTGAATCAAACTTACCAATATTTTCCTTTCCATTGTTCAACATAAAACATTTATATCCGAAAACGTGAAGGTGTGAAATATTAGGCTTTCTTCCCTTTAGCAGTTCATACAGAGTTTTGTTTAGAATTGGACGGATTAGGATCCTATTCAAAACATAACAAACCGTATGCATGGCATCGGTCCAAAAATACTTATGAAGGGCATGTTCATTGATCATAGTTCTTTCGAGTTCTTCTAAAACAAGGTTTTTGCATTCCACTACTCCATTTTATTGTGGAGTATGTGGTGCAGAAAAATTATGATCAATGCCATGTTTTTCACAAAATTCATCAAAGAGGTGGTTTTCAAATTCACCCATGTGATCGCTTCGGATTGTAACAATTTTAGTTTTTAACTAGTTTTGGAACTTCTTAGAAAAATTTTCAAACGCGGAAAAAGTGTCACTTTTGCTAGCTAAGAAAATTGTCCAACAAAATCTAGAGAAATCATCTACTATAACAAAACCATAATAATTACCACCTAGACTTTTTATTCTAGATGGTCCAAAAAGATCCATGTGGAGAAGTTCAAGTGGTTTTGTTGTAGAGATAATATTTTTAGATTAAAAAGAAATTTTTGTTTGTTTGCCCATTTGACATGCATCACATAAGTGATATTCAGAAAACTTTATTTTGGGTAAACCAACAACTAGTTCTTTTGATACAATTTTGTTTAGCAAGTCAAAATTGACATGCGCTAATCGCATATGCCAAAGCCATGAGTCTTCACTTATGGAGACAAGACATTTAGCACCGATCAAAAATACTTCATTCAAGTCAAGCATATATACATTATTAACCCTCAAGCCTTTAAACACAAGTTCCTTATCACTATTTTCAATTAAGAAACACTCTTTTGAAAATGAAACTTTATATCATTTGTCGCATAATTGACTAATACTAATGAGATTGTGCTTAAGACCCTCAACTAAAAGGACATCTGAGATAGTAGTAGAAGAGGGATTACCTAAAATACCTTTTCCGAGTATATCTCCCTTGTTGTTATCACCATAGGTTACAAAGCCCTCCTTTTTAGCCACAAAGTCAATGAATAGGGAAATGTCATCCATCATATGTCTTGAGCACCCACTGTCGAGAAACCATCTTCTCTATGTAGTCTCAAGACATTCCACCTATAAAATCAAACAAGGGAAATAAGTATCCAATTTTTATTGCGTTCTTGTGTGTGAGTGAAAGATGGGTTTCCTTTGGGAGACCATTTGAAAATGCCTTTAGGTACCAAAAAATCTTCTAAATTGACATTTTTAATGGTGTGACCCTCCTTGCAACAATATAGACAAGATGAATCTTGATAGAAGTTACTTTTGCTTGATTGATCTCTTATTTGATAAGAATATTTTTGATAGGGATTAATCATGCTTTTTCTAAAGTTTGAACGATCAATAGCAAATGTAACTTTGGGTTGTAAAGCCTTGTCTAATTTGGCTTTAAGAGCTTTAGTATCTTTTTGCCAAATGTGACAAGTTTCAAATCCATGCCAATTTTTCCAAGAGGTCTTGTCAATTTCATCTTTGTCTTTGATACTCTCTATTAGGGATACCTTTAGATTTTCCAACTCCTTTTCGGATTTGGAAACTTTATGGTCAAGGTATTTGAAAATATTTTTATTTGAGGCTAAGCGTTTGAATTCTTCCTTAGCCTCATGATGTAGAGTATTAAAGGCATTTAGTAATTCAATATAGGACATATCATCAACATAGTCATATTTAAAGTGACTTACATTCTTTTTCTTTTTGTGATGCTCTGTAAGACACAAGTTTTATTTTTATTCTTCATAACTAGAGTCATATTTTCTTGATGAATCATTATCACTATCCCAAGCAATGTAAGCTCTTCTACCTTTGTTCGGCTTATTTTGAAACTTGTTTCTTACTTTGTCTTTCTTGAACAAGGGACAATCTGGTTTATAATGACTGGGTTTCCCATAATTGTAACAAGATCCTTTTGGCTTATCTCCCTTGCTATCAAAAGGTTTGTTTGGATTAGCTTGCCTTTTATAGTCAATGAGATTCTTTCTCGAATGTTGAATTTCATTCTTCCGAAGATATCTATTGTACTTCCTTAAAAATAAACCCAAATCTTCATCCAGACTCTCATCTCCATCACTTGAGTCACATCCACTTGATTCTATGGTGGAAGAATTGGAACTTGAAGCCCTTAACGCGATGGACTTCTTCTACGTGTCCCTCAACTTTTCTTTCTTCTCTTTCTTTTCATGCTTATTAAGATTTATGAGCTCTTGCTCATGTTCTTAAAGCTTACCAAACAAAGTTGTAAGATCCAATGTAGTTAGATCATTGGCTTCCTTGATAGCCATGACCTTAGGTTGCCATTCCCTGTTAAGACATATCAAAATCTTGTTAATAGAAACAACATTGGAAGTAATATGACCAAGTGTGTGTAAGCAATTTATCATGTGAGAAAATTTATTTTGCATGTTCGCAATGGTTTCACCATGCTTCATGTGAAAAGAGATCAAACTCTTGAGTTAATGTGTTAATCCTTTCTAGTTTGACATCGTTTGTACCCTCATGGGTAACTCGTAAAGCATTCCACGTTGCCTTAGCGGTAGCACAATGTGAGATACAAAAGTATTCATCAAATCCAAGAGCTGATATGAGCATATTTTTAGCTTTACAGTCATAAGCATAGTTTTTCTCATCTTTTTCATCTCATTATGCTTCCAGTTTGGGTATAATGGCACCTGCATTGTTTAACATAGTTATGGCCATAGGACCTTCTTCTATGACTTTCCAAATTTTTCTATCAACAGAATTGATATGCACATGCATACAATCTCTCCAATAGCTATAGTTTTCACCGGTGAAAATAGGCGCTCTATTGTACGCCCCTTTTGGATCGTTCTCCATTGTCAAAAGAGTTATACGTGAAGCACTAGATAAACCGGTGCTCTGATACCACTTGTTAGACGATAGGATGTATCTAGAAGGGGGGGTTGAATAGATACCTTGATTTTTAAAATCAGTTTTTAAGAAAAACTTGAAGTGCAGTGAAAGCTACTCGGATACACTCGTCTAAAACGATCTTCTATTGAAAATACCGGATATGCGAAAAACCGAATGGAATGAATCAATGAGAATTATTAAAGGTTAACTCAATTATAATTGATCACTTATACTCTTTAACTACTGTCAATTACTTCCAATGAAATGTTGAGAAGAAAATACACAAATATGCACTTTTGGACTTTTATCGAACACTTGGTGTGCTTAATTTCACCAAGTTTAATCTACCTTAATTTGTAGTGTTGAAATCAATTATATACATCAAAGTGATTACTATAGTTTTTAGTAACAGTTTTATTGCACTACAAATTAGGACAATTGGAACCACAAGAGCAAATTTTCAAATTATTGCAAATAAATGGTAAAGAGCGAGAAATAAAAACGACATGTGATTTGTTAAGGCAGTTCCCCCTGTTATCCTCACGTGGGGTACCTCTTCCCCTAATTATAGAATTTAGAATTAGGATAGTATCTATTATTATTGCAAAGTTTATACAAGAGATAGAAAATAGTCACCACAATTCAAATCCAATATGTTGAATTGAAAACTAAGCTCCTCTTTTCCCTTGATTCGATTTGAATTAAGTATGTCATCATTCTTCGATAAACCTTCGGTTTTAGCTACCTTGTTGAGAACCCAAACTATTTCTCAAACCCTCTGCTCGGCTGATTTGATTGCAAGATGATAACCCCAATTCTTCCTTTAAAATCCTCCGATTGTAGCTACCTTGTTGAGCGAACCCAGAGTTCCTCAATCCCTTAAGAACGACTGAATTTGATGAAGTAAATAATTGTCAAAAAACCCAAAATCCAAATTATCTTAGAGGACAAAAACCTTAGATTTTATTCAAAAAAAAACCCACAATTACTCAACCTGAACAATATTGTAATCTTCTACTTTGGACGTTGTCAACACACGCTCCGCACCTGGATCGACAAAAATTATTATGTGTAGTTGTCAATGGATGAGTGAGAGGTTGAAGAGGATGAGTACCTTGTGTATCTATTTCACTTTTCTTGTTGAAACCAAATGAAATAACCAAACAAGTATATATATGTTATCTAAGGTCAAGACCCAAATTAACAGACTGGAAAACAATTTTTTTGAGCGAACGGTCGACCTATGCAAGAGGGGACTCAACCTGAGAATTCCCGTAAGTTCCATATGACAGTGTATACAAGCTATACGTCAACCTATGCAAAAGAGGTGACTCTACCTGAGTATTCCCTAAGTTTCCATATGACAATGTTCATGATCCATGCGTCAACCTATGCAGAAGGATGACTCGACCTGAGCATTCCCGAAGATGCCACACGAAAGAGTACAAGATCCATGCATTGACCGCTCCAGGGGTATGCGTCGATGCATAGTTCCTTAACATTGCTCCCAGGATGAGTCGACCATATAGTCGACGTGAGAAAATCTGAGACTTCCCAAAGGAGCAACTTTTAATCATACGTCGACTTGAGCTTTCTTTGAGTTGACTCATAGAATATAAATTTTCAAAAATACCAATTCTTAAAGACTTTTCATGCAACTTTGTCCACCATATCATCTAGAAACATTTCCAACATAGTTTTGACATCATTGAAACCTTTATTGAATGAACCTTGCTCTCACAAAACCCGCTAAGTCAAAACCTATGAAGGAGACTTAGGAAAAAAATGGGGCATCCCGCTGACAGTAATCACAGAATAAATAGTTCAGGAAAAATTTAGGGATAATCAAGTCAAAAGAGGTTGCTACAAATCCTCAACAAAATAAAAAAATGTTACAAAAAATGACTGCCTTCTCAAATAAACTTCCAGTATCCGAGCCATCACCAAAATATCATTCCAGACTCAATTGGAATCTAAACGCACAATTAACTGAGTATAAGGCTGAAGAACCTCACGGAGAATGGGTTGGGAACAAATAAATTTTGAGCCTTTTTTTTCTTTTCTTCTTAAACTGTGAACCAGTCCATGTTACAACCCTTAAAAGTCCTAATTGAAGCATAGGTTAGTTTGAAAACATACTGTTACAAAAGGTATCCTGACTACTATAAGGCTTCCTTTAAAACCTGAGTTGAATTCATATTCTTACAAAATTCTATTTTTACTAAAAAATCATTTTCAAAACTTCAAGACAGACATAAGCTTTGCATTTTTAATACCACCGTTTGCATATGACTAATTGTTCGACAGTAGAGAAATTCACACGATGAATATTCAATGAACGAAAATCCTCTCAATGAACAGAATCACCTCAAATGGAAAGACATTTCCAGTAAAAGGCCTTTCATAATCAAGGGGCATGACATGGTGTCTAACTGATCTGGGGGCAGTTAAGTCAAGATTCAAGGAATCTCTCAAAAGTGTTGAATAGTCAGGGACAGACCTCCATCTGAATCACTTGGAGGATTGAACATGAGTTCCAGCAAAGGGCCACATAGGATCAAGAAAACATTCTCTGGCATGGTACAACACTTACAGTGAAAATTCCTTGCACTCCAAAAATGTGGACATAGTTAAGAAAATACTACGCGTAAAAGAGACCTGCTAGGTCGACAGGCCTAGGCAAAAATAAGGGCATCCCGGTGAACTAAAAGGGTTTGGGAAAAAAATTAGGGATATATAAAAATTGTACACCCGACAAGTAGAAAACCTGAAAAGGCGGCTTGGGCAAAACGGGTATCCCGGTGGACTGAAAACCTGAAAAGGAGGTCTAGGCAAAAGTTAGGGATTAAAGTGTACGACTATGTTCCGTTATCTCATCACCTGTCTATCAGTAGAAGACTTATCCCCCTGATCATCATTTACCGAGGGCTCTAGAAGTTAAGATAATGTTCAAGTCATCCATAAATCCCCACAGAGCAGTTTCCACGGAATTATCTCTACAGAGCTATCTTCACAAGCTCATCTTCAACAGAGATACATTCCTCAACAAGCCTAAATATGTAAGTCAGACCAAAACTGGGGCCTCTTCCAGCAGTTCATTTCCATATCTCTGATTGACAGCTTGACAGGACCATCTTTCCCAAGAGGTTCCCCTGCAGATAGGAAGATCTGATAATTCCCCCTAGTATACAGTGAAAAATTCCTCAACACAGCCTATGAAATACTAATCCCCGGCAGAAATTATTTCCTTAACACGATTTATAGGAACTTCATTCCCCATCGGAGTTTATTTCTCCATCACCATGGAATCATCTCCTTTCCTCTAGCAAGGTCTAACCAAAGTTGTTATCCCCAGAGAATTTGCTACAATTCCTAAAACTTGGTCTGATAGCATCCATCTCTCTTTTCCCCAGTCAGGATATGAAAAAATCAATTCCTTCAACAAACAGCGAGCAACCGACTCTCTTTGATTATCCTCAAGTAGAATTCAAAGATCCCCAGTAGAGTATCCTTAAACTGAAGACAAAAATCTCCAGGAAAATTATTCCCAGAAGAAATTGGAGAGTCACTTTCTTCATCTCCAGCAATAGTCAAGGATTTATTTTCCACAGAAAGACAACGTTATAAGAAGCTATCGATACACTCCAATGACATGGCGCATCCATACATTATTTACAATATCATAACATATGAATACCAAACGCATGTAACATTCTCATTTATTTTGAGAGCATCATTACGTAATGCATACATCATGACATTGCATAAAGCTAACTTTGTCTTTTCAGGATAAATTCGCAGACAGACGAATATCATCAATAATTTGCAGACAGGATGTAGATCAATTCCAGAAACTGGAAGGGGCAACTATCTACATAACCAGTATTCTCATAGAATCAGGAGTAGATTCCTTCTGATAATCTTTTGGACAAAGTCGGGTGTAGGCTCATTCTAAATGTATCTTCTAGACAATGTCGAGCGTAGACTCCTTCTAGTATATCATTCACATGAAGTCAGGTGTAGATTTCCTTCTGAACTCTTTTGGAAAAAGATTCAAGCATAGACTCCTTCCTATATCTCTTCTAGACAAAGTCGGGTGTAGACTCATTCTAGTATATCATTCAGATAAAATCAAGCATAGATTTCCTTCTGATACTCTTTTGGAAAAAAAGTCAGGCCTAGACTCCTTCCAGTATCTCTTCTAGGAAAAGTCGGGCGTAGACTCATTCTAGTATATCATTCAGATTAAGTCAAGCGTAGATTTCCTTCTGATGCTCTTTTGGAAAAAAAAAGTCAGGCATAGACTCCTTCTAATATCTCTTCTAGAAAAAGTAGGGCGTAGACTCATTCTAGTATATCATTCAAATAAAATTAGGCATAAATTTCCTTCTGATACTCTTTTGGGAAAAAATTCAGGCGTAGACTCCTTCCAGTATCTCTTCTACACAAAGTCGGGTGTAGACTCATTCTATTATATTATTCATATAAAATCAGGCGTATATTTCCTTCTGATGCTCTTTTTGAAAAAATCCAGACGTAGACTCCTTCCAATATCTCTTCTAGACAAAGTCAGGCGTAGACTCATTCTAGTATATCATTCAAATAAAATCAAGCGTAGATTTCCTTCTGATACTCTTTTGGAAAAAACAAATCAGGTGTAGACTCATTCCAAATGCATCTACTAGACAAAGTTGGGCGTAGACTCATTCTAGTGCATCATTCAGATAAAGTCAAGCGTAGATTTCCTTCTGAAACTCTTTTGAAAAAAAGTCAGGCGTAGGCTCCTTCCAATACCTCTTCTAGATAAAGTAGGGCGTAGACGTCTTCTAGTACATCATTCATATGAAATCAAGTGTAGATTCCTTCTGAAATTCTTTTGGACAAATTCGAGTGTAGACTCATTCCAAACACATCTTCTAGACAAAGTCAGGCGTAGACCCATTTTGGTACATCATTCAGACAAAGTCAGACGTAGACTCATTTTGATATTCCTATCAAAAGTTACTTTGGATGGCATCTATAAGCCCATCTATGACTACATCTCCTCACTCTCCAAATGGAATCTTTAAGCCCATTCCTGGTATAATCAACCAATAGTGATACTTCGTGTAGAGGCGAGTGCAAATTTCAGGGCACTTAAGTGTTCAATCATCTTCTACCTTCAAGTCACGAATGGCGGACATGCCAATCTAACTCTTCAGGTTTAAGAAGATTGAACAGGGGGAGCTGTTGTACCCCAAAAGTTTCCCTCACATTTTTCTTCAAGACATTCTCATAAGGTTCTTAAATGCTCAAGGTTGCCTAAGAATTGATCAGACAAATTCTCCTCCTAAGCAATGGGTCCACAACTAGGGTTTTGTGTTTCTCAAATAAGATTTGGTTTCAAAGGTATCAAGTGGTTTTCATGGTTCTCTATATGTGTTCAACAATGCTCATATCAAGTTTCAGGCCTTGCATCACAAGTTTGCTCAGTCAATTGCTTAGATGATGGAAAATCAATTGTATAGGGTAAAAAGTCAATTATGGTCAACATACAGTCAAACTTCAAGATTTTTGGTCACTATCAACATTTTGAAGTGATATTCATCATTTTATCAAGGTTTTATCATGATTCATCAAAAGATTTCTCAAAATTAAAAAGTTGCTAAATTAGGGTTATGACCATTTCCTTAGGAGAAGTCAACTAAACTTTGACCTAGCGTGACTTTCACATGCTTCATCAGAAATGTCTCAACAATATCCCATTTTGAAGGAAATTAAATTCCATACAACTTTGTCTCTCTTAGCTCAAGTCCAAAAAATACTTCATTTGAGAGATATGGGCCAAAACATTACAGGTCATTTCAAAAGTCAACAAAAAGACACTTTTTGTCAAGGCAACTTACATCAAGATAAAGTCTTCAAATGAAAAAAATGATCAACATATATATTGTAGAGGACATCTTGAGATTTCCAAAAAGTCAAATATCACTTTCAAAATATACAAATTGTGTGAGATATGGTTTGTGCAAGTTGGGAAATTTTTGAGAAAGTGCGTGAAACTTCATTTGAGCAATTTTGAACTTTTCGACTAATGGCCCTAACTTTTAAGGTTTAAACATGTTTATAACATGTTAGAGGACCTCTAAATCCATGTATACATTAATTTGTTTTTATTTATTTTATTTATTTTGATTTTATTCAAATTAATTCAAAATAAATCAAATAAAAAATGAGTTGATGGACCAAAGGGCGTGTGGGCTTCATTTGGGTATCTTATATAAGGCCCAAGGCCTCTTAAGAGCTTGCCAAAACCATGAAAACATGTTGGGAACAAGAACATTCAAGCTTGGAATGTTTTTAAAACAATTTTGGAAATATTTCAATGTGTTTTCTTCGCAATGAATTGTGACATAATGATACAAGATCCTTGTCTTGTTTTGATCCATTTTCATTCTTCTATAAATACATGCAACACTTAAGTGAAAAAAACAAAGGTGACTTCCATAGAAGCAAGGTTTTAAAATCATAAATTTTCAAAGAAAGGTGCAAACTCGTATCAAAATTTCCTGTCACTCTCAATCAAAACCAAACCTCTGATCGTGTTCCTGAAGATCCCAGGAATCTCACCAAGTCCAGAAACAAATATATTCACGTCTGGAATAGCTTACACAAGCGCACTGGTTTTGGTAATTTTCTTGAATTCGAATCTTTTAATCTATGCATATTTAACTAATTTTGTGTGCATAGATGAGTTCATCATGGTGTTTAGAACAGGTTTGAATAAGAAAATGCAAGCTTTAACGCAGGGATAATGAGTTACCATGGCTTGGACACGATCAAATTCTCTCTTTGAAACTCCATTTCCAGTAATTTATTTCTTTTTTACAATTAAAATTAAAACATATATAAATCAGAATATTACATAAAATCAAAAAATAGTCTTTTAGGTTTTCTTAATTAACTTTTTTCATTTAATTATATTTTAGGTATTAGTTTTAAATTTTTAAAATTAATTAAAATGATTAGGTTTTTATTAATTATTAACTTAAATTATTTTCTAGAAAAATACACAAAAAAATTAATTTCTAACATATTAGATTTTAGAACTTTAAAACATTTTTTCTAACATTTATTTTTTCTTTTTCATTTAAATTTCTAGAAATAAATGTATAGGTCGTATAGATATTTTTGTAATAGTCGTAGTTTACTTGCTCACATTTTTTTCTATTATGTAATTGCTCATGGGATGTAATATCTTAGGATTTATTTCTCGCATCTTTACTTTTTGCACCTACATTATGCTTGCTTGTTTGTATATATTTAATTGTTAGTAATAGACTTGTAAGACAAGATTTAAAATCAATCTTTAGATAACCCTAATCAAGATAAATAACTGAACTGAATCATTTGTACACATGCACCTCTAGGATAGCCTCTCCTTGTTTCCTTTGGAAAAAACAATGGTCATGTCCCTCGAATATAGGGATACCATTAGCAAAGACCCTCGTTTAAAGTCATCATAAAGATCATAGTCCTACGATGTCCCTCAAAGTTTCCTATGAGAAATGTTCTTGTCCCTCGATGTTGCCTACGAATATATGATGATAGTCCCTTTGAATTTCTAAGGTATCCCTACATGTTGCCTTATACGACCATAACGACGACCCTACGCCTGTCCCTTCACATCCAATGGATGAGGCTACCTACCAGCTAATGGTATGGATATCATTATCCCTAACAGATATGGAAACAGATAACGAAAGACCTTTTAGTGGGTAAGATACTCTTAATTGCTTGCTCACAAACTAAAACAATTTTCACACCTCACACTTTCAAAATAACTACTTTCATAATGCTTTATAAACACTCTTGAAGACTGATACAAGGGTTATTATAAAGCAGACTGCCTTACATTGGCATTTTCAAAATATTTTCAAAGCACACGCAAAGCAAATTAAAGTGAGCTAAGCAATTAAGAGCCCAAAGATAACTATGGATGAAAAGGATGCTAATACCTTCCCTTTTCATAACTTACCCCCCGAACTCAAAATCTTAAAATGTCTTTCATGTTCTTTTCACCTTTCCTAAGTATTGGGTAAAAGAAAAGTCGGTGGCGACTCTTTCTATCCGCAACATTTGCGATAAAACGTAAAACCAAAATTCAGTTCTCCCACCTTATTACACCATTGCACGTTGATAAGTCATCCCTGTGTTCTTCAATCTAAAAGGCGTCACCTTATAATAGAAATTTCCCCACGGGGTAATAAACATAGCCTTCACCATGTCCTCTGGTGCCATCTTAATCTGATTGTAACCAGAGAAACCATCCATGAACAAAAAGACTTTGGCATGAGCCGTATTATCAACTAGAACATCAATATGCAGAAGCGGGAAATCTTCTTTCAGACTTGCCTTATTCAAATCCCAATAATCAATGCATATTCTGACATTGCCATCCTTCTTAGGCACCAACACAATATTTGCAATCCACGGCGGATAGGAGATCACTCTCAGAAACCCTGCATCAAGTTGTTTATGTACTTCCTCCTTAATCTTATTAGACATCTCGGGATGAGTTCTTCGAAGCTTCTATTTCACCGGAGGACATCCTTCTTTCAAAGGCAACTTATGCACCATAATATCAGTATTTAACCCAGGCATATCTTTGTAAGACCATGCAAAGATGTCTGAATACTCTCAGAGCATACCAATCAATCTTTGCTTTACACTATCTTCTAACGCGACCCCTATCTTGACTTCTCCCTTGGCATCTTCATTTCCCAAGTTAACTACCTCAATTGACTCTTCATGTGGCTGAATGGCTCTTTCCTCTTGATTTAACAATTTGGCTAACTCTTAGGGGAGTTCACAATCTTCCTCGTCTTCTTCTTCGACTTGGTTGATCGTATTATCGAAATCATAATGAGTGATAGCAGAATCATTATCGAAGGGATCCGTTATGACAGTGGGATTAAATCTACATGATCGATTTTATGTTTCTTTTAGACACATGATGGTAAAAAGAAAACAAAAGCATTTCCATTTTATATATATTTTTGAAATGTAAAAGGAAAGACAGAGAGAAAAATATTTGAATGCAAAAGACGTCCTTTATTTCATGATAAAGATTGCAAATGAAAATATGGGGGCCCTACATATGATTCACTGACGCCTTGGGCACAGTGCAAGAATTATTTCATGATAAGAAAATAAAATAAAATTACTCTTTGACAAGTGTCACCGGAATAAAATCCTCAGAAGTCTAGTTGTTGAGCTCAACCCCTGGCACAATTGGTCGAATCCAACTATCAATATCACAATCACTGTCGATATCTTCAACAGTGTTGACCTCCCCATTCTTGATGATACCAGCACTGGAAAACCTTATGGTGGTTGATAAGCTTGGAGCTCGGGGAGCCACACCTTGATTATCGGGTTTGAATCCAAAACCAAACCTGTTAAACTTTGGGATAACCTCCACTAAACTTCCCCAGCCTTCGGGACTACCTGTTTCAACCATAGCTTGAGCATCTTTCATATTTGACATGGATATCTCTAGCTTCGTCCTCTCCTCGGAATGAGGCGTCTTGATCATGTGAATAGTTTCAAAACCCTAAAAAGGTGTCTCATACACCTCACCCTCTATTTCGACATACCGGAAAGACGACAAGTGACTCACTACATACTCCTCTTCACCATACACAGTAATGGTCTTGCCATTAACATGATACTTGATCTTCTGATAGAGGGTGGATGTTACTGCCCCAGCTGTATGAATCCATGACGGTTGAGAAAACAACAATAAGCGGGTTGAATAACCATTACAAAGAATGTAGAGGTGAAAATATGAGGACCAATCTTGACATGGAGATCCACCTCGCCAAACACTGTGCGCCTTGATCCGTCAAATTCCTTAACCACCAGATCACTTGGACGCAACTCGAGCCCAGAGTACTCAATCGTCATCAAAGAAATTTTTTGGATAACATTTAGAAAGGAATCAGTATCAACCAAGGCACGTGATAGAGTAGTCTCCTTGTATTCCATCAAAATGTGTAATGTTTTGTTGTGATTTCTTCCTTCTGGAGGAAGACCAAAATCCGTAAAACCAAGACTGTTGCCAGCAGTTATACTCGCACACACACTTTCAAACTAGTTGACTGAGATCTCTTACAGGACGAATGTTGTATTCAACAATTTCATCATCATATTCCTATGTGCCTCAGAATCACGAAGTAGAGATAAGATAGAGATCTTGGCTGGAGTCTGTCCAAGATGATTAATAACCCGGTAATCACTCTTCTGTATATACCTCATAATATCTTTAACATCCCTTGTCATATCAGCATCCAAGTCTTGGATCGGGGCATCGACAACCACTTGTTGCTTACCTTTAGTTCTAGCTAAGGCCTCTGCCTTATCCTGCACATCATGTGGTGAGATTACTCTCCCACTTCTATTTACCTTTATGGTGTCAACAATGTTATCAACATCTGACTGATCTTGCCCCAAGAATTTATCTTCTGAAGGACCACTCTCATGTTTCACTCCTTGACAATACACATCTCCTCCATAAGGCCACCCTACAACCATGTCACTTGTATAAGGAATATGACCAGGGTTAAATGAGATAGAAATCACATCAATATCCTGGGATTTTCCTCCCTTTGACAATCTTATATAAACAAACCTCACCTTCATTAATAAATTTATGAATATCCGCTTTCAACTTGGCACAACCCTCAGGTTGAAACACACAATCAAAATAGTATGAATTGCATCCTGGATAAACACTTCTCTTGAACATATGTTCCTTGATAAAAGGCAAAGGAGTAACCACCCTACTCACATCCATAACCAATTCAGCATCCTCAACTTTAGAGATCACACTGAAAATTTCCCCACTATGAGGTGGCATTGGATTATGGATAATATTAGGCCCTAGCAGTGGATCAAACTGAATGGCCTTTGTATCTAGGAAATCTTTCACCTTATGCTTCAATGCCAAACAATTTTCCACCGTGTGCCCCACTCAACCATAATGGAATTTGCATCTAGCATTAGTGTTGTACCCAAAAATTTGCCCTCTCATTTTATCAACATTTCTCATCACAAGACTCTTGGAACTCAAGATCAAGCTAGGGTTTGCTCTGCTCAAGACACCTCCTTGCACTGTTGACCTAAATTAGGGTTTGAGTTTGCACAGGGATGTTTTGACCTACAATGCCCAAAGTGACTTTCATACTTCATGTTGAACTCACAAGTTTGTCCATACCAAGTTTCAAGCCTTGATTCAAATTTTTGCCCAGTCAATTGGACAGTTGACCTAGAAATCAGCTGTATTGAGGAAAAAGTCATCTGTGGCCAATTGACAGTCAAACCTCATGAATTTTGACCCACGTCAACATTATGAACTTATATGACCAATTTGATCAAGTTTGGATCAAAATTCCACAAGAAATTTGATTAGATCACCAAAAGGGCAAAATGGTCATTTTTAGGGTTTTGATTGCACAAGGGCAATTTTTGACTGTTTGACCTAGCCAGTGGAAAATCAAGATCAACCATAGACACAAGGACTCAATTACATTGTCTTGACCCATTCAACAAGTTCTAAAGATCTCAAATGCATAGGATTGACAGATGAATTTTTTAGTCAACTGATCAAAATTTGAATATACACTGAAAAGTCAAACTTTGACTTTTTAGTAAAAATCAAGTGCCAAGGGTCATTTTTCATCAAGACATGTCAAATTATGAAACTTGGTCATCAAGAAATCAAAAAATGCAAATTAGGGTTTAAAATGGAAAAATTTTCATAACTTAGAAATTTTCTAAGTTATGAAATTTTCTTATTTTTTCCTAACTTTACCCCATATTTTCACCAAGATGAAAATGGATTAAAACAAAACTTATAACATGAAAGTTGTAGTCCATCACAACTTCTACAACTTTTCTTCACAAAGTTTTCTCAAAAGAAGCTTGGATCTCAAGTTATGATTTTTGGAACAAGGGTACCTAAAACTTTTAACTTAGAGAAATTTTGCCCTAGTTTAGGCAGGATTTTTTGACCCATCTTCTTGGCCATGTTTCACATAGTTCCACATGGATTTTCAAGTTTCATTTCAAATATGGATTATAGTACATGTTGCAAGCTTTCCAAATTGTCTAAGAACTCCTCAAACACCTTTGTGGTTAGGGAGAATCGAATGCTTGAAGTTGGCAAAAACTCACTTTGTAACCATGGCCAATACATGTTCATACCATTGACCAAGCTAGCATAGTTCACAATTACAGGCCTCTAAACCAATTCACACTCCATAATTGAATGCAAATCCATTGAGCTAATGCTTTATCTTGGCCATTTGGATATTACACACAAAACTAATCCTTAATTAGAAAAAGGTACATTGCCATTTTTGAAAAGATATGCTTTATGTCAAACCATGATCTTTGAAGCATGGGGCCATATCTCTGAAGCAAAATCAAATCCACAAATTTCTAGTATCAAGGAGATTGTATGCAGCATAATACATGACTGGTGCAGGCCAGTGAGAACAAGTTACACTTTCTTGCTTCACAAAGAAGAAATTGGTCCAAATCCTCCCAACTCAAAAACCAGCCATAGTCAGCTTACACAAACATTGCAAACAAGTTTCTCATACCCTAGCAAGCAAGAAGCACGAGCCCTTGACCCCTCAAACCTCCTTGTACACAAAATCTCCATTTTTCTGCAAAACAGGGCAAGCCCTACAGAATCACTTCCATCTCCACTTTGCCTCGTGCGTTTTGCCTCAAACTTGTTCCAATACCTTCCATTCAACTCACCTAAACTATTCCAGACCTCCATTGCCAACTGTAACTCCATTAACACACATTGCCATTTTTGTTTGGAAGCTTTGCAGTTTGAGTTCTGTAGCACGATTCAGGCTACTTCAAAACAAACCAAGCATTGGGAAAGCTTCAGTGGACATCAGGCAAGCTCAAAAGAACCTCAAGCACCATTGAAAGGTGCTACATTGTCTAGCTCGAAGTCAACTGAAACAGGTATTTCATGAACTTCTATCTCTCTATTTAGGAATAGTTAGACTTAGGTTTGTGAATGAAAGATGTTGTATTCATAGCCCTGAAACCATACATGTGCTTAGTTTTCATTTATATTAATCGTGCTAGCAGAATTTCATCCATGAACTTTCTGAAAAAACTAGGTTAGAAATTAGGGCCAGAGAAATTCTCTCTGGTCTTTGAGAGTTAGCTTGAGTTTTTTATATGGTTAGATTCGTTGTTTGATGCTCTATAAGTTTCATGTTATGAGTTTTGTCAAAGAAGCACAGAATAAGGAGATACAAGTTTGTATGGAAAACACACGTTTTGATGTTTGAACAGAGGAAGAAGATGAAGTCCTTGGGCTGGGCCTGGTTATTTTTGCTTCTAACACTTGTTTTTTTAGCTTCACGCCCCCCTGGCCCATTTCTTATATTTTCATCATTTTTGCATTTTTATTTCATTTCTGATTTTGATATTTTATTTTTAAATATAAAAAATACTTAAAAAATATTTTCATAAATTTTTATATTTATTGGGTATTTATTTCAATTATTTCTAGCATTAATACATTAAATACTTTATTTTTATTTTGTTTAAACATAAAAATAATGTAAAAAATAGGTCTATTCTCATTTATTATTTTTATACACATTAAAAAAATTTCTTCAAATACATACATTTTTGTAAATAATTTATTTTCATTTTTATACACACTTAATATATTTAATACATATATATACATATATACTATATTTTATTAAATAATTAGAACAAAAAACACAAAAATAATACATTTTTATTTTTATTAATATTTTATATTAAAAATACCTTTTTTCAATATACTTTTATTTTTTGTACAAATTGATGCATTATTGTATATAAATAATAAATAATACTATTTATTTAAGAAATTAGGGTTTTTTGCCCTAAGAACAAAAAATAATTAAAATTGACTTTTTTATTTATTTATTTCTTTACATTTCCCATTAAAAAATACTTTTTGCATACATAAATAAATAAGAACCTTTTTTTGCATAATACATTTTATCTAATCTTTATTTATTGTATTTATTTAAATATTGTACATTTACTTGTTATGCCTTGCAAATTCAATATGGTTGTAATAATTTAGGATTTAATTTCTTGTCTAAATAATCCCCTATTCAAATTTGTACCCCCTCCCTATATCATGTTGTAATAGTGTAGAATTTAAATTTTTGCACATTTAAATACTTTCAATTATGCCATGATTAGACTTAGGGTTTGTATGCAAAATCAAAACCAACAAATAGTTTGACCTAATCAAAGATAAAAATGCATGAAAAAGCAAACACAATGCACACTTGCACCCCTAGGGTTACAATCCACTTGTTGCCTTCAAAAATGGGCCATGATATGCATGTCAAGTATTTTGGAAAAACAAAAGCAGAAACAAAAGATCATAGTCCCTCGATGACGCTATCTGAGTTGCCTAAACAAAATGATCAAGTCTCTCAAGAAAATTGCCAAAAATAATTGACACAATTGCTATCATGGTTTATACGATGACCCGTGCCTGTCCCGTTTAACATCCTAACACAAGGTTGTTCACCAAATACAATGGTGAAGCAACACTGTTAAAAGGGTTAAAAACATAAGAAAGATCCTTGAGTAAAATAGGGTAGGCAACTCTTAGTTACTTGATCAAAACTTGCAAAAACATCCTTGTTGTCTTCAAAACACACTTCACCACACAATTTCAAAACCCTACTTTCAAACATTGGAAACTTTTCAAAAGACAAAAACACCTTTGTATACATTCAAACAAGAATCATTACAAAGGTTGCCACAACGATGGCCTCCTTCCAAAACATCTTTCAAAACCACACACAAAGCACCATTTCAAACAATTGAAAATGCAAAGTAAGTGATCTAAACAAGTAACTAAGAGCCCATGGATAACCATGGATAGAAAGGGTGCTAATACCTTCCCTTTCTATAATCTACTCCCCGAACCCAAGAAAACATCTCAAATGTCTTTCCTGTGCTTTTTGACCTTTCCTTAGGATAAAATAAAAAGTCGGTGGCGACTCTTGCTAAACTGAAACATTTGCAAACACAAACGCAAAATCCCAAGTCAGTTCTCCCACCGTACCACAGAACTGGCGACTCTGCTGGGGAATCTTTAAAAGTGGAGTAACCTTAGGGCTTATATCACCCTTTGTATGATTATATTGTTTGTTTTGATTGCTTTACATTTGGTTCTCTTGTTTGGGCTTGAAATCCTCCACCCGGATTTGGGAAACATTCATAGGTAAATAGCAATATATTATGGAAACTGTGCGGGGTATACCGACACGGTTGAAGCAATAGCTATATTAGTGTGACATATTTGTGAGTACCGGTAGCCTTTGAGTCAATCAAAGAGAATACGGGGCCGCTGAGTGATGTCATAAAGCACTAATGAACTCTTAGAACCTTACTTGACCATCTTGGCCTTTTATTGGGGGTAGTGAGATGACCGGCTTTGGTGCAGTCCGAAGTTGGTAGATACTCGATACTACACTCATTGAGGGTTATTTTCTTGGAATATTTTGGTCGCTAGTTAAGTGGCTAAACCAAAACAATGAACATAGAAAACAATCCAGTGATATTGAGCTCCTTAGAACCTGGTTACTATTTATAGGACAGGTTTGAGCCAACTAAACTCAAGAGGGTACTTACCTATGAAACCTCATGCAAGCCTGAAACTAGGGTTTTGTGTGATTTTCTTGTACATGTGTCTGTGCATACATCATGAACATCATAAAGCATCATGTGCATCCGCTAACCATTTCAAGGGTTTGGATCTTCATATTTGTTCTTGTTTTGTAGGTCATGGAATCTCTTCGCAGGAAAATAATTCAAGTCAACCTTGTGAGAATCCCTCCTCAACTCAGGGAGCTTACTTCCAGGATTCCATAGAATTCTCTCTTCAGTGAAAGACATGGTAGACTTCTCAACTTGGTCAACTCCAACATTGAAGAAGACATGGTGAAAGTTCTCTTCCAGTTCTTTGACCCCCTACACCATTGTTTCACATTCCCTGATTACCAATTGGTGCCTACTTTGGAGGAATTTTCTCAACTCCTGAGAATTCCTATTCTACATCAACTACCCTACAACGGTACGGAAAAAGAACCAAAGCCTGAAGATGTTTATCAAGCATTACACTTGCAACCATCTGACATCAAGGGACATTGGGAAACCAGAAGTGGTGTCAAGGGTTTCTTAGAAAAGTTTCTGTTTGAGAAGGCACAAGATTGCTGGAATTCTCTTGATCTACAAGCCTTTGAAGATATTGTGGCACTCCTTATCTATGGGTTGGTCTTGTTCCCAAACCCTGATCAACTTATATATGTGAATGTTTGTCCAGATTTTCATATCCAAGAATCCTATACCTACATTGCTTGGGGACATCCTACACTCATTTTACACACGAACAATGAGGAAAAGAGGTGTTCTCATGTGTTGTACTCCTATCCTAGCAAGGTGGTTTATTTCTCACCTTCCACAATCAGTTTTGAAGAATGAGCAAGGTTTAAGGTGGTCACAACGATTGATGACCCTCACACATTCTGATATACATTGGTGTTCTCGGTCCAGAGAAAATGTCATCATCATTGATCGTTGTGGGGAATTCCTTAATGTCCCACTACTTGGCATTAGAGGAGGCATTACCTAGAACCCCTGTTTAGCTCTAAGACAGTTTGGATATGCTCGGAGGGATGGCCCTCATGACATGCTGATCCCTGACCTAGTTTTTGACTTCGACAACGATACGCAAGGACTTAGACAAAGATTCATCTGAGCTTAGAGGATGCCCAACAAGGTGGATAGTAAGACACTGGGGCATAAAAATTCCATCCCCCTTGAGCCTTACCTCAAGTGGGTACGAACCCGCGCCCAGAATCTTATGATGCCATACCCTCACATTTTCCCCTTGATCAAAGAGCCTGTCATGGAAGGAGAGGTTCCATACACCGTCCTACATCCTGACATGCCAACATCATGGGAAGAAATGCAAAAGAGTTGGATCCAACTCAAGGAAGAATGAAATACTTTTGAAGCCAGCTTCTACGCCAGTGAGAAGACGGTTTTGGAGCTTACCCTCCGACTTCATGAGGAGGAAACTCTCAACACTTACATCGCACCAAAGAGGATGCGCAATGTCTTTTTACATTAAGAATTTTGTAATATTTTGCCCACGGGGCACTTGTGTACTAACAATTTCTTCTTAATATGACGTGTGTTCCTTTTTGTTTGCAACAAATTTGAATTTCTGAATCCTTGAATGCATTACATGAATAACATACCATTCATGATATGCATAAACAGGTCTTCACACCAGGTTTCCTTATCTTTCTGCTGTTTATTTCAGCAAGATGGATTTGGAGCAGACGGTTAAGGATCTGCAAGCGCAGAATTCTCAATTTCAGCAACTCCTCATGACCTTAGCAAAGGGTCAAGAGGACCTCAAAGCACTATTGGAGAAGAATAAAGAGAAAAAGAAGAAGAGGCCCGGAGTAGCCACTTTTGGAAGAAGGTTTGAAAGCAATGCTAGAAAATTTCTCGAGTTCCCCTTAACGTCTGATGAAGGGGCTGGTAAAGGAAAAGGGGTTGCGGTACCGTCTGAATCTGAAGTTGAAGAGGAGGAAGAGGAAGAAGATGAAGATTACTCCAAACAGCAATATCCCCTGGCGGATGATAAATATAAAAATCTTGAGGACAGATTGGCAGCCATGGAGTTGCAGAGGGTACCTGGTTTAGATTTTGAAGAACTAGGGTTGGTCGCTGGGATCGTTATTCCTCCCGAGTTCAAAATACCGACATTTTCTAAGTATGACGGTCTGTCGCGTCCAAAGATGCATCTGAGATCGTATGTCAGAAAGATCCAACCCCACTCATCTGATAAAGACCTCTGGGTACACTTTTTTCAAGATAGTTTGTCAGGCACACAATTGGACTGGTTCTATCAACTCGAGAGATCAGAAGTTCACAATTGGGAAGACTTAGCTGCTGCTTTTTACCGTCAATACCAATACAACATTGATTTAGCGCCCACTCGTACTCAACTACAGAGTATGGGTATGGCTTCTAATGAAGGATTTAAAGAGTATGCCTAGAAGTGGCGTGATCTGGCTGGAAGGGTGCAGCCACCATTGTCGGATAGAGAGCTAGTTGACATGTTTCTGGGGACCCTGTTTGGCCCTTTCTTCAATCATCTAATCGGGAGTTCCTCCGCGGGATTCACTGAAATAATTTTGACCGGCGAAAGGGTCGAGGCCGGTATTAAAAGTGGTAAGATTCAGAAAGATACCTTCGTGTCCACTACTGTTAAGAAAGCCTTCCCGACTAAGAAGGAAGCCTCTGCTGTTTACTCTCAGAAAAGTCAGGGAAGAACCGAGCTCCGACCAACTGTAGGGGCTGTGATGATTCAAAACTCTTCAAATGATCAACCTCGCGACAATCATTCAAGACCTAATCAACAACGGGTAGAAAGTCCACAATGGCAGTTCACCCGAATCAACATGACGCCAGCTCAAGTACTCCCTCATTTATTGAAGCTAAATCTTACCAATTTAAAGGAAGCACCAAAGAACCCTAACACTTCCTCTCCATACTACCACTCCAATGCCAAGTGCGCCTACCACTCCAATGTGATTTCTGCTCCGATGCCCAAGCACGGCCATAATGTTCATACTGTTATGGAAGACCTTCATGTTACTGATGTTGCTGACCTTTTTACTCCTTTACTAGTGATTAAAGAGAATTTGATGAGAGTCGGGATATTCCCAGGCTGCGGGAAGGACTGTTACTTTTGTTTGAACATACAAGCTGACTGCCCAATGTTGAAATCAGGTGTCCAACGCCTGATGGATACCCAAGAGATACTCTTCCAAAAAACCCCTGTTGATACCTTCACTCCTGTTACTCCTACTACTTTTGCTACTTCAACCAACGATATTGCAATCATAACCATTTCTAACAATCCTCCCAAGGCTTGCAAAAGGCCTGTTAGGATTACGCCCGACCCTAAATTTGTACCTTTAAAAATCACCATGCTGGGGCCTGTCCCGTATCAATCTAGCAAAATGATACCATGGAACTATGGAGGAGAAATCTTCTATCATGGTATCAAACAGATTGAAGCAGTCCAAGAGAATTCTGAAGAAGAAAACCCTGATATAGGGAACATCGCAGGAACAAGCAAGATAACCCGCAGCGGCCAGATCTTTTCTCAGGAGATTGCTCCCCCTCGAGCAGTTTTCGGACCCTCGAAAGCTTCTGCACCTGTTAGGTCATCTGTGAAAGACCCGGTAATTGAAGAATTGGATACTCCTGAAATAAGACCATATGTTGATACTACCAATAAGGGTAAGGGGATACTGGAAGAGCCTGTCAAGACGAAGGCTCATGCTGTGGTTATCCCTGAAACCACCCAGAAAGAAATGGATGAAATCTTGAAAATAATCAGAAAGAGTGACTACGACATCGTGGAACAGCTAGGGCAGACCCTTCTAAAATTTCAATGTTGGCTCTTCTACTCTGTTCTGAGGCCCATGCTAAGGCCCTGATCAAATTTTTGAAGGCGGCACATGTACCCCAAGAGACTTCGGCTGACCAGTTTTAGGAGTGTGTGGCCAGTCTTACTACTGATAATGACCTTGGCTTTTCCGATGCTGACTTGACTCCCAAAGGAAGAAAACACAACGACGCGCTACATGTCTCAGTTGAATGCAGGGGAACCACCCTCTCCCATGTCTTAGTTGATACTGGTTCTTCCCTGAATCTGCTGCCGAAGAAAGCGTTGGACCGTTTGGACTGCAAAGGGTTGACCCTCAAACCTAGTAACATCGTTGTTAGGGCCTTTGATGGGTCCAAAAGAATGGTTCATGGAGAGGTTGACATTCCTATCAAAGTAGGCACAAAAGTTTTCAACTCCACCTTTTATGTAATGGACATTCGTCTGTCATATTCGTGTTTGTTAGGAAGACCGTGGATCCATTATGCCGGGGCAGTTACCTCCTCTTTGCACCAAATTATGAAATATCCTGTTAAGGGTAAGATTATAACGGTGCACGGCGAGGAAGAGTACATGATAAGTCACCTCAATTCCTTTCGCTATGTGGAATTGGATGGCGAGTTCATCGAAACGCTTTTCCAACATTTTGAGGAAGTTTCTCCTGAGGTAGCAGTTGCGAAGACCATGGTTGAGGTGCCTATCGTTCCCAAGCATGTGCCTAGGATGGCATCTCTCAAGGACGCAGAGTTGGTGATCAAAGAAGGGAAGAGTACAGTATGGGGGCAATTGCCTGATTTTCCCCATAAGACGGACAAATTTGGACTAGGGTTTACAGCTGCAGGACAGAAGGCTATGCGTCGTTCTAAGACTGGAGAGCCGCCTGTAAGGATCACTCACCATGGAATTAATGCTGTTGAAGATGAAGATGAAGAGAACAACTTTGAAGATTGGATCTTTCCAACCGTCGAAGGGGGTCTAAGCAACTGGGAAGCAAAGGATTTTATTCCCATCACCTTTATCAACCAGTAATTTTATCTTTGAACAATTTCTTATTTCGGTCTGTAATAACTAAAACAATTCATACACTATTTTCACCTCATGCCTTGCCTGGGGCATGTAGGTCCATTTGTAAGGGCTTGATTTTCTTCATTATCATATGCCATGTTTTAATGAATCATTGGACATCTTCATCTTTAAACTGTTGTGTTCATTTTCTTTCCTTTTGCATTTTGTTTGTTTAAAGATGGCTATCCCTTACACACACCCAAACTCACAAATGCGGGTACCCATCCACTCCAGATTCCATGGGTGACTATTCTGCTTTAGCCTTCGATAACTCTGAAGATTTGGTCAATCATGCTGAGTACGAAGTTGACGAAGACTGTGAAGTGCCGGGAGAGTTATCCAGACTTCTACAACAAGAAGAGAGGGCTATTCTGCCTCATGAAGAGTTGCTAGAAACCATCAACTTGGGGACAGAGGAAGACATGAAAGAGGTAAAAGTGGGTGCCAACCTGGAACCAAGTGTCAAGGAGCGCTTAGTGCAGTTGTTGAACGAATATGTTGAAATCTTTGCCTGGTCTTATGAAGACATGCCAGGATTGGACACAGATATCGTGGTTCACCGACTCCCTACAAGAGAAGACTGTCCACCAATCAAGCAAAAGGTCCGCCGAATGAGGCCTAACATGTCTGAGAAGATCAAGGCTGAGGTAATGAAGCAATTTAATGCTGGCTTTCTGGCTGTTACTTCCTATCCACAATGGGTTGCTAACATTGTGCCCGTGCCTAAAAAGGACGGCAAGGTCAGAATGTGTGTGGACTATCGGGATTTAAATAGGGCTAGCCCTAAAGACGATTTTCCACTGCCACATATCGACATTTTGGTTGACAACACAGCTCAACACAAGGTTTTTTCCTTCATGGATGGATTCTCAGGATACAACCAGATCAAAATGGCCCCCGAGGACATGGAGAAAACTACTTTTGTCACGCAATGGGGTACCTTCTGCTACAAAGTGATGCCACTCAGACTGAAGAATACAGGGGCAACCTATCAACGTGCCATGGTAGCTTTGTTTCATGATATGATACATCATGAGATCAAAGTTTACGTAGACGACATGATAGCTCGATCACAGACGGAAGAAGAACACCTTGACCATTTGCAGAAGCTGTTTGCCAGGTTGAAGAAGTATAACCTCAGATTAAACCCAAGCAAGTGCACTTTTGGAGTTAGGTCTGGTAAACTTTTGGGATTTATTGTCAGCAACAAAGGCATTGAGGTTGATCCAGCTAAAGTAAAGGCTATACAAGAAATGCCTACCCCCCGCACTGAAAAGGAGGTTAGAGGATTCTTGGGACGCTTAAACTATATCGCAAGGTTCATCTCTCACCTAACATCTACCTGTGAGCCAATCTTCAAGCTGCTGAAGAAAGATCAGGTAGTTGAGTGGAACAATGATTATCAAGTTACTTTTGATAAGATCAAGGAGTATTTACTAGAACCTCCTATCTTGATGCCACCCGTCGAAGGAAGGCCGTTAATCATGTATCTGACTGTTTTGGATAACTCAATAAGGTGCGTGCTGGGCCAACATGACGAGTCTGGCCGAAAAGAGCATGACATTTATTACCTTAGCAAAAAGTTTACCGACTGTGAGACTCGCTACTCACTGCTCGAGAAAACTTGTTGCGCTTTGGTATGGGTTGCTCTTCGGCTAAGGCAGTATATGTTGACTCATACCACTCTACTGATTTCCAAAATGGATCTTATCAAGTATATCTGCGAGAAGCCTGCTTTATCTGGAAGAATCGCTAGATGGAAAATGATTCTGACTGAGTATGATATCCAATATACTACCCAAAAATCTATAAAGGGGAGTGTACTAGCTGACCATCTAGCTCATCAAGCCGTCGAAGATTGCCAATCTATGAGATTCGACTTCCCTGACGAGGACATCATGACATTGGACAACATTGAAGGTAACAGACCGTATGACGGACCTGAACAAGGATCCCGATGGACCCTGTACTTTGATGGTGCTTCAAATGCACTGGGCAATTGTATCGGTGCGGTACTCATTTCTCCGGAAGGTTGCCATACACCCTTCACTGCCCGACTTTGTTTCAGTTGTACCAACAACATGGCTGAATATGAAGCTTGCATCTTTGGTCTCAAGGCTGCTATAGACTTGGGAATCAAATCTTTGGTCGTATTTGGGGACTCGGCTTTGGTTATCAGTCAAGTCAAAGGAGAGTGGGATACCAAACATCCTAATCTTATTCCATACAAAGAACATGTCTTGACGTTGTTGCCTCATTTAGAGCAGATTACCTTTGAGCATTTCCCGCGAGAAGAAAATCAGCTAGCCGATGCTCTGGCTACAATGTCTTCCATGTTTAAACTCAACTGGGATAACGAGGCTCCCTAAATCACCATCGAGTGAATGGACAAACATGCGCACTGTCATGAGATTAATACCGAAGAAGTAGTGGAACAACCCTGGTTTCATGAAATCAAAAGGTATCTCCAGACTAGAGAATATCCTGAAGGAGCTTCAGTCAATGATAAAAAGTTCTTAAGGAGATTTGCTGCCAAGTTCTTCCTAAGCAATGGCATCCTTTATAAGCGCAACCATGATTGTGTTCTACTTCGTTGTGTGGACAAGGTTGAAGCAGAGTTGATCATAACCGAGATACATAGTGGCACATTTGGCACCCACTTGAGCGGACATACGATGGCTAAGATGATTCTAAGGGCAGGCTACTACTGGTCTACCATGGAAGCTGATTGTCATCAACATTCCCGTACCTGCCACAAATGCCAAGTCTACACCGACAAGGTACATATTCCTCTTGTTCCTCTCAATGTTCTGACAGCTCCTTGGCCATTCGCAATGTTGGGCATTGACATGATTGGAGAGATCAAGCCCACGGCATCCAACGAACATCGCTTCATCCTGGTGGCTATTGATTACTTCACCAAATGGGTCGAGGCAGCTTCCTATGCCTCAGTTACAAAGAATGTGGTTGCCCGCTTCATCAAGTAGAACCTCATATGCCGGTATGGTATCCCCGACAGGATCATCACAGACAACGGTACAAACTTGAACAACACCATGATCACCGCTCTATGCGAACAATTCAAGATTTATTATCACAATTCATTTCCCTATCGGCCGAAGATGAACGGTGTTGTTGAAGCCGCGAACAAAAATATCAAAAAGATCATTCAAAAGATGACAGTCACCTACAAGGATTGGCATGAGATGTTACCGTTTGCTCTACATGGATATCGTACCACGGCACGTACTTCAACAGGGGTAACCCCCTTTTCTTTGGTATATGGCATGGAAGCTGTTCTACCTATGGAAGTTCAGATTCCTTCCTTGAGGATTATGAAGGATGCCGGTTTGAGTGAAGACGATTGGATTCAGACCCGGTTTGATCAACTTAACTTGATCAACGAGAAGCGACTTACTGTTGTTTGTCATGGTCAGACGTATCAAAAACGGATGATCAAGGCTTTCAACAAGAAAGTCAGACGTCAGGTATATCAAGTCGGAGATCTTGTAATCAAGCGGATCATCTAACCGCAAAGTGATCCCAGGGGCAAGTGGACTCCTACTTACGAAGGACCATTTGTAATCAAGAGCATCTTTTCTAGTGGGGCAATGATTCTGACCACCATGGACGGCGAAGACTTGCCACACCCTGCGAACGCAGACATAGTCAAAAGATACTACGCATAAAACGACCCGACAAGTTGAAAACCCGAAAGGGCGACTTGGGCAAAAATGGGCATCCCGGTGAATCGAAAACCCGAAAGGGCGATTCAGGCAAAAATTAGGGATAAAACAAAAAAAATTTGTACACCCGGCAAGTTGAAAACCCGAAAGGGCGACTTGGGCAAAAAAGGGTTTCCCGGTGGATCGAAAACCCGAAAGGGCGGTCCAGGCAAAAGTTAGGGAATTAAAGTGTATGACTATGTCTCGTCGGATCACTTTAAGGATAATCTTTTCACCAACAAAGCTCCAAGCTACTGATCAATCCAGTCATCGGTGGACGAAGCAGCGAATGGACAAGACACTCAGAGTTGTGAAGGCTATAGCAGAATGGGAACCCCATGGAATTGTTACACATAGCCATCTTTCTCTTGTATAAATTTTTTCTCAATTTTTATGGCAACATTCTCTTACTAGGATGTATGTCGCCTGTGTACAAAGATACTTGCAAAAGTTAATACAAAGATACTTCAAAGTGCAGAAATTTGTTTACCTCTCTTTTCTTTTTACACTTATGTTTTATTTGAAAACGTCCAATGTTTTGTTAAATAGGCATATGCATTTGAATATAATCACTGCTTACAAATAAAACTAAATTGAGAAAGGATAATTACTGATAGGATGGAAGTGTAGGAAGATATCTTTGTGCCATTTCAGAAGAAATCCTCTACAATACATCTTTCAGATCCACAATAAAGCTAAAACCTCGGAGTACATATCCCCAGCGGAGTTAAGCTTCAAGATCCCCAGCGGATCCGGTGCATTCTAAACTTGATTCCCCAACTGAGTTAAGTTTCAAAGTTCCCATCAGAGTTCAAACTCCCGATCCCCAGTGGATCCTGAAGACCCTAAAATACCTATCCCCAGTAGAACCAGAATATTCTAAACCTTCTTCCCCAGAGAAGTAAAATTTCCAACTATCAACCCCCGGTGGAAACTGTTCAACTTCCCTCAATTACCCCAGCAGCTAGAATGATTCCCCGGTAGATTGGCGTATAACCCAAGTTCCTGATTTCACCATCCGAGTAAACATTCTCCCCACAGAGTTATCTCCCAGCAGATCGAAGATTCTCGATCCCGTTTCTCCAAGCAGAAACCTCCCAGGTTTTAATTCCCCAGTAGAGATTTTCAGAGTTTTCCTTATTTCCCAGGAAAGTCATGAAGGATCCTTATTCCCCGTAGAAGTTGTCAAAACCCTTGTAAATCCCCACAAGTCACTAAGGATTTTCAATCCCCAGCATTGGTCCCAGGATTTCTCATTTCTCAAACAATCAGAGATTCTTTAACCCCCCAAGCAGTCAGCAAGAGTTCCTCATCTTCAACAAAGATTTTTGAGTCCTCAGCATCGGTCGGGATTTACTTTCCCCAGCAGCAGCCAAAGGATTTTCAATCCCCAGTAGCAGTCAAGAATTTAGTCTCATCAGCAAGACAACTACTCAGCTTACATGCATAACCATTACATTCATATATTATAAACATTGATGAAACACAGTTTATTTCATCATACATATCATGCAACATAACTTTATGTTTTAGCTAACATTTTACCCTTTTTCAGGATAAGATTAAAAGGCTATCATTAACAATTATTCAGATACAGTATGGATACACCCCAGACACGGCGGTCATTCTATTACTCATTCATAACTCCAAGTCAAAATACAGTACGAATACACCCCAGACACGGCGGTCATTCTACTCTCATTCAGATTTAACTATAAGTTCAAATACGCTCCAAACACGGATACCATTCTGGACCTTTACACCAGCAATTTGATTCTCCCCAGTGTAGTCGCCACGGAAATCATTTTGTCACTTATTCAGATCCCAGTTACAGTTCCAGATACACTCCAAACACGGAAGTCATTCTGCTACTCATACAGATCTCAGCTTCAGATACAGTCCAGATACGCTCCAGACACGGTTGCCATTCTGTCACTCATTCAAAACTTATCCCCAGCACACAGTTGCTCCATACACAGATGCTTCTCTGTTACCCATTCACAATACAGATACACTCCAGACACGGCAATCATTCTGATATTCATTCAAAGTCCAAATACAGTTACAGCTCAGATACGCTCCAGACACGGACGTCATTCTTTCGCTCATACAAACTCAGTCTCCAGATACAGTTCAAATGCATTCTAGACACGGATACCATTCTGATGCTCATTCTTCTGACCTACAACATTGCAATTTAACAAACATTCTTGGATGGCATCTTTAAGCCCATCTCCAACGAGATTCTACCATCTCCAAATGGCATCTTTAATCCCATTTCCTCAGCTATATTTTGACGAGTGCAAATTTACGGGCACTCTAGTGTACAATCCTCTTTTACCTTCGAGTCGCGAAAGGCAAACTTGCCAATCTAACTCTTCAGGTTCAAGAAGATTGAACAGGGGCAACTGTTGTACCCCAAAATTTTCCCTATCATTTTATCAACATTTCTCATCACAAGACTCTTGGAACTCAAGATCAAGCTAGGGTTTGCTCTGCTCAAGACACCTCATTGCACTGTTGACCTAAATTAGGGTTTGAGTTTGCACAGGGATGTTTTGACCTACAATGCCCAAAGTGACTTTCATACTTCATGTTGAACTCACAAGTTTGTCCATACCAAGTTTCAAGCCTTGATTCAAATTTTTGCCCAATCAATTGGACAATTGACCTAGAAATCAGCTGTATTGGGGAAAAAGTCAACTGTGGCCAATTGATAGTCAAACCTCATGAATTTTGACCCACATCAACATTATGAACTCATATGAACCATTTGATAAAGTTTGGATCACAATTCCACAAGAAATTTGATCAGATCACCAAAAGGGCAAAATGGTCATTTTTAGGGTTTTGACTGCACAAGGGAAATTTTTTACTGTTTGACCTAGCCAGTGGCAAATAAAGCTCAACCATGGACACAAGGACTCAATGACATTGTCTTGACCCATTCAACAAGTTCAAAAGATCTCAAATGCATAGGATTGACAAATGAATTTTTCAGCCAACTGATCAAAATTTGACTGTACACTGAAAAGTCAAACTTTGACTTTTTGGTCAAAATCAAGTGTCAAGTGTCATTTTTCATCAAGACATGTAAAATTATGAAACTTCGTCATCAAGAAACCCAAAAATGCAACTTAGGGTTTAAAATGGAAAAATTTCATAACTTAGAAATTTTCTAAGTTATGAAATTTTCTTATTTTTTCCTAACTTTACCCCACATTTTCACCAAGATGCAAATGGATTCAAACAAAACTTATAACATGAAAGTTGTAGTCCATCACAAAGTATACAACTTTTCTTCACAAATTTTTCTCAAAAGAAGCTTGGATCTCAAGTTATGATTTTTGGAACAAGGGTACCTAAAACTTTTAACTTAGAGAAATTTTGCCCTAGTTTAGGCAGGATTTTGACCCATCTTCTTGGCCATTTTTCACATAGTTCCACTTGGAGTTTCAAGTTTCATTTCAACGATGGATTATAGTACATGTTGTAATCTTTCCAAATTGTCCAAGAACTCCTCAAACACCTTTGTGGTTAGGGAGAATCGAATGCTTGAAGTTGGCAAAAACTCACTTTGTAACCATGGCCAATACATGTTCATACCATTTGCCAAATCTGACCAAGCTAGCATAGTTCACAATTACAGGCCTCTAAACCAATTCACACTCCATAATTGAATGCAAATCCACTGAGCTAATGCTTTATCTTGGCCATTTGGACATTACACACAAAACTAATCCTTAATTAGAAAAAGGTACATTGCCATTTTTGAAAAGATATGCTTTATGTCAAACCATGATCTTTGAAGCATGGGACCATATCTCTGAAGCAAAATCAAATCCACAAATTTCTAGTATCAAGGAGATTGTATGCAGCATAATACATGACTGGTGCAGGCCAGTGAGAACAAGTTACACTTTCTTGCTTCACAAAGAAGAAATTGGTCCAAATCCTCCCAACTCAAAAACCAGCCATAGTCAGCTTACACAAACATTGCAAACAAGTTTCTCATACCCTAGCAAGCAAGAAGCACGGGCCCTTGACCCCTCAAACCTCCTTGTACACAAAATCTCCACTTTTCTGCATAACAGGGCAAGCCCTTGCAGAATCACTTCCATCTCCACTTTGCCTCGTGCGTTTTGCCTCAAACTTGTTCCAATACCTTCCATTCAACTCACCTAAACTATTCCAAACTTCCATTGCCAACTGTAACTCCATTAACACACATTGCCATTTTTGTTTGTAAGCTTTGCAGGTTGAGTTATGTAGCACGATCCAGGCTACTTCAAAACAAACCAAGCATTGGGAAAGCTTCAGTGGACATCAGGCAAGCTCAAAAGAACCTCAAGCACCATTGAAAGTTGTTACATTGTCCAACTCGAAGTCAACTGAAATAGGTATTTCATGAACTTCTATCTCTCTATTTAGGAATAGTTAGACTTAGGTTTGTGAATGAAAGATGTTGTATTCATAGCTCCGAAACCATACATGTGCTTAGTTTTCATTTATATTAATCGTGCTAGGAGAATTTCATCCATGAACTTTCTGAAAAAACTAGGTTAGAAATTAGGGCCAGAGAAATTCTCTCTGGTCTTTGAGAGTTAGCTTGAGTTTTTTATATGGATAGATTCGTTGTTTGATGCTCTACAAGTTTCATGTTATGAGTTTTGTCAAAGAAGCACAGAATCAAGAGATACAAGTTTGTATGGAAAACGCGCATTTTGGTGTTTGAACAGAGGAAGAAGATGAAGTCATTGGGCTGGGCCTGGTTATTTTTTCTTCTAACACTTGTTTTTTCAGCTTCACACCCCCCTGGCCCATTTCTTGTATTTTTATCATTTTTGCATTTTTATTTCATTTCTGATTTTGATATTTTATTTTTAAATATAAAAATACTTAAAAAATATTTTCATAAATTTTTATATTTATTGGGTATTTATTTCAATTATTTCTAGCATTAATACATTAAATACTTTATTTTTATTTTGTTTAAACTTAAAAATAATGTAAAAAATAGGTTTATTCTCATTTATTATTTTTATACACATTTAAAATATTTTCTTGAAATACATACATTTTTGTAAATAATTTATTTTTATTTTTATACACACTTAATATATTTAATACATATATATACATATATACTATATTTTATTAAATAATTAGAACAAAAAACACAAAAATAATACATTTTTATTTTTATTAATATTTTATATTAAAAATACCTTTTTTCAATATACTTTTATTTTTTGTACAAATTGATGCATTATTGTATATAAATAATAAATAATACTATTTATTTAAGAAATTAGGGTTTTTTGCCCTAAGAACAAAAAATAATTAAAATTGACTTTTTTATTTATTTATTTCTTTACATTTCCCATTAAAAAATACTTTTTGCATACATAAATAAATAAGAACCTTTTTTTGCATAGTACATTTTATCTAATCTTTATTTATTGTATTTATTTAAATATTGTACATTTACTTGTTATGCCTTGCAAATTCAATATGGTTGTAATAATTTAGGATTTAATTTTTTGTCTAAATAATCCCCTATTCAAATTTGTACCCTCCCTCCCTATATCATGTTGTAATAGTGTAGAATTTAAATTCTCGCACCTTTAAATACTTTCAATTATGCCATGATTAGACTTAGAGTTTGTATGCAAAATCAAAACCAACAAATAGTTTGACCTAATCAAAGATAAAAATGCATGAAAAAGCAAACACAATGCACACTTGCACCCCTAGGGTTACAATCCACTTGTTGCCTTCAAAAATGGGCCATGATATGCATGTCAAGTATTTTGGCAAAACAAAAGTAGAAACAAAAGATCATAGTCCCTCGATAATGCTATCTGAGTTGCCTAAACAAAATGATCAAGTCCCTCAAGAAAATTGCCAAAAATACTTGACACAATTGATATCATGGTCTATACGATGACCCACGCCTGTCCCGTTTAACATCCTAACACAAGGTTGTTCACCAAATACAATGGTGAAGCAACACTGTTAAAAGGGTTAAAAACATAAGAAAGATCTTTGAGTAAAATAGGGTAGACAACTCTTAGTTACTTGATCAAAACTTGCAAAAATATCCTTGTTGTCTTCAAAACACACTTCACCACACAATTTCAAAACCCTACTTTCAAACATTGGAAACTTTTCAAAAGACAAAAACACCTTTGTATACATTCAAACAAGAATCATTACAAAGGTTGCCACAATGATGGCCTCCTTTTAAAACATCTTTCAAAACCACACACAAAGCACCATTTCAAACAATTGAAAATGCAAAGCAAGTGATCTAAACAAGTAACTAAGAGCCCATGGATAACCATGGATAGAAAGGGTGATAATACCTTCCCTTTCTATAATCTACTCCCCGAACCCAAGAAAACATCTCAAAGGTCTTTCCTGTGCTTTTTGACTTTTCCTTAGGATAAAATAAAAAGTCGGTGGCGACTCTTGCTAAACCGAAACATTTGCGAACACAAACGATAAATCCCAAGTCAGTTCTCCCACCGTATCACAATTATCATCATAATTGTGAGGGAGTTTCCAAGTATAAGCCGGCATAGTGCTTTTCTCAACCAACTTGTTATCGAGAAGGCACTGGAGTATCTCAAAATAAGGCATAGGCACGGGATCAAACTTTCTCGGTTGCCTAGGGACATTTTGATGCCTTTGATATTGACCCTGGAGTTGTTGTTGAGGTACTGGTTGAGCAGCGTAGATGGTTACACCATTTACATGTCATTCCTCTTTTCTCTGGTCCCTCCGACCGTACACAACACTGGCCTCCCCTTCCTTTTTCTTAGGGTAACTGCCGAATACTTTCTTTCCTCCAGTACTAGTAAATGCACCAGTATTAACAAACTGAATCTTCCCGGACTTCAATCCACTTTCTATACGCTCACCAACAGTTACCATCTCGGCAAAGATAACAGACGAACTGCAAGCTACATAGTAATGGTCTTGAAAAGTATTGGTGAAAAGTTCAATCATCTCCCTCTCCATCATAGGTGGTTGAACCCTAGTGGTGAGTTCACGCCACTTCTGAGCATATTCTTTGAAAGTTTCACCAGACTTAAGTGTAAAACTCTGCAATTGAGTCCTTTTGGCGCCAAATCAACATTGAACTAATATTGTTCAAGGAAAGCTTCCACCAAATCTTTCCAATGTCTGATACGAGAGTTTTCCAACTGCATATACCATTCCAAAGGTGCCCTAGACAGGCTATCCTAGAAGAAATAAATCAACAATCTCTCATCTTCTGAGTACACATACATCTTCATTTAGTAGGATTTGACATGTGTTTTGGGACAAGTGACACTAGTATACTTGTCAAAAATGGGAGCTTTAAATTTTGGGGGAACCCTTACCCCAGGCCCAAATCATTGATATCCAGACTAGACATCTTTACTCCTTCAAAAGCCTCCAACCTCTCTTCGAGCTGACGAAACTTCTGATCATCACCCAAGAAATTAGCCTCACTACCATGCACATATAGCATGTCATCATGAAAACCCATATCTGGACCCTGTCCATGAGGACTACCCTCAAGGAGATGTGGTGGAGGGATTGGCGGAAAACGACCCTGATTGAACTGCATACCCTGGTCACGAGCATGACCATTAACATTCAAGTTCACAACCGACTAGGGACACGGTTGCCCCACTAAGAAGTATTTGAATTCCAGATGTCCCACTTCAACACGAGGCCTCTCCACAAGATCCCTCAACTCCTATTGTTTGCGGTTCATGTTGATGATGGCCTCCATGAACTGAGTCATCTGGGTAGCCATATGGGCCCTGACATCTGCAAGCTCTTCTTGTACGAGTTCCATCTGACGTGGAAAGTTGCTTCTAGTAGAATAACAGTGAGAGACTGGATTTGAAATTTCTGCTAAATAAAAGCAGAAACAAGATAAGAATTTCGTCCTGAAAAAACCTGTAATAAATGATATGTTATGATATGCATGAAATGTTAATCATTTCCAGGTATCCCATAGCTTTGTCACCCATCAACGGATAACAAACAACAAGACGAGAGATACAAGTAAAAGCGAACCCCAAAAAATATAAAGATAAAAAATGTCTTCACTTATAAAATATGGTGTAAGTGTTTGGATGTTGGCATGTTTTTTGGTAAAACCAGTTGTGTGAATGTCATGACTGATGTCATAACATTCTGGGACACAAGGTACATTCTGCAGAAAAAGAATGTCATACAGGAGCTGCTCAATATGAGTGTTTAGCTGATCATTATGCAATGATCATATTTATTGCATTCTACCAAAATCTGTAAACAGGATTCTTGTTGTCATAACTAATGTTAAGACATCCTGTACTGAACTAACACTTGTGCAGATTTATTATTTTCTGAGAAGTTTCAGGAATCTGGTTATTCAGTCCAGATCAGATTCTCACGTGGACTTAGGTTAACTTTGCTTAACCCTAATCTGGTTGTTAAAGTCTCATGACCAAGTCTTGAGGTTAACCCTAATTAACCCTAGCTATTTTCGTGGAAGCCCTAACTGAAGAATAGCAGCCTATATATTCCTCATGAAGACTGTTGGTGAAAGACACTTTTGACAAAAGATCAATAAGGGACTGTATAGTTGTAACTACTGTAATCCAAGCAATTATCATTGTGATAAGTGACTTGGAGTAGGATTTGATTGTAAGGGTTGTGTATCACTCAAAGCTTTGAAGCACGAGTGTTTGTGTCACTTGATTAAAGCTTTGAAGCAAAGTCAAGTTAGGGTTGTGTATCACTCAAATCTTTGAAGCATAAGTGTTTGTGTTACTTGATTAAAAGTTGTGAAGCAAAATCAAGTGTATGTTCTGAAGAGTGTCTTCATAATTTCATTAGTCAATTTTTTAATATCACTGCTGTGATTGAGGGGGAGTGAGTAGGAACTCAGGTTTAAGTTGAACTTAGATTGAAGTTGCATTGGGTAGGTCTTAAGTGAAGGACATAAACTGGTTGGTTTATTCCTGAATTAATATCTCTTATAGTGGATTTCCTCCCTGGCTTGGTAGCCCCCAGAGTAGGTGTTGTTACACATTGAACTGGGTAAACAATTGACTGTGTTATTTACTGCTTTTAGTTTTACTGTCTTTAAGAGTTTCAGATACGGTGTCATAACATTCACTGTGACATTAAGTATCTGCAGCCAGAATTTCAATTGGCATCAGAGCAGGCACCATGTCTGTCTTACTGGGTGAGATCTAGGGATATTATTTTCTGGCGCTATGGACAAAGAAGGAGGTTTTGGAAACAGACCACCCATTCTGGATGGATCAAATTATGACTACTGGAAACCTCGTATGATTTCCTTCTTAAAATCACTGGACAAAAAGGCTTGGAGAGCTGCTGACAAAGGATGGAACCATCCCACCATAACTAGGAAAGATGGGACAACCAGTCTGAAACCTGAGGAAGAATGGAGCAAAGAAGAAGATGAGTTAGCCTTGGGTAACTCCAAAGCATTAAATGCCTTGTTCAATGGAATTGTTAGAAACATATTCAGACTAGTACATCAATGTGAACTGGCCAAGGAGGTTTGGGACACTCTCAAAACTACCCATGAGGGCACATCCAAAGTAAAAATGTCAAGGCTTTAGATGCTGACTACCAAATTTGAGAACCTAAGGATGATGGAAGATGAGACCATTCATGAGTTTCACATGAACATCTTGGAAATTGCCAACACCTCAAGAGCATTGGGAGAAAAGATGTCAGAAGAAAAGTTGGTGAGAAAGATTCTCAGATCCTTGCCTAAAAGATTTGCAATGAAGGTGACTGCTATAGAGGAAGCTCAGGATATCTGCAACTTGAAGGTGGATGAACTCATTGGGTCTCTTCAGACCTTTGAGATGGGGATCAGTGACAATGTTGATAAGAAAAACAAAAGCATAGCACTTGTATCTAATACTGAAGATGAAAACAAGGAGGATGAAGAAGAAAATATTTCATAAGCTATAGCCATGCTTGGAAGACAGTTCAACAAACTCATCAAGAGAATGGACCCAAAGTCAAGGTCAAATGTTAAGAACATTCCTTCTGACATCAACAGATCCTATGACTCCAGCAGAAGACTAAAGTCTGAAGAGAAGGGAAATCAAAGCAAAGGAATTCAATGCCATGGATGTGAAGGATATGGGCACATTCGAGCTGAATGTTCAACCTTTCTTAAGAAACAAAAGAAAGTAATGTATGTTACTTGGTCTGACTGTGACTTAGAAAGTAATTCTGAAGAAGAATATGCCAAACTAGTTACTGCGCTAACTGGTATTTGTGACTCTGATAGTGACTCTAGTGATGAGGAAGTGACATTTGAAGAACTGGATGACTCCTACAAGAAGTTATGTATCAGAAGTGCTGAAGTCTGACAGCAAAATGAGAGACAAACAAAACTCATAGTAAAGCTGGAGGCTGAGAAGAAGGCAGGCATTGATACTATAAGTCATCTAGAAGGGTAAGTTCAAATGCTAAACTCAAAACTTGACCAGATGACTAAATCTGTCAAGATGTTGACAAATGGAACTGAAAAATTAGAAGAAACCCTTCAGGTTGGAAAAAATGTGGGAGACAAGTCTGGTCTGGGATTTGTGGAAGCAAAGAAATCTATTGTAGACAAGAAGAAGATCAGGCCTGATAAACAAATGTCAAAGCAGATGTCACAACATAGCACTCAACATCGAGAACAGAGAAATATGAAGAAAAAGTATCAAAGATGGAGATGTCATCATTGTGGGAGGTTTGGTCACATAAAGCCATTCTGCTTCAAATTATATGGATATCCTAATCAGACCCCAGTTGTCAAACCTAAGTCTAACAAGGCACCATATACTCAACAGTGGAAGAAAAAGGCTACTGCCCTGATAACTCACACCTCCCTTAGAGTCTCTGCAAAGGAAGACTGGTACTTTGATAGTGGATGCTCTAAACACATGACTGGAATCAAGAATCTTCTCAATAATGTTAAACCTCACACTACTAGTTATGTGACTTTTTGAGATGGTGCTAGAGGAGAAATCAAAGGAGTTGGAAACTTGGACTGCCCTGGAGTTCCAAACGTAAATGAAGTATTGTTGGTAAAAGGCTTGACTGCTAATCTTATAAGTATCAGTCAATTATGTGATCTAGGATTCAAGGTCAACTTCACCAAGTCAGAATGTCTTGTAACTAATGAGAAACAAGAAGTTGTAATGAGAGGTGTCAGATCTAAAGACAACTGCTACTTATGGAAGTCTGAGAACACTAATTATTCTTCTGTGTGCTCTATTGCCAAAGAAGAAAAGGAAGTGAAACTGTGGCACCAAAAACTTGGTCATTTACATCTAAGAGGAATGAAAAGGATTATATCCATGGAAGCAGTCAGAGGGATTCCAAGGTTGCAAATTGATGAAGGGAGAGTCTGTGGTGAATGTCAGGTTGGAAAGCAGACTAGAATGTCACATCTAAAGTCAAGACATCTGACTACCTCTAAGGTGTTAGAACTTCTACATATGGATCTGATGGGACCAATGCAGGTAGAAAGTCTTGGTGGAAAAAGATATGCCTATGTTGTTGTGGATGATTTTTCCAGATTCACCTGGATTAACTTCATTAGAGAAAAGTCTGATGTATTTGAAGTATTTAAGGAACTGTGCAAAAGAATTCAAAGAGAGAAAGAAGGATGCATTGTCAGAATCAGAAGTGATCATGGCAAGGAATTTGAAAACAGTAAGTTTGATGAGTTTTGCTCCTCAGAAGGAATTAATCATGAATTCTCTTCACCCATAACTCCTCAACAAAATGGAGTTGTGGAAAGGAAAAATAGGACTATACAGGAATCTGCCAGAGCAATGATACATGCCAAAAGACTTCCTATTCATTTTTGGGCTGAAGCTATGAATACAGCCTGTTATGTCCATAACAGGGTCACCTTGAGAAAGGGAACATCATCCACCATTTATGAACTTTGGAAAGGAAGAAAGCCTACAGTGAAGTACTTCCATGTATTTGGAAGCAAATGCTATATTCTGACAGATCGTGAACAAAGGAGAAAGATGGACCCTAAAAGTGATGAAGGAATATTCCTAGGATACTCTACCAACAGCAGAGCTTATAGGGTATTCAATTCCAGGACCAAAGTTATGATGGAATCTATAAATTTCATAGTTGATGATTACCATGAGGAAACAAATGTCCCATATGATGTTGAGACATTCTTTGAGACTTCAACTCAAAAGGATGATATTCCTAAAACTACTTCATCAGAATCTGAATCAAAGGAAGCTAACAAAGACCCTTCCATCAGAATTCAAAAAGATCATCCTAAGGAACTCATCATAGGAGATCCTAACAGTGGAATCATTACAAGATCTAGAGAAATCATCTCAAACTCTTGTTTTGTATCTAAGATTAAACCAAGAAATGTTAAGGAGGCTTTAACTGATGAATACTGGATTTGAGCAATGCAAGATGAATTGAACCAATTCAAGCAACATGAAGTATAGGAGTTAGTTCCTAGACCAGGAGGAACAAACACCATTGGCATAAAATGGATCTACAAGAACAAATCAGATGCTGAAGGAGTTGTCACCAGGAATAAGGCAAGACTTGTTGCTCAAGGATACACTCAAGTTGAAGGGGTTGATTTTGATGAGACGTTTGCTCCTGTAGCCAGACTGGAATCAATCAGACTCCTATTGGGAATTGCTTGTCTCCTCAAGTTCAAGTTATTTCAGATGGATGTAAAAAGTGCCTTCCTAAATGGGTACTTAAATGAGGAAGTTTATGTGGAACAGCCTAAAGGATTTGTGGATCCAAACTGCCCTGATCATGTCTACAAATTGAGGAAAGCTTTATATGGCCTGAAACAAGCTCCTAGAGCATGGTATGACAGGTTGACAAAATTCCTCTCTGACAAAGGATACAGGAAAAGAGGCTTGGATAAAACTCTTTTTGTCAAAAATGAAGGAGGAAAGATAATGGTAGCTCAAATCTATGTTGATGACATAGTGTTTGGGGAAATGTTAGATAAAATGGTTAAACATTTTGCTGACCAGATGCAAGCTGAATTTGAAATGAGTCTCATGGGAGAATTGACCTACTTTCTTGGACTGTAAGTCACACAGATGGAAGACTCAATTTTTTTGTCTCAAAGCAAGTATGCAAAGAACATTGTCAAGAAGTTTGGGATGGAGAATGACAGTCACAAAAGGACTCCTGCACCTACTCACTTAAAGCTGTCCAAAGATTCAAGTGGGGTTAAGGTGGACCAAAGCTTATACAGAAGCATGATAGGAAGTTTGCTATACTTAACAGCCAGCAGAACTGACATTGCTTTTGCAGTTGGAGTATGTGCAAGATACCAGGCTGAACCCAAAGTAAGTCATATCAACCAAGTGAAGATAATTCTGAAGTATGTAAGTGGAACCCACAACTATGGCTTGCTGTACTCTAATGGATGTGAACCAACTCTGACTGGTTACTTTGATGCTGATTGGGCTGGAAGTGCTGATGATAGAAAGAGCACCTCTGGAGGATGTTTCTTCTTAGGAAATAATCTTGTCTCCTGGTTCAGCAAGAAACAGAACTGTGTGTCTCTATCTACTGCTGAAGCTGAATACATAGCAGCTGGTAGTAGCTGTTCTCAAATGATTTGGATGAAACAGATGATGACTGAGTATAATGTCACACAAGATGTTATGACATTGTACTGTGACAATCTGAGCACTATCAACATTTCCAAGAATCCTATTCAGCATAGCAGGACCAAGCATATTGACATTAGACATCACTTCATCAGAGATCTTATAGAGGAGAAGACGATTAAACTGGAACATGTTGCCACAGAACTACAACTGGCTGACATTTTTACCAAGGCACTTGATGCAAATCAATTTGAAAAGTTGAGGGGCAAGCTGGGTATTTGCCAACATGAAGATATGTAGCAATTAATTTTGCTCAAAACAAGGGATGAGAGAGATTTTTTTGTTAAGTCTACTCTGATTGGGCTAATCATCTACTTCTTTATTTCTTTCCAAGATTTTGAGAAGTTGAATAGACATTCATATATCTCACTCCTCTCGCGTTTCTGCAACAATCTTCAATCTCTCAAACAAAGACTGCACTATTATTGCTACCTGTTTTCTAAAACTCTCAAAAATGTATCAACTATCCATGACTTCATCCTCTTCAAAGATGAATGCTTCTTCCGCATCCTCTGATCGAGAACCTAGGGCAATCACAAACTGCATGGATTCTGATGTTCTGGAGATAACTCCTCTTCGTGAACTGGCAACTGACCCCACTAAGGTTAAGAAGCTGCGAACCAGACATGCAAGAAGGTCTCAAGCTTCTTCATCTGGTAAACCCTCTCAACCATCATCTTTTGTTCCTTCAGAAATAGCAAATAGGGAAGGCTCAGTTTATGTTCATCAAGCTATAGCTAGACTTATCACTAGGATTCTAAATGAGAATCACTCTATACCTGGCATTTCTGTACCCTTGAATCAAGAATCTGCTAGTCCAAATGTTGAAATAAATCCAGATGTCACTCAGAATGTTGAGACACCAGATGATAACATTAGGAAATCTCCTGAAAATCTTGATGATCACCCGAACCCTAATGAGAAGGATGTTGAACACCTGATTATTGATGTTGATGAAGAATACTCTGATAATGACTTAATTGCAAATATCAACCCTAGCATAGCTAGAAGGATGATGAACAGAAAAGGAAAGCAGGATGCTGCCAAAAGCATCTCCAAAGAAAAGACTGCTGATATTGTTCATAAGAAAACCAGGTCTGAGAACAAGACTGGAGTAGAAACTGTGAAGGCTGGATTGTCAAAAGGGAAGGTGAAAACTCGAGCACCTGCTGGTAGTCTCTCAAAACCTGTGAGACGACCAATAGCAAAGAAAAGGAAAGAGCCTGAACCCTCTGAAACTGATGAGGAATCAGAATTTGAATTTGATGTTAAAGACATTCCTCTCAAAAGGAAACTCTCCTCAAGCAAAATACCTAAAGTCCCTGAAGTCCCCACTGACAACATTTCCTTTCACCATCCTGAGAATGCAAACAGGTGGAAGTATGTAAGTTTGAAAAGGATAGCCTTGGAAAGATAACTGAACACCAGTGCCATGGAATGTAAAGAGATCATGGATCTAATCAAAACTACTGGTCTAATAAATACTGTGGTAAAGTTTACCAACTGCTATGAAGTTCTTGTCAAAGAATTCATAGTGAATTTATCTGAAGGGTGTGCTGATGGAAAGTCAGTTGACCTTAAATGTGTATATGTGAGAGGAAGGAGGGTAAATTTCTCTCCCTCTGAAATAAACAAATTCCTAGGAATACCAGATGATGCTTGCCCTGAGCTAGAGGTTACTGACAACCAAGTGTGCCAAACCATCACTGCAAATCAAGTCAAGAGATGGCCCTTAAAATGGAAACTGAATGCAAGCAAGCTGAGCATGAAATTTGCCATTCTGCACAAAATTGGTGCAGCTAACTGGGTTCCCACCAACCATAAATCAACCATCTCCACAGGCTTGGGAAGATTCATTTATGATGTTGGAACCAGGATAAACCTTGACTATGGCAAGTATATCTTTGATCAAACATTAAAACATGCTGGAAGCTATGCTATTAAAGGCCCTATTGCCTTTCCCTCTCTCCTATGTGGTATAGTCCTTGCTCAGTATCTTGACATTCTAGTTGAAAAAGATACTGTATGCAAAAGAGCCCCTGCTCTTGGGTTGCACTATAAGCTATTTCAGGGGAACACGTGTTCCTGACATTGTCATGACATCAGCTGAGACATCAACTGTGAAATCTCATTCCAAGAAAACTGATGTTATAGTTGTGCTGAAGGAAACCTGCAAAGAGCTTGACACAAGGAAAAGGACTCTTGAGGACCTGATTGCTAGACTAGAACATGAGGAGATTGAAGGACAAAGAAGGGAAGAGGATGCTGCTGAAAACCAGCTTCATGCTGAAGATAGTGCCTCTTCTGAAGATGACAGTGCTTAAAGATCATTGCAGTTGAAAAGTTTGATGCTGGTACCTGATGCTGCAAATGACTTTTGATTTTTTTGTGTTTTTATTATTCTTTTTGGATGATTGTATAACCTAAAAGTACAAGTATCTTTGTCCTATTTATGGCTAAAGAGGGGGAGAAGAATTTGTGTGATAATTTTGGTAGAATTAGACTTGGTGGATATTATTAATTCTGTTGCTTTCTAATCTCTGATTGTTTAGGGGGTTTAGCCAGAAATTTGCCAAAGGGGGAGTTTGTAAGTGTTTGGATGTTGGCATGTTTTTTGGTAAAACCAGTTGTGTGAATGTCATGACTGATGTCATAACATTCTGGGACACAAGGTACATTCTGCAGAAAAAGAATGACATACAGGAGCTGCTCAATATGAGTGTTTAGATGATCATTATGCAATGATCATATTTATTGCATTCTACCAAAATCTGTAAACAGGATTCTTGTTGTCATAACCAATGTTAAGACATCCTGTACTGAACTAACACTTGTGCAGATTTATTATTTTCTGAGAAGTTTCAGGAATCTGGTTATTCAGTCCAGATCAGATTCTCACGTGGACTTAGGTTAACTTTGCTTAACCCTAATCTGGTTGTCAAAGTCCCATGACCAAGTCTTGAGGTTAACCCTAATTAACCCTAGCTATTTTCGTGGAAGCCCTAACTGAAGAATAGCAGCCTATATATTCCTCATGAAGACTGTTGGTGAAAGACACTTTTGATAGAAGATCAATAAGGGACTGTATAGTTGTAACTACTGTAATCCAAGCAATTATCATTGTGATAAGTGACTTGGAGTAGGATTTGATTGTAAGGGTTGTGTATCACTCAAAGCTTTGAAGCACGAGTGTTTGTGTCACTTGATTAAAGCTTTGAAGTAAAGTCAAGTTAGGGTTGTGTATCACTCAAAGCTTTGAAGCACGAGTGTTTGTGTTACTTGATTAAAAGCTGTGAAGCAAAATCAAGTGTATGTTCTGAAGAGTGTCTTCATAATTTCATTAGTCAATTGTTTAATATCACTCCTGTGATTGAGGGGGAGTGAGTAGGAACTCAGGTTTAAGTTGAACTTAGATTGAAGTTCCATTGGGTAGGTCTTATGTGAAGGAGATAAACTGGTTGGTTTATTCCTGAATTAATATCTCTTATAGTGGATTTCCTCCCTGGCTTGGTAGCCCCCAGAGTAGGTGTTGTTACACACTGAACTGGGTAAACAATTGACTGTGTTATTTACTGCTTTTAGTTTTACTGTCTTTAAGAGTGTCAGATACGGTGTCATAACATTCACTGTAACATTAAGTATCTGCAGCCAGAATTTCATATTGGATCAAAAGCATTCATACCAAAGAAAGCCAAGACATTCCATAAAAGGTAAAAGGCCTCATCCAACAAGATTGGTTATGGTCATACATCAAAAGGAAAAAAGGTAACAATCAAATAAAAGATTTTTGATAAAGCAATCATCCCTCCATGGCTCCTTGATCCTCCCCTGAACTTATCCACTCTCGGAATTGAGCCTTAAGATACAAGCACTTCTCCAAGAACCTGTCACAACCTTCACATTCTGGTGAGGGAATTGGAACTAGTGTGCTTTCCATCTCCTTTATCTTAACTTTGATTCAAGCATTTTCTTCCATAACACGGGCCATCTACTTTTCACGCCTTTGATCTTGTAATTTGACATCTTCGAGTTGTTTTTCTAATTATTTGACCTTCTTGTTATGACTCTCTTTTAGCTTTGTTTATGACATTTGAAGGTTCTCAATTCTTTGTTGAATCTTCCATAATGCATTAGCCTGATGATTAGAGACGCCAGAATTCTCGATTCTTAACCTCTTTGACTGCTCAATCGAAACACGACTCTCTAGTAAATGATCTTTCATGCAGATCTCCTTCAAAAGTCCTTTCTTTTCTTACAAAGGAAAAGAGATTTCAATGTTTTTGTCCTCCAGATCTTCTTACAATTTAATATTCTCAGCTTTGACATTCTTGAAGCATGCCATGGACACGAACTTGGATTTTTCTAGAATAGATTGCTTAGAAGATGGCTTATCGTGGAAAAAATGATCAACCATCCTTTCAGGAGATGAAGAATTATCGATCAATTAATCATAAACGGGTTGAGGATACAGAGGCTCCTCCCTCTTGTAAGGTAACAACAACATCTTCACCCAATTTTGTATCCAACTTAAATAAGCATCAAGAGCCACACTTCCACTTTTATCAAAGGACTGTTTTCCTTTTTGATGAATGTGCTTCCAAGTGACTTTCACCCTTTTAAGCATAACATCATCTTCTCCTTTTCTGAAATAAATGGTTTCTCTTACTTCCCGCTCAGTAGGTCCATTTTTCATCAGAAATCCCAATTGGCGACGTGCCAGAATGGGATTGTAGTTGATACAGCCTTTTGTTCCCATGAGTGGAACATTAGGAAATTCGCCACTACTTGTAATGAACTCTTTCAAAATTCCTATGTTGTTCCAGACAATGTCGTAAGAAGTGAGTCCCATGATTCGCGGGGCCTAGAGAGATAACTCGGTAATGTCAACAAATGGTCCTCTTGTAGGCATATGCATTATAAACCATTTGTAGAGCAAGGTTACACCATACATGATTTATCCCTTCTTACCATGCCAAGAATGGATGGTATAGTAAGTATCAGCAAGAATGGTTGGCACTTGATTACCATTCATAAAGACACAGATTGCCGCTAAATCCACCAATCTTTCTGCAATCAGAAAAAGAACCAAGCCATAAATCATCATAGCTAGCAATGCATTGAACGAACTCCAATTCTCTTCACCTACAAGCTTTCCAGCTTTATTCACCAAATAATTCAGAGGAATGCCTTGGGTGCCACACTTATGTATCCAATTGTTTTTCATCTCACTAAGGGTCAAATGAAGAGTCCTTGAGATAGCCATATAATTCGGAGTCTTTGGTACTTGAACAAAAGGAATATCATTGGTGACCTTAATATCAAGAAAATAAGCATACTCTTCCAAAGTCAGTGCTAATTGGTAGTCTTGAAAGGTAAATCAGCGCACTTGTGGATCGTAAAACTGAAGAAGTGCTTTAACAACCCATTCTTCAAAAGCATCACTCACTAGTGGTAAAAAATTCCCATACCATTTCCTGAACACTGCCTCATTCGGCCCACTCACAAGACTCAATAACTTTTGTAAACAATTTCCCAAAGAATACGAGTTGATAGATAGTATTATTCCTGAGAGGCTATGTGCTTGTCTATGTGTTGTTATCCATCCTTGATGTTGATGATAAACTTTAAGGTATCCTAGAAAAGACATGCATATGCAGGTTAGACAAACATACATTTTTTGCATTTTTTTGAAAAGTTAAATATGCCATGATGCAATGCAAACATATGGGATCAAAGCTTCCAACAACGATGCATGTTGTTCTATTTCTGACCATGTTAAGAAAACCAAAAATCAAACGTCTGAATCATAACCAAAAAGATCATCTTGAATACCGAAACCAGAAACTCAGAAAACAAATTTGAGACCCACAAAGTCACCAACAGAGCATAACAGTCACTATCTGTACCTGTAAGATATATTCCCGCCCCACTCACGGGTCAAATCTAGGTCAGTAAGGCCGGGGTAACTCAAAATCATGGGTTCGCCTAAGGCCACTATCGTCGAAACACCTACATGAAATAATAGCACCTCATTTATACCTCAACTGAGTGTGGATGACATGACCCTACTACCAAACCAAAGTCAACTAGACGTTCATGTTCAGCTCTATTCCTAAGGTTCCTATGGTCGTCACTTGGCCTGGGCATTAGGCCTTTTACCTCTTGTAACACCCACCCAACATGAATAGAACTGGCACAACAGTTCCACCAGCATATGTAAAGCGATAAAATGCAATACACATATATGCTCACATAGACAGGCATGAATAAACAAACTGTAAAACATAAAAATAAACACCCCACGGATAAACCAAACAATATCTAGGATCGACTCCGGGATGAACCAGCAAAAGGTTAATTTGTCCCCAGTGAAGTCTTCAGCTGAAACAACCGGCTGAATAATCAATTGATAATGAAATTAATAAAGTCTCCATCGAACGTTTTTATCCCACGGGAAGGGAAAGACAAACATCGAGCAAACCTAAGAAGGGAGAAGTCACGGTCTTGCGACCGAGAGATTGGATAAGGGAGTCTGTTACGTGAGGGGAATGTATTAGCAGCCCACACGCCCGTAGTACTCTACGGTATCCAGTCTTGTTGTCTATCTAATGGGTGTGTTCAATCTAAACTTACGAGTTAAAAGAAAATGCAAAGAGGGAATGCATGCAAAAGAAAAGAGAACAATGTAGGGAAAATAAATTTGTGCTCGTTCGGGCCCTACCCCAATGCCTACGTATCCTTTTTGAGGAATCAGAGTTACCATAGTTCGGCTCATATGTTTTAGTTAGTTTGTGTTTTTTAGTTGAACAATGCTAAATTTAATCATTCCACCACCGCTTGACCATTGGAGACTCACGCATCTGTAGTGGAAAGGAAATAACATGCTCTCACCTAAATAGGTGTTTTCAAAAGAAAAGGTGTCCGAAGGCAGATGATGTTACGTTCTCGACTCTTAGCAAGTAGACATGATGCAACCCGACCCTTGGGGAATTACGCATCATATTGCATATAGTAGAAAAATAACACATCCTTTTCAAGTTCCTAAGAAAGGCACGAAGGCGGAAATTTTTGTATTGGTTAATAATTTTTACCTTAAAGAACGATTTGAAAGTTTTTAGATGTTTTATGCATTTGCCAAGAAAAGAGTTTTAGTTTTAAATGCAAGAATGCAAAAGAAAGAAAAACATCTAAGGGAGACTATCTAGTTTTATCCCTAATGTTATCATACAATGATTGATCCTAAGGTTGAGGATGAAAAGGGAACCTCTACCCTATGTTGGCATGCATGGATTACGATCCTAGTGTCTAGATCACAAGCTACTCTAATAGAGCGATCCTAAGGGAGCATACAAATTCCTATCCTGAGGGAACAAGGTATAGAAAACAAATAACCAAACAAGTGCCTTGGCAAAAGCACACAAACCTGAGTAACACATTCCGACTCGAAGGGATGGGGGAAACAAGAGAAATGCTTTAGCTAAGGGGAGCGTATCACCCGGAGCAAACAAGCGGGAGGAAGATGAAATAAGAAAAAACACAGAGCATCAACGTTGTCCAACGTGAGCTCAAGACAAAATGTGGGGGTTTGATTACGAAACCCTTTTCCACATGACCGACTCGATACATGATCTGCACGACTCTTAAGCATAGACGTAAAACGTGAGCTAAGGATGACACGGACTAGAATGTGCGGGGGTCGATTATGGACCCTCCCTGCTCGCCTCTTTTTGAGGACTTCCATTGGGGATGGGGAATATATGCGAGCACAAATGTAAACACACGTGCAGAATACCTACTTCAAAGGTAATATTTTAAACAAACGCAAATAGCAAACAAGTCACATATGCCGAATCGCCTTAAACAGGTCTTTAAATAAACCAGAGGGATTCCTGACATATATCAGCAATGGAGATCCCCGTCATACATCTCTATTCCTACTTGATATGGAAAGGAAAACGGTAAAATCCCTACTTCTCATTATCTCTAGAAATCCATAAAATACAGAGAGAAAAAAGAAGGGAAATGTACCAAATAGATAACAATTTGTAGATGCTAAGCAATAACAAAGAAACCCGGAAAACTTTGTGAGCTGCTAGCACCAACAAAGAAAATATCATCAGCATATGTGTTAAAGTATCAACAGTCAAAAATCGGAATGTATGGCGGACACATCTGAATATCAAAATGCACCTGCACAAATCAAAATCCATACAAGATACAAAGATAACAAACACACAATGGAATATGTAGCAAACACATATGTGTGATGCCAGAGTACCTGCACAAAAACAGGATTTATGCGAGAATAATATCATTAGCGCATCATACGCAAGCTTTCACTAACAAGTTATCGCATAATATGTCATTTAACCAATAATCATATGCTAATTAAAGGTTGAAGGCCTAACAATGTACCTTGCAAAGCATTCACAAAAGGAGATGGAATTAACAAGGCAAAGTGTGCAAACATGTAATGAAACAAAGCAAAAATCAATATTTCTGTCTGGGTAACCAGTTACCATAACTGGGTAATCCGTTACCCAAAAGTTGGAAATCCTGGAAATTGGCTACTGACTTGGGGTAACCGGTTACCATAACTAGGTAACCGGTTACCAAAACTTTGAAAATTCTGGCCATTTGCTTCTGACTTGGGGTAACCGGTTACCATAACTAGGTAACTGGTTACCACGTAACAGTCTTGAAAATTTTTGTGAAGGAATGGATGGTAACCGGTTATCGTATTTGGGTAACCTGTTACCCAGATAAAAAATAATTTTAACATATTTTTGAGATTTGGCTCATGGCTTAGACAATTGATCAAACACAAGATCTTCACACATTCAACACATGATTTTGCATAATTCAAGGTCTGGATTCAAATTACACATGATTGATTAAGATCAACAAGTAAACCTCATGCAACATCATCAATTTATTTCATAAATTAAGTACTTTCATGCAAATCAACTTAATTCAATAAGCACTTAATTCAACTATCCAATTCTGAATCTACACATGATTATCAAATCAATTTACAATTCTAGGCTTAGATCTATATTCTCAATTCAAAATTAAACCTAGATTCAATTCATGCTTGATCAAAAAAGTGCTTCTCAAATAATCACTTATTTCAAAAATGCTTAATTCAAGAAAATTCACCGATAGAAGTGAAGAGAAGGCTTAGGTATAGAGATCGCAATGAATAGATCTACAATTAAAAAAGAATTACTCTTGATCTTGACTTTTGGATCTTGATGCAATTGTTGTTGTGTTCTTGATGAAAAAGGTGTAGAACCTTGATTTGATCTTTAAGAGAATTGGGAGAAAAATTTAGAGTGTATGTGAGAATTTTCTGAATTATGAGAGCCTCTACTTAGAAATTGGAGTGAATAAGAATATATAGTGTGACATTATGTGAGTGAATTTGGTTAATGGGCCTCAAATAACCACAAGTCAAAGTGCACATTTTTGAATCACTTTAGTGCGACACGTTCCTAGAAAATTCACGGGAACCTCGATGCGCTTTCTGAAGTTGAAATGTGAAACAAAAATGTATCCAATGTCGAGAACTACCTTGTTTCCAAAGATGGGCTTATTCGGATAAACGATGAGAAAGTTATGAATTTCCGAAGTTTCACCTCAGATAACTTTAATTCCTAGCTTCAGAATTTTCACTGAAATGCACGCGCTTCGGGTCAAAAATGAAAGCCTTCGGGGTATGGTTCGCTCTTGAAAATAGAAACCAAAATTTAGCTAACTCAATTAGTGAGATAACTCCACTTGAACAAGCTCGATATGATAAAAATTGAATGAGTTGTGATTTTTTGAATGTGATGCAGATAAACAGTTGCTACAATTTTCCCGTACGAAAGCGCTTGATAAATCTCCAATTTTGGAGACCTTCTGAGTAGAATTAGCTTACGGCCGTGAGATATGAAATGTAGAGGACATCGAGACATAGTTTTGTCCACTAGAACGAGTTCAAAACGAGTCGCGGGCTTTGAGTTATGAATTTTCTAGTGCACAAAAATTGCACTTTCAGCATACTTTCACTGTATTTCTTCGAAACAATTCGCACATTCAGAGACCTTCTTCAAAGAATTGACTCTCGAGCCACACATAAATTTGAGAATACGTCACCAGTGATATCTTGGAGAAAGAACACCTGAATATGAAGAGCTGGATCTGCCTTGTAAATTTCCAAATACTCAAACCGTTGTAGACGGATTATTAGCATAAAAAATACCATGAGAGCATCCATTGACGAAATAAACGTCTCTTGCAATTTACCAAGGCTCATCTGAAATACCTTGATCCCATATCCATAGAACCAATGATATGTATGCATATGGTGATGCAATATAAGCCAAATTAAAGTCGAAATCAAGAGGGTAAATTTTGGGGTACAACAAGAGTGATTGAGGGAAAAGAGGTTATGATTATTATGGTTTTTAATTACAATGAGACTGGTATTTATAGACACACTAGCCACCCAAAATAGATTTAAACAAACCGTCTAAAACTGAAATGATATATACGCCCGTATATATTTTATACCCATGTGTGAAGCTCTATATGCCTAAGGGGAGAGTGTTGTATGTCCCTAACACATTCACGGGGAGCAACCCCAATATGGTTATTTTTTTGCTTGTCTTTTAGCTTTAATTTATTATCATTTATTGAGTCTCCTTCATGATTGCATATCAATGGATTAAGTTTTGAATTGATTCGTTTATTCATTTTTAGAATGCATAAATAAATTGTTATATTTTAAATTTGATCATGATGGTTTATGTCAATTTCTAGAGTTAGTAAAACAAGAACCCTAGGTGATAACAATTCAAGTCATGTGGGAAGAGAAATCTTAAACTATTTTGAAAAACTTGAAAAATTGAGATTTCTTGTGTGTAATTCGAATCACTCACAATCCATGACTCAAATCAAGAAAAATAGAAGTAAAACGGGATGATTTTGGCGTTTGTGATTCAAATCATAGATTATACCTGATTTGAATCATGCAACTCTGTGATTCGAATCACAATTTTTGCATGACTTAAATCACAAATTTCCTGCTAGCCACTGACTTGTCTGATTCGAGTCAGGCTTAACATATGGTTCAAATCATGAACATGTGTGACTCGAATTATAGTCCAATCACAGGAAAATGAGTCACTTTATTTATGAGATCTTGTTTCACACTGTTGTACCCCAAAATTTGCCCTCTCATTTATCAAGATTTTCCTCACAAGACTTCTTGGACTCAAGACAAGATTAGGGTTTGGTCAGCTCAAGACACCTCATCTTGAACTGATGACCTGAAATTAGGGTTTGAGTTTGCACAAGGATTTTTGGACCATCAATGCTTCATGTGACTTTCATATACCATCTTGGACCCCTAGGATTGCTCATGTTAAGTTTCAAGCCTTGAATCACATTTTTTACTAGTCAATTGGACAGTTGACCTAAAAATCAACTGTATTGGGGAAAAAGTCAACCATGGCCAATTTACAGTCAAACTTCATAATTTTTTATCCATAACAACATTTTAGACTCATATATACCATTTGATCAAGTTTGGATCACAACTCCTCAAGAAATTTGATTAAATCATCATAAGGGCAAAATGGTCAAAATTAGGGTTTTGACTGAGAAAGGGCAATTTCTGATTTTTAACCTAACCAATGACCAATTTAGTTCAAAAATGATTTCAAGGATTCAATGTCATCATCTTTACCTAATTACATGGTTCAAAAGATCTCAAGTTCATAGGATTGACAGATGAATTTTGCAGTCAACTGATCAAAAGTCAACTGTATACTAAAAAGTCAAACTTTGACTTTTTGGTCAAAATCAAATGTCAAGGGTCATAATTCATCAAGATATGTCAAAATATAAAACTTGTTCACCAATAAAACCAATTTTGAAAATTAGGGTTTTGAATTTGAAAATTTCATAACTTAGAATTTTTCTAAGTATGGAAATTTCCTTATTTTTTCCCAACTTTTCACAACTTTTTCACCATGATGCAATTTGATTCAAAGAAAACTTCCAACATGAAAGTTGTAGTTCTCCATGAAATCTACAACTTTTATTCACAAAGTTTTCCCAAAATATTCATGTATCTCAAGTTATGAATTTGTGAATAGGGGTCCATGAACTAAATGACTTAGTGAAAATTTGCCCTAATTTAGGCAGGTTTTTGACCCAACTTCATGGACATTTTTCACCTAGTTCCAAGAGGTATCTCAAAATGCATTTCAAATATGGATTACGGAATACATTACAAGCTTTCCAAAATATCCAAGAACTCTCCAAGATCATTTGTGGTTACGGAGAATCGAAGAAGGGAAGTTGGTATTTTGTCACTTTTGTTCAAGCCATTTTTACATGAGATCAAGTTGTAAATCAGATCCTTGCATGCTTGTAACTTGCATTACAGGTCCTAAACTCATTCTACACTCCATAATCAAATGAAAACTCAGAGGATAAGGGCTTTATCTTTGCTTTTGGAGCATTGTACAAGGGATTTTTCCATTTTAGGCATAAAGGGCACATTGCCATTTTCATAAAGGCAAGCTTTTCCAACTTTATCAGCCTTGAGCCTTGGACTTGTTCCTTTGGTACAAAACATTTCCACAGGTTTCAAGCAAAGTATACCAACTCTCTGCAGCTCACAAGCAAGCAAGGACAGGCCTGGTGGAATGGTCACTTCATTTTTCTTAAAGTACAAGAAAAGTAGCCAAAAGGAAAAAGCTCGCACATCAGATGGAAAGTGGACTTTGTATCCATTATGTACAAGTATACAAACTTGTTACAAGCTAGGACACAAATTGATAGCATCCAAAACTCTCCCAAACCAAAAAAACCTCATTTTTCTGCCAAAACACCCAGCTTCTGCAAAATCCTAGCCAAGTCATATTTTGCTCGTGCGTTTTGCATCTTGACACTTGAAACATCTTATCCACATCATATCCAAGCTATCCAAGCCTTCATATTGTTGTTGTAACCCCTGTTTAAGCCATTTCCATTTTCACTTTGGAAGCTTGCAACTTGACTTCTACAAAGACTTCTGGCCATCCACAAAGCAAGCTGAGCATTGGAATAGCTTGAAGGAACTTCAAGGAAGCTCACACGATCCTCAGGCCTCACTCAAAGTCCCTACATTTCCATATCCAAATCCAGCTGAAGGAGGTATTTTTCAAAACTCTATCTCTCTATTTAGGCACACTCAAGTCACGATTTGTGAAGAAAAGATGTAGTCCTTAACTTGGTGAAGCTGTACATATGCATACTTGCCATTTATATTAACCATGCTGTGAGAATTTAAAGCTTGAAGTTCATGAAATAATTAGGTCACGAATTAGGGCTAATTAAATTCTCTCTGATCTTTGAGAGTTAGGTTACAAATTTTATATCATTGGAATCGTGAGATAAAATGCTACATGTTTCATGTTACAAGTTTTTGTTTTTATGCAAGCATGAGTAAGTTGCAGGTTTGTACATGAAACACGCGCAAACTGAAGGACAGGGATGAAGATGACTGGCTTGGGCTTTTTGGCATTTCTGGCCTTTTTGTTTCTACTTTTTGCAACCCCCCCCCCCCCCCCCCCCTTGCAGATTTGTTTTATTTTTCATATTTCTTTTTATATTTTTATATTTATTGCTTTTATTTATTTTTCTGAATCATAAAAATCATGAAAAATATTCTCTTTATTTTTTGCACTTTATTTTATTTTTTTATTATTTTTTGGTATAAAAAAATAGTTTATTAGGATAATATACTTTATTTTCTTAAATAAATTGTAAATACATTTAATAAATACTATACATTTTTATGTTATTATTTTTCACATAAAATATTTATTTTCATACATATTTTATTTTTTAATATTTATATATTATTATTTATTATTTTCTTGTACAAAAATGGACAAAATAATTATAAAAAACATTATTTTCTTTTAAATCAAAAACTAGGGTTTCCTCCTTTCAAAAATAATACTTTTATTTTTTCCTTTTTCTAGGGTTTACATAAATCATTTTCTCATACAAAAATCAAATACAAAACCTTTTGCATAAATACATTTTTATTGCATATTTAAATATTTGTATATTTACTTATTTCGCACAATATTCAATTGGGTTGTAATAGTATTTTAGGGTTTATTTTTGTGCAATATCCCCATTTAAAAACTTGTATCCCCCCTCCCATAATAATTGTTGTAATAGTTTAGTTTACTTTCACGCAATTTATCGCTTTATATATTTGTGTAGTAAATTAGGGTTTTTGCATGATAAGATAAAAAACAAACAAATAGACAAAACCTAATACAAGACAAATGCATGTAAAATGACACACATTGCACACAAGCACCCTTAGGGTTTCACCCACTTGGTTGCCTTACAAAATGGCCATGGTATGCATGCAAAGTATCTTGGCAAAACAAAACAAAACAAAATATCATAGTCCCTCGATGACGCTATCAAAAGGTTGCCTAAAACAAAATGATCTTGGTCCCTCAAAATGCTAAAGATACATGGCAAACATTGCTATCATGGTCATACGATGACCCACGCCCGTCCCGTTTAACATCCAAAGATAGAGTTGCTTACCAAATCAATGGTAATTCAACAATGTCAAAGGAATAAAAATACATAGGAAAGATATTTGAGTAGGGTAGATAGCTCCTAGTTACTTGCTCTCTTCAAAACAATCCTTGCTATTTTCAAAAAAACAAGCATACACATTTCAAAACATTTTCCGAACACCTTTCAAAACATTGAAACAATTTTCAAAAGACAAACATCTTTGTATACATTCTTACGAACGAGAATCATTACAAAGATTTCCTAAACGAATGGCATATTTTCAAAATACTTTCAAAACCACACCAAACACAAAGCACCATTTCAAACAATTTCAAAAGCAAAGCAAGTGATCTAAACAAGTAACTAAGAGCCCATGGAAAACCATGGATGAAAAGGGTGCTAGCACCTTCCCTTTTCATAATCTACCCCCCGAACTCAAGAAAACATCTCAAAGGTCTTTCCTGTGCTTTTTTACCTTTCCTTTTGGATAAAATAAAAGTCGGTGGCGACTCTTTCTAAACCGCGACATTTGCGACGAAACGCAAAACCTCAAGTCAGTTCTCCCACCGTATCACAGAACTGGCGATTCTGCTGGGGATTGATAATAAAAGTGGAGTTACCTTAGGGTTTAGATCACCTTTATTTGCTTACCATGTTTGCCTTGTTTGCTTTACATTTTGGTTCTATTGTTTGGGTTTGAATCCTCCACCCGGATTTAGGAAAGATTATAGGTAAATAGCAATACGTTGTGGAAACTGTGTGGGGTATACCGACACAGTCTAAGCAATAGCTATATTAGTGTGACATATTTGTGGGTACCGATAGCCTTTGAGTCAATCAAAGAGAATACGGGGCCGCTGAGTGATGTCATGAAGCACTAACGAACTTCTAGAACCTTTACTTGACCAAGTTGGCCTTTTAGGATGTACTGAGATGACCGGCTTTGGTACAGTACGAAGTTGGTATATACTCGATACTACACTCATTGAGGGTTGGTTCCTTGGAATATTTCGGTCGCCAGTAAAGAGGTTGAATTGAAACAATGAACAAGGAAACAATCCAGTGATATTGAGCTCCTTAGAACCCGGTTACTATTTCTAGGACAGGTTGAGCCAACTAAACTTCAAGAGGGTACTTACCTATGAAACCCCATACAAGCCTAAGCTAGGAACTTGTGTGACTTGCTTGTACATATATACTTGTGCATAACATCATGGACATCATGAAGCATCATATGCATCCACTAACCATTTCAAGGATTTTGGAAATTCATCTTTGTTCTTGTTTTGTAGGTTATGGATTCACTTCGCAGGAAAACTATCCAAATCAACCTTGTAAGAATTCCTCCACAACTCAAGGAGCTAGCTTCAAGGATTCCTGATAACTCTTCATTCACCGAGAGGCATGTTCTCCTACTCAAATTAGTCACTTCCAACACAAAGGAAGACATGATGAAAGTTCTCTTCCAGTTCTTTGACCCTTTGCACCACTGCTTCACATTTCCTGACTACCAACTTGTGCCTACTTTGGAGGAATTTTCTCAACTCTTGAGGATTCCTATTCTCAATCAACTACCTTTCAACGGTACGGAATGAGATCCAAAGCCAGAAGAGATTGCTCAAGCCCTGCACTTGCACTCATCTGATGTCACAGCCCATTGGGAAACTAGAAGTGATGTCAAAGGCTTCTTGGCAAATTTTCTGTTTGAGAAGACCCAAAGCTGCTGAAACTCTTTGGACTTACAAGCTTTTGAAGAGATTGTAGCCCTTCTCATCTATGGGGTGGTCTTGTTCCCTAATCCTGACCAACTCATAGATGTGAGTGCTGTCGAAATCTTCATGTCACGAAATCCGGTGCCTACTTTGCTTGGAGATATCTTACACTCTTTTCACAATCGTACAATAAGGAAAAGAGGTGTTCTCATGTGTTGCACTCCTCTCCTGTCAAGATGGTTTATTTCTCATCTTCCCTAATCAGTCTTGAAAAATGAGCAAGGTTTGAGGTGGTCACAAAGGTTGATGACACTTACGCATTCAGATATTCATTGGTGTTCTCAATCCAAAGAGAATGTTATCATTGTCGACCGTTATGGGGAATTCCCTAATGTCCCTCTACTTAGCATTAGGGGAGGCATCACCTACAACCCCTGCTTAGCTCTAAGACATTTCGGTTATGCCCGAAGGGATGGCCCACATGACATGTTGATTCAAGGCTTGGTTTTCGACTTCGACAACGATGATCAAGGACTTTGACAAAGGTTCATCCGAGCTTGGAGGATGCCAAACAAGGTAGACAGTAAGACCTTGGGACACAAGAATTCCATCCTTCTTGAGCCTTACCTCAAGTGGGTACGAACTCGCGCCCAAAGTCTTATGATGCCTTACCCCTCTATTCTCCCAGTGATTACAGAGCATGTTAAGGAAGGAGAGGTTCCATACACCCTCCTACATCCTGACATGCCAACATCACTCGAAGATCTACAAAGGAGTTGGATACAGCTCAAGGGAGAACGTGATACTTTTGAGACCCAATTCTACGCAAGCGAAAAGAAGGTTTTAGAACTCACTCGGTTACTTCATGAAGAGCAGACTCTTAACACCTACATCGCACCAAAGAGGATGCGCAACGTCTTTTTATCTTAGAATTTTTGTACTATTTTGCCCTAGGGGCATTGGTGTAATTAAATTCTATTTTATTAATATAACGTGTGTTCCTTTTTGTTTGACACAAATTTGAATTTTCAAATCCTTGAAAACATTGCATGAATACATATCATTCATCATGTGCATAAACAGGTCTTTGCAAGAAGTTTCCTCATCCCTCTGCTGTTTATTTCAGCAAAATGGAACTTGAACAAACAGTTAAAGACTTGCAAGCTCAGAATTCACAATTTCAACAGCTACTCTTGACCTTAGCCAAGGGGCAGGAGGAGCTCAAGACTCAGCTAGAAAAAGAAAAATAGAAAAAGAAGAAGAAGCGAGCTGGTGTGGTTATCATAGGAAGAAGGTTTGAAGGACAAGCCAGAAGGACCTTGGAATTTCCATCAACCTCTGAGGAAGGGGAAAGAAAAGGTAAAGAGACGGAAGTACCATCTGATTCTGAAGCAGAAGAAGAAGAGGAAGAGGACTACTCCAAACAACAGTACCCTCTGGCCGATGACAAATACAAAAACTTGGAAGAGCGTCTAGCTGCTATGGAGATACAGAGAGTACCTGGGCTAGACTTTGAGGAGTTGGGGCTGGTATCTGGAATAGTAATCCCTCCTAAGTTTAAAGTACCTTTATTTGCCAAGTATGACGGGGTGTCTTGTCCCAAGATGCACCTCCGCTCATATGTCAGGAAGATGCAGCCACATTCTGCGGACAAAGACTTGTGGGTTCATTTTTTCTAGGACAGTTTATCAGGAACACAGCTTGATTGGTTCTACAAGTTGGAGAGGTCTGATGTGCATAATTGGGAAGACTTGGCGGCAGCCTTCTATAAACAGTATCAATACAACGCCGACTTGGCACCAACCCGTACTCAACTCCAGAGTATGGCCATGGTATCCAATGAGGGCTTCAAAGACTACGCCCAAAAATGGAGGGATTTAGCCGGAAGGGTGCAACCACCTTTATCTTAAAGAGAGCTAGTGGACATGTTCTTGGGAACTCTATCAGGGCCTTTCTTTAATCATCTGATTGGGAGCTCCTCTGCAGGGTTTACTAAATTCATTTTAACCGGCAAAAGGGTGGAAGCTAGTATAAGAAGCGGAAAAATTCAGAAGGACGCGTCTACCTCCACAGTTGCAAAAAAGCCCTTCACCGGAAAGAAGGAAGTGTCTGCTGTCTATGCACAGAGAAATCAGGGAAGAACCGAACGACGACCAACAGTGGGGGGCGTTATGATTCAAAAGCCTGCATCATACCAGCCAAGAAATAATCGGCCGAGAAACAATCAGCAAAGGGTGGAAGGACCTGTACGGCAATTCACCAAGATAAACATGACTCATGCTCAAGTCCTACCACATCTTCTGAAGTTGAACTTGGCCATGCTAAAAGAGGCCCCTAAAAATCCCAATACTGCTTCTCCACATTACCATTTGAATGCCAGGTGCGCTTACCATTCTGAAAGTCTAGGGCACGACACCAACAACTGTTGGGCTCTGAAGAACAAGATTCAAGATCTGATCGACGCAAAGGAAGTTAAATTTGAAGCTCCTGAGAAACCGAATGTTATCTCCGCTCCAATGCCTAGGCATGGACACAATGCCAGTGCTGTTGAGGAAGACTTATTTGTTGACACCGTGGATGAATTGATGACTCTGCTCTCGACAATCAAGTTGAATTTGTTAAAGGCTGGGGTGTTCCCAGGTTGTGACAAAGATTGTCGTATTTGCCTATCCTCATCATTTGACTGCCCTCTGTTGAAGAAAGGTATCCAACAACTGATTGATAATCAAAAAAATTTGTTTGAGAAAGCTCCTGTTTCACCCATTCCAGTTCCAGAAGTTTCAATAATAACCATATACGCAAATCCTTCCAGGGTTCCTAAAAAACCCGTTAGGATTACACCTGCTCCTATGACTACTCCACTTAAGATGACAATGCCCGGTCCAACCCCATACAAATCAGATAAAATGTTACCATGGAATTACGGTGGAGAAATCTACTACCATGGTGTCAAACAGATTGAACAGAATGCCGAAGATGAGAGCTACGAGGAGGACAATTCCGACATCAGTAACATTTCTGGAACAAGCAAGGTTACCCGCAGTGGAAGAATCTTTTCTCCATAGATTGCTCCTCCAACAACAGTCTTTGGACCCATGGCCGTTCCGAAGATTACATATGTACCAGTGATCGTACCCGCAATTATACCTACCAACAAAGACAATACAATTCCTATCCCTACTTCCACTACTGAGAATAAAGGAAAGAATGTTCAAGAGGAGCCTGTCCTGACGAAGGCTCAATCACTAGTTATTCCTGAAACATCCAAGAAGGAGATGGAAGAAATCCTGAGGATCATTAAGAAGAGTGATTATGATGTGGTTGAACAACTAGGGCAGACCCCCTCCAAAATCTCTATGTTAGCCCTGCTGCTGTGCTCTGAGGCACATGATAAAGCTTTGGTAAAGTTTCTGAAGACGGCTCATGTTCCGCAAGAGACATCTGCAGATCAATTCCAAGAGTGTGTGGCCAGTCTGACAGCCGACAATGGCCTGGGATTCTCCGATGCTGACTTGACCTCCAAAGGGAGAAAACACAACGATGCACTACATGTATCGGTGGAATGTAGGGGAACCGCCCTAGCCCATGTTCTGGTTGATACTGGATCATCTCTGAACGTCTTGCCAAAGAAAGCCCTTGATAGGTTGGATTGTGAGGGGCTAACTTTAAAACCCAGTAATATAATTGTGAGAGCATTTGACGGCTCTAAAAGGATGGTCCATGGGGAGGTAGACATCCCGATCAAGGTGGGTACCCAGACGTTCAATTCAACTTTCTACGTGATGGACATCCGTCCTTCTTACTCTTGTCTGTTGGGACGCCCCTGGATTCACAATGTCGGTGCAGACACATCCACTTTGCATCAGATGCTGAAGTACCCTGTTCAAGGGAAGATCATAATTATCCATGGGGAAGAGGAATACATGATTAGTCATCTGAATTCTTTCCGATACATAGAATTGGATGGCGAATTCATTGAAACCCCTTTCCAACATTTTGAAGAAGTCTCTCAGTAAATAGCAGCGACCAAGGCGGTATCCTCAACTCCTGTTATCACAAGACCACCACCTCGGATGTCTTCTCTAAAGGATGCAAAGGAAGCAGTGGAAGGAGGGGGAAGCACCATCTGGGGGCAGCTTCCAGACTTTCCCTACAAATCAGACAAGTTTGGTCTGGGATTTACTTCGACTGCTCAGAAGGCTGTGCACTGCACCCGTGCCGGAGGGCCACCTGTGAAGATCAGCCACCAAGGGGTTAATGCGCTAGAGGACAGTGAAGAAGATGGCAGCCTGGAAGATTGGATATTTCCTACTTTCAGCGGAGGACTGTGCAACTGGGAAGCAAAAGACTTTGTTCCGATTACTTTCAGACCGCAGTAATTTATCTTTTCCATTTATGTTGGATCTGTAATAATTCACAAACAATTCGTACTTTTTCAACCTTGTGTCTTACCCGAGGCACATAGGTCCATTTGTAAGGGTTCTTATTTCATTTTCATATGTCATTTAATGAATCATGGACGCTTTTCATATTTAAACCTATTGTGCTCATTGTCTTTCTTTTACATTTTGTTGTTTTAAGATGGCTATACCCTTACACACACCCACATTCACAAATGCAGGTACCCTTCCATTCCGGAACCCATGGGTAACGATACTGCTATAGCCTTCAGTGACTCTGAAGATCTGATCTACCAAGCCGAATACGAAGGCGAGGAAGATTGTGAGGTGCCAGGGGAATTGGCCAGATTACTACAACAAGAGGAAAGGGCTATTCTGCCTCGTGAGGAGTTGTTGGACACAATCAACTTGGGTATTGAGGAAGATAAGAAGGAAATCAGAGTGGGTGCTAATCTAGATCCGAGTGTCAAGGAGCTCCTAATTCAGTTGTTGCATGATTATATTGAGATCTTTTCCTGGTCATACGAAGACATACCGGGACTTGATACAGACATTGTGGTACATCGTCTACCCACAAGACAAGACTGTCCACCAGTGAAACAAAAGGTCCGCCGCATGAGACCTGACATGTCAGAGAAGATCAAAGCAGAAGTTATGAAACAATTCAATGCAGGATTTCTGGCTGTTACTTCCTATCCACAATGGGTTGCTAACATTGTGCCCGTGCCTAAAAAGGACGGCAAAGTGAGAATGTGTGTGGATTATAGAGATTTAAACAGGGCCAGCCCTAAATATGATTTTCCACTTCCGCACATTGACATCCTGGTTGACAATACAACTCAGCACAAAGTATTTTCTTTCATGGACGGATTCTCAGGCTACAACCAGATCAAAATGGCACCTGAGGACATGGAGAAAACTACATTTGTTACACAGTGGGGTACGTTCTGCTACAAAGTGATGCCATTCGGACTGAAGAATGCTGGGGCAACCTATCAACGCGCCATGGTAGCTTTGTTTCATGATATGATACATCATGAGATAGAGGTTTACGTAGATGACATGATAGCCCGATCACAAACTGAAGAAGAACACCTTGATCACTTGCAAAAGCTGTTTGTCAGGTTGAAGGAGTACAAGCTAAGATTGAATCCAAACAAGTGCACATTCGGAGTCCGGTCCGGTAAGCTCTTAGGTTTAATTGTCAGCAACAAAGGCATCGAGGTTGATCCTGCCAAAGTCAAAGCCATACAAGAAATGCCTGCTCCTCGCACTGAGAAGGATGTCAGAGGTTTTTTGGGACGCCTAAACTACATTGCTAGGTTCATTTCTCACCTAACATCTACTTGTGAACCAATCTTCAAGTTGTTGAAGAAAGATCAGGTAGTTAGATGGAATGATGACTGTCAAGTTGCTTTCGATAAAATCAAGGAGTATTTACTAGAGCCTCCTATCTTAATGCTACCAGTCGAGGGAAGACCGCTAATCATGTATCTGACTGTCTTAGAGAATTCAATGGGGTGCGTATTGGGGCAGCATGACGACTCTGGCCAAAAAGAGCATGCCATTTATTACCATAGCAAAAAGTTTACCGACTGTGAAACAAGATATTCACTGCTCGAGAAAACTTGTTGCGCTTTGGTATGGGCTGCTCGCCGGCTAAGGCAGTATATGTTGACTCATACCACTTTGCTGATATCTAAGATGGATCTGATAAAGTACATCTTTGAGAAGCCTGCTCTATCTGGAAGAATAGCTAGATGGCAGATGATCCTAACAGAATACGATATATAGTACACGGCCTAAAAAGCTATAAAGGGAAGTGTGCAAGTTGATCATCTGGCCCATCAAGATGTAGAAGATTACCAATCCATGAAGTTTGACTTCCCTGACGAAGACATCATGACATTGGACAACGTTGAAGAATTCAGGCCATATGACGGACCTGAACAAGGATCCCGATGGACCCTGTACTTTGATGGGGCCTCCAATGCACTTGGTAACGGTATCGGTGTTGTGCTTATATCTCCTGAAGGATGCCATACTCCTTTCACGGCCAGACTTTGCTTCAACTGTACGAACAACATGGAAGAGTATGAAGCATGCATCTTTGGGCTCAAGGCTGCCATAGACTTGGGGATCAAATCTTTGATTGTGTTTGGGGACTCAGCTTTGGTCATCAGTCAGATCAAAGGAGAGTTGGATACTAAACATCCAAACCTCATCCCTTACAAAGAACATGTCTTGACATTGTTACCACATTTCGAGCATATTACCTTCGAGCACTTCCCGCGAGAAGAAAATCAGCTAGCAGATGCTCTAGCTACAATGTCATCCATGTTTAAACTTAACTAGGATAATGAGGCTCCCCGGATCACCATTGAACGGATGGACGAACCGGCACACTGTCACAAGATTAATACCGAAGAAGTAGTGGACCAGCCTTGGTTCCATGAAGTCAAAAGGTATCTCGAGGCTCAGGAATACCCTGAAGGAGCTTCAGTCAATGACAAAAAGTTCTTAAGGAGATTCTCAGCTAAGTAATGATATCTTGTACAAGCGCAATCATGATTCTATTTTGCTCTGTTGTGTGGACAAGATTGAAGCTGAAAGGATTATGGCTGAATTGCATGAAGGTACCTTTGACACTCACTCTAGCGGGAATAAGATGGCAAATAAGATTCTACGGGTAGGATATTACTGGTCTACCATGGAAGCAGACTGCTATCAACACTCCCGAACCTGCCACAAATGTCAAATCTACGTAGATAAGGTCCACATGCCTCCAGCTCCTCTAAATGTCTTAACAGCTCCTTGGCCCTTCTCTATGTGGGGAATCGACATGATTGGGGAGATCAAGCCTACAACATCCAATGGACATCGTTTCATTCTGGTGGCCATTGATTATTTCACCAAGTGGGTCGAAGCAGCTTCCTTCGCATCTGTGACTAAGAATGTTGTTGCCCGCTTCATCAAGCAGAATCTTATTTGCCGGTACGATATCCCAGAAAGGATCATCACTGATAACGGTACAAACCTTAACAATACTATGATCACCATTTTGTGCGAGCAGTTCAAGATTCAACATCACAATTCATCCCCCTATCGACCAAAGATGAATGGTGTTGTCGAAGCTGCAAACAAAAACATCAAAAAGATCATACAAAAAATGATAGTCACTGTGATACGGTGGGAGAACTGACTGTGAGTTTGCGTTTGTTTTTGCAAATGTTTCGGTTGAGCAAGAGTCGCCACCGACTTTTTATTTTATCCTAAGGAAAGGTTTAAAAAGCACAGCAAAAAACCTTTTGAGTTTTTTCTTGGGTTCAGGGAGTAGATTATAGAAAGGGAAGGTATTAGCACCCTTTCTATCCATGGTTATCCATGGGCTCTTAGTTACCTGCTTAGATCAACTTGCCTTAATTTTCAATTGTTTGAAATGGTGCTTTGTGTGTGGGTTTTGAAAGTATTTTGAAAAGAGGCCAATGTGGTGGTAACCTTTGTAATGATCCATGTTGGGATGTATACAGAGGTGTATGTCTTTTGAAAGTTTTTCAATGTTTTTTGAAAGTTATTTTGAAAGTGTGTTGTGATGTGTGTTTTGAAAAAATAGCAAGAGTTTTTTGCAAGTTTGATCAAGTAACTAAAAGTTGTCTACCCCAAAATTTACTCAAAGATCTTTGCTATGTTTTAACCCTTTTAACAATTTTGTTCCACCATTGTATTTGGTGGACAATCTTGTGTTAGGATGTAAACGGGACGGGCGCGGGTCATCGTATAGACCATGATAGCAATGTTGCAAAGTATCTTAGTTTTTTCTTTTGGGGGACTAAGATCATTTTTGTAAGGCAACTTTCGAAAGCGTCATCGAGGGACTACGATCTTTTGATTTTGTTTGTTTTACCAAGATACTTTGCATGCGTAACATGGCCCATTTTTGAAAGGCAACAAGTGGATGTAACCCTAGGGGTGTTAGTGTGCAAGTGTGTTTTATTGCATACAAGAGTTTTTTTCTTTGAATTAGGTTTTTCTATTTCATTAATTTTATCTTTCCATACATATCCTAATTACTAGCAATAAGAAGCGGAAATATAAAATCCTACGCTATTACAACAATTAGGGGAGGGGGATACACATTTGTACATGGGGGGTTCAACGAGAAAAATAGACAAAAAAGAAAATAGCAAAAAACAAGATATATATATAGAGAGAGAGAGGGAGCCCGCGCGCTGCTGGGAGGTCATCAGAAGTTCTGACTCAGATCTGCTACCAGATGATCAACCTCTTGGTTAAACTGTGTGAGTCAGAACTTCTGACTCTGGCACCTGCCAAACAGAACCTTGTTAGTGGGGAAACCAGAAGTTCTGTTTTTCCTGCGCTGCAAGACAGAATTTTGTTAGTGGAGAAACCAGAAGTTCTGATTCTGCTAAAAAGGCAATAACTCTCAGAGGTTCTGATATCATTGACAGCAAAATAGGCTTCAGATGTGCTAACGTCAAAGTCAGCACTTGGCTTTTCCCTGTACTAGTCAGAACATCTGCAATTCTGTTGTTACTCCACAAAACAGGAAACATATTTGGAACAGATCCAGCAAATACCAAAAATGTTTCAGAGGTCAGAATCACCAAGGTCACAGGCAAGTCCTATACTGGCTCAGAACGTTCTGAGGTATGAAAATCCTCAGAACATAAACAGCAATAACATGATATTTACATTATGTTTATTTGAGTATGCACAGCTGATGATGCTTAACAGCGTGATGAGGGTCAGCAGGTGCTTACCTGACTGTTGGAAAAGTTGGTGGGTGAAAGTTAGCTTTTGGCTCTGGTGGTGTTCTGGACAGATTTTCTTTGAAAGGGCTGGTAAAGGTGTATACGTATGTAGGGTCAGAAGTTTGGAAAGGGTGTTTTTTGGTTCACAGAGAAAACTAGATATTTGATGAAGTTTGAAGGTGAGGAACTCAAAGTTATGAAACAAAACTGGAGATTTTGGCAGAGTTTCAGAATGCTATGTTGCTAAGGGTTGCTGTTTCTCTCTTAGCAATTTTTCTGTTTCTTTTATGAACGCCTTTTGCAGTGGTGAAGACTCTCTATTTATAGGCAAAGTTCTTGTGGATGCCTTGAACATTAAAGCGCCAACAGAGTTTGAATTTGTTCTTTGACAGAAATTCCTGGGAAGTTGTGATAACAGCTAGCTTTCAGCCTAGGCTGCAGCAGCAGACGTAGATTGGGGAGAAGTGACCTCTGAAGTGGGCGGTGGCGTGTAGACCCATGCCAGAATCTGCACAAAAGCGTTTTCCAAGCCACATGTGAATGTTCAGGAGTGGTTGGAAGCATTAATGGGCATTAAATGGTGATAAGACCTATCAACATCAATATTCTGGTAATGGAAACCAACGTTTAATCAGCAGCGTAGACCATGCTCTGGCCTTGGCTTCCTGTAAGCTCTGGAGATTCTCCTGGTTTTTTGGTACGTTCCTTGGATTTACTTCTGGACCTCCTGGGCTTAGAGATTCTGTATCAGTGTAACACCCATTCTTCTGACCTTTTCATCTTCTGAATTCAGCATGTTCTGAAGGAGCCTTCAGACTTCCCTGCTTCTCTTGCATTCCTTTAGCAAATTCTGACTGAGCTTGTGTAACTGCTGAAGGGGCATGTTCTGTTTGAGGCTTACATACTGAACCACGTTTACAACTTCTGATTGAACTGATGTAGCTGCTGAAAAGCCAACTTCTGACCACGCTGAGCCAAGCTTGCAACTTCTGACCGTTTTTATCTGGAATGGGTCCAGAAGTTCTGAAGCGCTGATTTTTTTAAACACTCATTTTAGAGAAGCGTTCTAAGTACTTAGAATTTGATTTTTCTCAAGATAAAAGTGTTGTTTTTTGGAGTTCGTGAGATCATATTGCTCTTGTAAGTGGCTTGCTTGGGCAAAAGGATAACTCAGGACTTGGATTTGTTTCAGAGGGACCTTGAAAATCCAAGATGGTTTCCTGAAGAAAGGGAGGGCAAATTTTGGGGTACAACAGTTGCCCCTGTTCAAACTTCTTGAACCTGAAGAGTTAGATTGGCAATCTTGCCTTTCGTGACTCGAAGGTAAAAGGAGATTGGACACTAGAGTGCCCGGAAATTTTCACTCGCATGTTGGAGTATCAACAATGTGATGTCGGGAATAGGCTTATAGATGCCAATTGGAAGTGATGATCGCACAAGAGATTCCTTAGCGAGAACTTTATGTATCTGAGAAAGGCAGATGTTTTCCTGGCTTGTTACAGGTGTTTGATCTTCAATCTCCTTATGCAGATATGCCCTGGCTGGATACAGGTATCGAATCTACAATCGGTTGCTCACAGATGTGCCCTGGCTGGATACAGGAGTCGAATCTGGAAATGGTCGTCAATAGATATGCCCTGGCTGGATACAGGAATCGAATCTGGAAATGTTGTAGTTGATAGATGTTCCCTGGCTGGATACAGGAATCGAATCTTCGAACTCTTCAGACGTGCCCTGGCGAGATACAGGAATTGAGTCTGTAAATGTGGTCAACAGATATGCCCTGGCTGGATACAGGAATCGAATCTGGAAATGTTGTAGTTGACAGATGTGCCCTGGCTGGATACAGGAATCGAATCTTCGAACTCTTCAGACGTGCCCTGGCTAGATACAGGAATCGAGTCTGGAAATGTGGTCAACAGATATGCCCTGGCTGGATACAAGAATCGAATCTGGAAATGTTGTAGTTGACAGATGTGCCCTGGCTGGATACAGGAATCGAATCTTCAAACTCTTCAGACGTGCCCTGGCTAGATACAGGAATCGAGTCTGGAAATGTGGTCAACAGATATGCCCTAGCTGGATACAGGAATCGAATCTGGAAATGTTGTCAACAGATATGCCCTGGCTGGATACAGGAGTCGAATCGGGAAATGTTGTCAACAGATATGCCCTGGCTGGATACAGGAGTCGAATCTAGAAATGTTGTCAACAGATATGCCCTGGCTGGATACAGGAGTCGAATCTGGAAATGTGACAGTTGAAGGTAGTTGTCTTTGGGATTGTCTTTTTCCCTGAAAAGGCAAAACATAAGTTGTATGAAATGTCATGATGTATGATATGCATGATGTTTTAACATGAGACAGCGTTGTATGTGCTTTATCATGTATGTAAGCAGGATGTATGAAAACGTGAAATGTTTATGAATGTATTTTCGTCTTAGGAAAATAAATCCTTGACAATCGGCCGGGGAATTGTTCTGTGGAAGAGATACTTTGCTGAAGTTTTTGATGAGAGGCCTGCCGAGGACTTCAATGATGGATTCCGCTGGGGATAATGATGATAAACTCCGCTGGGGATACCAAAGATAAACTTCGCTGGGGATTGAGAGAACTTTGTCGAGGGCGATCTTCCGTGATAATTAGCTGAGGATAACCCAGTTATAGGCCCTTGTGAGGAATAACTCTGACTAAAGCTCGGGAGAGACGTCCGTATTCTGCAGGGAACAAGCTTCCAGAATCTACTGGGGATAAGCTTTAAGACCTGCCGGGGAATGTTGTGCCTTTTCAGGATCGACGGGGAATCAACTCCGCTTGGGGAGAGTATTGCTGAATCTTGTCTTACTCTGCGGGGCGTTGAGATGATTTGGTCACATTCCTCAGTCGAATCTACCTTGGTACCTTGGCGGACAAAGCAACCAGACTGCATCAGACAACCTTACATTGCCCTTGTTTCTGATGTCACCTGTAATTAATCTTTTGCAAACATTTATAAATTAGCAATTTAATGTCAAATGCATATATCAAAAATGAACATTGGACGTTCTTCGCAAGACAAAACAGAAAAAGGAAAAAACAATGGCAACTTGTATGGACAAGTGAATTTGTATTGATTTGAACTTTGCCTGTGAATAGGCGTTTTTTGTACAAGAAGCTGACATCCTAGTAAGAGGATGCCGCCGAATAATCACATAATTTACAATTTTTGAAAAGAAAACAAAACAGCTATGTGAACAATCCCATTGGGTTCCAACTCTGCTATTGCCTTTATGTCTCCAAGCGTCTCATCGCTTTGCTGCCTAGTTGAAGATGAAGCTGATTGGTCGATGCCGAAATCTGAGCCAGATAGTTGATACCGAATTCCGGATGCGAAGTGATCCCATGAGACATAGTGTTACGCTTTATCCCTAACTTTTGCCTGGACCGCCCTTTCGGGTTTTCAGTCCGCCGGGATACCCATTTTTGCCCAAGCCGCCTTTTCAGGTTTTCGATTTGCCGGGAGTACATATTTTTTCATTTCATCCGTTATCTTTTCCCGAACCCTTTTGGTTCGCCGGGAAGCCCTTATTTTTGCCTAGGTATGTCAACCTAGCGGGTCTTTTCTTTATGCATAGTATATTTTCACTATGTATGCATTGGCGGGGTGAGGAAGGTCGTTGTCATCCATGGTGGTTAGGATCATGGCTCCTCCTGAGAACACATGTTTAACCACAAACGGCCCTTCGTAAGTAGGGGTCCATTTGCCTTGGGGATCACTTTGAGGAAGGATGATGCGCTTGATTACCAGGTCCCCAACTTGATACTCTTGTGGTCTGACCTTCTTGTTAAATGCCCTGATCATTCGTTTTTGATACGTCTGACCATGACAGATAGCGGTGAGCCTCTTTTCGTCAATCAGGTTTAATTGATCAAGTCGAGTCTGGATCCAATCATCTTCATTCAAGTCTGCATCCTTCATTATCCGGAGAGAGGGTATCTGGACTTCAATGGGCAAGACTGCCTCCATGCCATAGACCAAGGAGAAAGGAGTTGCCCCGGTTGATGTCCTTGCTGAGGTACGGTACCCATGAAGAGCGAACGGTAACATCTCGTGCCAATATTTATAGGTCACTGTCATCTTCTGCACAATTTTCTTGATATTCTTATTGGCTGCCTCTACAGCCCCATTCATCTTCGGCCGGTAGGGAGAAGAATTGTGGTGCTGTATCTTGAATTGTTCGCAGAGTTCAGTGATCATTTTGTTATTGAGATTGGTGCCATTGTCCGTAATGATTCTTTCCGGGACACCGTACCGACAGATCAGATTATGCCGGATAAAACGTGCCACGACGCCCTTGGTTACTGTGGCGTAGGAAGCTGCCTCAACCCACTTCGTGAAGTAATCGATCGCTACCAAGATGAAGCGATGCCCGTTGGATGTCGTCGGTCGGATCTCACCGATCATATCAATGCCCCACATTGCAAAAGGCCAAGGTGCTGTCAAGACGTTCAGAGGAACTGGAGGAACGTGCACCTTATCAGCATAGATCTGGCATTTGTGACACGTCCGAGAATGTTGGTAACAATCGGCTTCCATTGTGGACCAGAAATATCCTGCTCGTAGGATTTTCTTTGTCATGGTATGTCCACTGGAATATGTTCCGAATGTACCTTCATGCAGTTCTATCATGACTTTCTCTGCTTCAGCCTTATCCACACAACGTAGTAGAGTTGAATCATGATTCCTTTTGTAGAGGATGCCGTTGCTGAGGAAGAATTTTGCCGCAAAGCTCCTCATGAACTTCTTGTCATTGACAGATGCACCTTCAGGGTATTCCTGAGCTTCCAAGTACCTCTTCACCTCATGATACCAGGGTTTTTCAGTTACCTTCTCGGCCTCGAGATCGCAGCAGTATGCAGGTTCGTCCAACTTCCAGATAATGATCCGGGGAGCCTCGTTGTCCCACTTGACTTTGAACATTGAAGACATCGTAGCTAGTGCGTCCGCTAGCTGATTCTCCTCTCTTGGGAAGTGTTCGAAAGTTACTTCCTCAAAGTGGGGAAGCAAAGTCAACACATACTCCTTGTAAGGAATAAGATTTGGGTGTTTTGTATCCCACTCGCCTTTGATCTGATTGATCACGAGAGCGGAATCTCCGAAGACACTCAGAAACTTGATCCTTAAGTCGATTGAAGCTTGTAGACCCATTATACATGCCTCATATTCTGCCATGTTGTTGGTGCAGTTGAAACACAATCGGGCGGTGAGTGGAGTATGAGTTCCTTTGGGAGATATGATTACAGCGCCGACGCCGTTACCCAAAGCATTAGAGGCTCCGTCAAAATGCATAGACCATCGGGATCCTTCCTCAGGTCCTTCATCTGGTCCCGGTACTTCACAGTCAGTTACCACCATGATGTCTTCGTCCGGAAAATCAAAGTTCAATGATTGGTAATCGTCCACAGGTTGGTGTGCCAAGTGATCTGCCAGTACACTTCCTTTAATTGCTTTCTGAGTTGTATACTGGATATCATATTCTGTCAAGATCATTTGCCATCTCGCTATTCTTCCAGACAGAGCGGGCTTTTCAAATATGTACTTGATGGGATCCATCTTTGAAATCAATAGAGTAGTGTGAGTCAGCATATACTGTCTCAGCCGGCGAGCAGCCCATACTAGAGCGCAGCAAGTTTTCTCAAGCAGTGAGTAACGAGACTCACAGTCGGTAAACTTTTTGCTCAAGTAATAAATAGCGTGCTCTTTTCGGCTGGACTCGTCATGCTGTCCCAGCACACACCCCATTGAATTGTCAAGTACTGTCAAATATAGTATCAGAGGTCTTCCTTCCACTGGTGGCATAAGAATGGGTGGCTCTTGGAGGTATTCCTTTATTTTTTCAAAGGCAGCCTGACATTCATCGTTCCAGCGTACTACTTGATCTTTCTTCAGTAATTTGAAGATTGGCTCACAAGTAGCAGTCAGATGTGAGATGAATCGGGCAATGTAATTCAGTCGTCCTAGGAAGCCTCTGACTTCTTTCTCTGTCTTTGGAGTTGGCATCTCTTGTATGGCTTTTACCTTGGCAGGGTCCACCTGGATACCTTTATCACTTACAATGAAACCCAGCAATTTTCCGGACCTCACCCCAAAGGTGCATTTGTTGGGATTTAACCTCAGCTTATATAACTTCAGTCGGTCGAATAGCTTCCTCAGATGATCAAGGTTCTCCTCCTCAGTTTGAGACCTTGCAATCATGTCGTCAACATATACCTCAATCTCATGATGGATCATATCATGAAATAAAGCAACCATGGCACGTTGATAGGTTGCCCCAGCATTTTTCAATCCGAACGGCATGACCTTGTAACAGAAGGTGCCCCACTGAGTCACAAAGGTAGTCTTTTCCATATCTTCCGGGGCCATCTTGATCTGATTATACCCTGAAAAACCATCCATGAAGGAGAAAACCTTATGTTGAGCAGTATTGTCAACGAGAACGTCAATGTGAGGTAGAGGAAAATCATCCTTGGGGCTTGCCCTGTTTAAATCCCTGTAGTCCACACACATTCTGACTTTACCGTCCTTCTTTGGTACTGGCACCACATTGGCAATCCACTGCGGGTAAGAAGTTACCGCTAGAAACCCGGCATCGAATTGCTTCATAACCTCAGCCTTGATCTTTTCGGACATCTCTGGGCACATGCGGCGAATCTTTTGCTTTACCGGAGGGCAGTCTTCCTTAGTCGGCAGGTGATGGACTACAATGTCGGCATCCAAAGCAGGCATATCTTCGTATGACCAAGCAAAGATCTCTATGTAATCATGTAGCATCTGGATCAATCGTTGCTTCACGCTGAGCTCTAGATTAGCCCCAATCTTGACCTCTTTCTTATCTGTCTCTGTACCCAGGTTAATTGTTTCCACCGGCTCTTCATGTGGTTGAATAGCCCTCTCTTCCTGGAGTAGCAGTCTTGCGAGTTCACCAGGCACTTCACAATCATCTTCACCTTCGTCTTCGGCCAAGTTGATCGGATTCTCGAAGTCATAACTGGCGGTAGCAGAGCTGTTACCAGTGAGATCCAGAGTGGATTGAAACCTGTATAAGTGAGTGTGTGTAAATATAGCTGTTTTGCAATATATAACACAGAAAGAAAAGGAGCACAAGATTTGAAATGCAACAAACGTCTAATGTTTTAATTGATGATATATGGAAATGTCATACAAAAAGCCCTCACAAATGGAGCTACGATGCCCCGGGTAGGACACCGAGCCAATAAAGTTTTAACATATTGTTTGTTACAAATTGGAATTTAAAAGAATTAATTAGTGTGTGACAAATGTGATAGGTGTAAAATCCTTTGCCGTCCAGTTGCTTGGTCCGTTGCTGGTAGTAGGGTAGATCCAACTGTCAAACTCTGCTTCCTCTACATCCTCCTCAATAGCATTCACCCTTGGGCTGGTGATAAACATTGGAGCCTTTCTGATCTTTTCCTTGTGCACAGCCCTCTGAGCCTCTGCAGTAAAGCCCAGCCCAAACTTGTCGTTCTTTTGAGTGAAGTCAGGAAGCTGACCCCAGTTTGCACAACTGCCTTTCTCGATTACAGCCCGGGCATCTTTCAAGGACGCCATCTTCAATGGAAAGTCTTCTTCAACTACTGCTTCAGCTGATGCCAATATTGGAGGTACTTCCTCAAAATGCTGAAAGGGGGTTTCAATAAACTCCCCGTCCATCTCGATATACCGGAATGAATTCAAGTGACTAACCATGTATTCCTCCTCACCCTGCACAGTAACAATCTTCCCTTTGACAGGGTATTTGAGCTTTTGGTGTAGAGTGGAGGTTACTGCCCCAGCTTTGTGAATCCAGGGTCGACCCAACAAGCAGGAGTAAGATGGACGAATATCCATTACATAGAACGTTGAGTCAAAAACCTGGGAGCCCACACGAATAGGAATGTCTACCTCACCGTGCACCATCCTCTTAGAACCGTCGAAGGCTCTAACAATGATGTTACTAGGTTTCAGCTCCAAACCCTCACAATCCAGACGATCCAATGCCTTCTTGGGCAAAACATTCAGGGAAGAACCGGTATCCACCAACACGTGTGCGAGAGTAGTGCCCCTGCACTCTATAGAGACGTGCAGGGCATCATTGTGATTTTTCCCATTGGCGGTAAGGTCAGCATCTGAGAACCCCAAGCCATTGTCAGCCGTCAAATTAGCCACACAGTCAGTGAATTGATCCGCGGAGGTCTCTTGCGGTACATGGGCCGTTTTCAGAACTGAAATCAAGGCTTTTGCATGGGCCTCTGAGCATAGAAGTAATGATAGCATAGAGATTTTGGAGGGAGTATGCCCCAACTGTTCAACAACGTTAAAGTCACTCTTTTTGATGATTTTAAGAATTTCCTCCATTTCTTGTTGGGAGGCTTTTACAGCGGTCTTTTTTGGTGCCTCCGTCCTGGCAGGCAAATCGGTAGCAACTTCTTTGCCCCGAGTATTAGAGGACTCGACGGCAGTAGTAGACACAGGAACTTGAATTGGAACATGCACACTTGCGGGTGTGATGGTGAGAGGTTTTCGGATAACCGGTGGTGCAATGTCAGGCGAGAAGAGCCTGCCACTGCGGGTAATCTTGGCGGGACCAGTGATGTTACTGATACTGGTATTGGTGTTGAATTCTTGCTTCACCCCAAGCACATACACGTCGGCCCCATAATGCCATGGGATCGCTTTATCAGACTCATAGGGGAGAGGCCCCGGAACAGTAATGGTAATGGGTGCAACAGACATAATTTGGACTGGTTTCTTCATGGGAGCTTTGGCAGGATTGTAAATTGTGACAACAGGTATTTCTTCAACGGAAACAAACGGAACAACAGTTTTCTTGAACAGAATTTCCTTGCTATCCATCAGGCTTTGGATGCCTGATCTCAGTAGTGGACAACCGGTAGGGATAAGAGCACACAGGAGGCAACCCTTACTACAACCCGGAAATAAACCGGCTAGTAGTAAGTTCCTCTTAACAGTCAAAAGAGGGGTAGCAACATCATTCACCGAAACAGCATACGAATCTTCTTCAATGGCATTTACTCTATGCTGGGGCATAGGAGCGGTTACGACATTCGGTCTTTCAGGCGCTTCAAACTGAATTTCCTTTGCGTCGATAAGATCTTGCACTTTGTTTCTCAAGGCCCAGCAATCATCAGTAGTATGCCAGGGGCTATCAGAATGATAAGCACAACGGGCATTTGGGTTATACTTAGGAGATGCAGTATTCACAACTTTAGGAGCTTCTTTGATGGTCACCAAGTTGGTTGATAACAGTTGGGGTAAAATTTGTGACAAGGTCATACTCAACCGAGTATATTGTCTCTTGGGTCTTTCACCTCTTGGTAGATTGTACTGCTGAGGAGCAGCAACAGGTTTTGAAATGACCAGAGCATTGACGGCTTGGCGACTTTCTGGCTTGACTTGTCTTCTAGGACCATAGACGGCACTTGCTTCCTTCTTAAAAGGCCTCTTCTCAGTACTTGCAGCAACACCCTTCTGAATCTTTCCTGACTTGATGCCAGCTTCTATTCTTTCGCCCGTTAAGATCAAATTGGTAAATCCCGCGGAAGAGTTACCAATCAGATGATTGAAAAATGGCCCAGATAGGGTCCCTAGAAACATATCAACAAGTTCACGATCGGTTAAAGGAGGCTGCACCCTGCCAGCCAAATCCCTCCATTTTTGTGCGTACTCTTTAAATCCCTCGCTTGTTCCTAGCGACATACCCTGAAATTGGGTACGAGTAGGGGCAAGGTCAGAATTGTATTGGTATTGTTTGTAGAAAGCGGTGGCCAAATCTTCCCAATTTCTAACGCTGGTTCCCTCTAGCTGATAAAACCACTCCAACTGAGCTCCAGAAAGACTGTCTTGAAAGAAATGAATCCAAAGGTTTTTATCTGCCGTATAGGGTTGAATTTTTCTCACGTAGGACCTGAGATGCATTTTGGGACAGGACAGCCCATCATACCTCACAAACACTGGCACTTTGAATTTTGGGGGAATCACAATCCCGGCAACCAAACCCAAGTCTTCAAAGTCCAAACCTGGTACTCTTTGTAGCTCCATGGCGGCCAACCTGTCTTCTAGCCCTTTGTATTTATCATCAGCTGGAGGGTATTGCTGATCGGTATAATCTTCATCCTCTTCGACCTCCTCCTCTTCCGCATCAGACTCGGAAGGTACCGCAGCTCCACCTCCTTTGCTGGTTCCTTCATCAGAGATAGGAGGAAATTCAAGCACTCTCCGAGCTTCTCCGTCAAATCTTCTCCCCAAAGTAGCCATCCCGAGTCTCTTTTTCTTCTTTTTTACTGGGTCTTTGTTCCCCAATTGAGTCTTGATATCCTCCTGACCTTTAGCCAAGGTCATCAGGAGTTGCTGGAATTGTGCATTTTGAGCTTGTAGGTCTTTGACTGTTTGCTCGAGATCCATCCTACTGACATAAACAGCAAACAGATAAGGAAACCTGGAATGAGACCTGCTTATGCACATGATGAATGGTATGCTTATGTATGCAATGCATTTAAGGATTTAGGACATTCAAAATTGTTTTGGACAAAGAAGAACGCACGTCATATTAATAAGAAGAAATTTGTTAGTACATAAATGCCCTATGGGCCAAATATTACAAAATAAACTTCTTAAGGCAGAAAGACATTGCGCATCCTTTTTGGTGCGATGTAGGTGTTGAGGGCTTCTTGCTCATGGAGTCGGCGGGTAAGCTCTAGAACCTTCTTCTCACTATCGTAGAAGCTAGCTTCAAAAGTATTTCGTTCTTCCTTGAGCTGAATCCAACTCTTCTGCATTTCCTCCCACGATGTAGGCATGTCTGGGTGTAGGATGGTGTAGGGGACCTCTCCTTCCTTGACGGGCTCTTTAATCACAGGGAGAATATGAGGATAAGGCATCATCAGACTTTGGTCTCGGGCTCGTACCCACTTGAGATAAGGCTCAAGAGGGATGGAGTTCTTGTGTCCCAGAGTCTTGCTATCAACCTTGTTGAGTTTTCCCCAAGCTCTGATGAATCTTTGGCGAAGTCCTTGTGTATCGTTGTCGAAGTCAAAAACTAGGTCAGGAATCAACATGTCATGAGGGTCATCCCTCCGTGCATATCCAAATTGCCTCAAAGCTAGGCAAGGGTTGTAGGTGATACCTCCTCTGATTCCAAGTAAAGGAACATTAGGAAATTCTCCACAACGATCGACAATGATGACATTTTCTCTGGACCGAGAACACCAATGCACATCAGAATGGGTAAGAGTCATCAACCGTTGGGACCACCTTGAGCCTTGTTCGTTCTTCAAGACAGATTGTGGAAGGTGCGAAATAAACCACCTTGCAAGGAGAGGAGTACAGCACATGAGAACACCCCTCTTTCTCATTGTTCGTGTGTAAAATGAGTGAAGGATGTCCCCAAGCAATGTTGGTATTGGATTTCTGGACAAGAAGATTTTGACGGCATTGACATCTACCAATTGGTCAGGATTTGGGAACAAGACCAACCCATAGATAAGGAGTGCCACAATTTCTTCAAAGGCTTGTAGGTCCAATGAGTTCCAACATTCTTGTGCCTTCTCCAACAAGAATTTTGCTAAGAATCCCTTGACGCCGCTTCTGGTTTCCCAATGCCCCTTGATGTCTGATGGTTGTAGATGTAATGCTTGAGCAACATCTTCTGGCTTTGGTTCCTTTTCCGTACCGTTGAAGGGTAGTTGATTAAGGATAGGAATTCTCAGGAGTTGAGAAAACTCCTCCAAAGTGGGCACCAACTGGTAATCGGGGAAAGTGAAACAGTGGTGAAGAGGGTCAAAGAACTGGAATAGCACTTTCATCATGTCTTCTTCAATGTTGGTGTTAACTAGGCTGAGCAGTCTACCATGTCTTTCACTGAAGGATGAGCTTTCCGGAATTCTTGAGGTGAGCTCCTTGAGTTGAGGAGAGATTCTCACAAGGTTGACTTGAATGGTTTTTCTGCGAGGAATTTCCATGACCTACAAAACAAGAACAAAGATGAAGATCCAAAACCCTTGAAATGGTTAGTGAATGCATATGATGTTTTATGATGTCTATGATGTATGCATAAAACATATGTACAAGCAAATCACACCAAACCCTAGTTTCAGGCTTGCATGAGGTTTCATAGGTAAGTACCCTCTTGAGTGTAGTTGGCTTAAAAACCTGTCCTATAAATAGTAACCGGGTTCTAAGGAGCTCAATATCACGGGATTGTTTTCATTGTTCATTGTTTTGGTTTAGCCACTTAACTAGCGACCAAAATATTCCAAGAAAATAACCCTCAATGAGTGTAGTATCGAGTATCTACCAACTTCGGACTGCACCAAAGCCGGTCATCTCACTACCCCTAATAAAAGGCCAAGATGGTCAAGTAAGGTTCTAGGTCATTAGTGCTTAGTGACATCACTCAGCGGCCCCGTACTCTCCTTGATTGAACTCAAGGGTTACCAGTACTCACAAATATGTCGCACTAATATAGCTATTGCTTCGACCGTGTCGGTATACCCCGCACAGTTTCCACAATGTATTGCTATCTATGAATGTTTCCCAAAATCCGGGTGTAGGATTGCAAACCCAAACAAGAGAGCCAAAATGTAAAGCAAACAATTCAAACAATTTGTCATGCAAGAGGGTGATCTAAGCCCTAAGGTTACTCCACTTTTAAATTTCCTCCCCAGCAGAGTCGCCAGTTCTGTGATACGGTGGGAGAACTGACTGTGAGTTTGCGTTTGTTTTCGCAAATGTTTCGGTTGAGCAAGAGTCGCCACCGACTTTTTATTTTATCCTAAGGAAAGGTTTAAAAAGCACAGCAAAAAACCTTTTGAGATTTTTCTTGGGTTCGGGGAGTAGATTATAGAAAGGGAAGGTATTAGCACCCTTTCTATCCATGGTTATCCATGGGCTCTTAGTTACCTGCTTAGATCAACTTGCCTTAATTTTCAATTGTTTGAAATGGTGCTTTGTGTGTGGGTTTTGAAAGTATTTTGAAAAGAGGCCAATGTGGTGGCAACCTTTGTAATGATCCATGTTGGGATGTATACAGAGGTGTATGTCTTTTGAAAGTTTTTCAATGTTTTTTGAAAGTTATTTTGAAAGTGTGTTGTGATGTGTGTTTTGAAAAAATAGCAAGAATTTTTTGCAAGTTTGATCAAGTAACTAAAAGTTGTCTACCCCTAAATTTACTCAAAGATCTTTGCTATGTTTTAACCCTTTTAACAATTTTGTTCCACCATTGTATTTGGTGGACAATCTTGTGTTAGGATGTAAACGGGACGGGCGCGGGTCATCGTATAGACCATGATAGCAATGTTGCAAAGTATCTTAGTTTTTTCTTTTGGGGGACTAAGATCATTTTTGTAAGGCAACTTTCGAAAGCGTCATCGAGGGACTATGATCTTTTGATTTTGTTTGTTTTACCAAGATACTTTACATGCGTAACATGGCCCATTTTTGAAAGGCAACAAGTGGATGTAACCCTAGGGGTGTTAGTGTGCAAGTGTGTTTTATTGCATACAAGAGTTTTTTTCTTTGAATTAGGTTTTTCTATTTCATTGATTTTATCTTGCCATACATATCCTAATTACTAGCAATAAGAAGCGGAAATATAAAATCCTACGCTATTACAACAATTAGGGGAGGGGGATACACATTTGTACATGGGGGGTTCAACGAGAAAAATAGACAAAAAAGAAAATAGCAAAAAACAAGATATATATAGAGAGAGAGAGAGAGGGAGCCCGCGCGCTGCTGGGAGGTCATCAGAAGTTCTGACTCAGATCCGCTGCCAGATGATCAACCTCTTGGTTAAACTGTGTGAGTCAGAACTTCTGACTCTGGCACCTGCAAAACAGAACCTTGTTAGTGGGGAAATCAGAAGTTCTTATTTCCCTGCGCTGCAAGACAGAAGTTTGTTAGTGGAGAAACCAGAAGTTCTGATTCTACTAAAAAGGCAATAACTCTCAGAGTTTCTGATATCATTGACAGCAAAACAGGCTTCAGATGTGCTAACGTCAAAGTCAGCACTTGGCTTTTCCCTGTACTAGTCAGAACATCTGCAATTCTGTTGTTACTCCACAAAACAGGAAACATATTTGGAACAGATCCAGCAAATACCAAAAATGTTTCAGAGGTCAGAATCACCAAGGTCACAGGAAAGTCCTATACTGGCTCAGAACGTTCTGAGGTATGAAAATCCTCAGAACATAAACAGCAATAACATGATATTTACATTATGTTTATTTGAGTATGCACAGCTGATGATGCTTAACAGCGTGATGAGGGTCAGCAGGTGCTTACCTGACTGTTGGAAAAGTTGGTGGGTGAAAGTTAGCTTTTGGCTCTGGTGGTGTTCTGGACAGATTTTCTTTGAAAGGGCTGGTAAAGGTGTATACATATGTAGGGTCAGAAGTTTGGAAAGGGTGTTTTTTGGTTCACAGAGAAAACTGGATATTTGATGAAGTTTGAAGGTGAGGAACTCAAAGTTATGAAACAAAACTGGAGATTTTGGCAGAGTTTCAGAACGCTATGTTGCTAAGGGTTGCTGTTTCTCTCTTAGCAATTTTTCTGTTTCTTTTCTGAAGCCTTTTGCAGTGGTGAAGACTCTCTATTTATAGGCAAAGTTCTTGTGGATGCCTTGAACATTAAAGCGCCAACAGAGTTTGAATTTGTTCTTTGACAGAAATTCCTGGGAAGTTGTGATAACAGCTAGCTTTCAGCCTAGGCTGCAGCAGCAGGCGTAGATTGGGGAGAAGTGACCTCTGAAGTGGGCGGTGGTGTGTAGACCCATGCCAGAATCTGCACAAAAGCGTTTTCCAAGCCACACGTGAATGTTCAGGAGTGGTTGGAAGCATTAATGGGCATTAAATGGTGATAAGACCTATCAACATCAATATTCTGGTAATGGAAACCAACGTTGAATCAGCAGCGTAGACCATGCTCTGGCCTTGGCTTCCTGTAAGCTCTGGAGATTCTCCTGGTTTTCTGGTACGTTCCTTGGATTTACTTCTGGACCTCCTGGGCTTAGAGATTCTGTATCAGTGTAACACCCATTCTTCTGACCTTTTCATCTTCTGAATTCAGCATGTTCTGAAGGAGCCTTCAGACTTCCCTGCTTCTCTTGCATTCCTTTAGCAAATTCTGACTGAGCTTGTGTAACTGCTGAAGGGGCATGTTCTGTTTGAGGCTTACATACTGAACCACGTTTACAACTTCTGATTGAACTGATGTAGCTGCTGAAAAGCCAACTTCTGACCACGCTGAGCCAAGCTTGCAACTTCTGACCGTTTTTATCTGGAATGGGTCCAGAAGTTCTGAAGCGCTGATTTTTTTAAACACTCATTTTAGAGAAGCGTTCTAAGTACTTAGAATTTGATTTTTCTCAAGATAAAAGCGTTGTTTTTTGGAGTTCGTGAGATCATCTTGCTCTTGTAAGTGGCTTGCTTGGGCAAAAGGATAACTCAGGACTTGGATTTGTTTCAGAGGGACCTTGAAAATCCAAGATGGTTTCCTGAAGAAAGGGAGGGCAAATTTTGGGGTACAACAGTCACCTACAAGGACTGGCATGAAATATTACCGTTTGCTCTCCACGGGTACCGTACCACGGCACGCACATCAACTGGGGCAACACCCTATTCTTTAGTTTATGGCATGGAGGTTGTTCTACCTATCGAGGTTCAGATCCCCTCTTTGAGAATCATGAAGGATGCGGGTTTGAGTGAAGACGATTGGATTCAAACTCGACTTAATCAATTAAACTTAATTGACGAGAAGAGACTTACTGTTGTTTGCCATGGTCAGACGTATCAAAAATAGATGATCAAGGCTTTCAACAAGAAAGTCAGACGTCAAGCATATCAAGTTGGAGATCTAGTGATCAAGCATATTATCTTGCCACAAAGTGATCCTAGGGGCAAATGGGCTCCTACCTATGAAGGACCATTTGTAATCAAGAACATCTTTTTTGGTGGGGCAATGATTTTAACCACCATGGACGGTGACGACCTGCCACACCCTGCGAACGCAGACATAGTCAAAAGATACTACGCATAAAAGACCCGCTAGGTTGACACACCTAGGCAAAACAAGGGCATCCCGGCGAACCAAAAAGGTTCGGGCAAAAATTAGGGATAAAATAAAAAAAAAACTGTACACCCGGCAATTTGAAAACCCGAAAGGGCGACTTGGGAAAAAAAGGGTTTCCTGGTGAATCGAAAACCCGAAAGGGCGATTCAGGCAAAAATTAGGGAATTAAAGCGTATGACTATGTCTCGTCGGATCACTTTAAGGATAATCTCTTCACTACCAAACTCTGAGCTTCTAATCAACTCAATCATCTTCGGGCGAAGAAGCAGATGGACAGGATATTCGGAGATACGAAGGCTATAGCAGAATGGGAACCCCATGGGATTTTTATACATAGCTATCTTTCTTTGTATAAAATTTTCCTTACTTTTATGACACCATCCTCTTACTAGGATGCCTGTCTCCTTTGTACAAAACACTTATTCAAAGTAAATACAAAGATATCTCTTCCAAAGTATAGAAAAACCATTTGTCTTTTTCTTTTTTACACTTGTGTTTTATTTGCAAAAACGTCCAATGATTCGTTAATGAACATATGCATTCGAACATAATTACTATTTACAAATAAACAGGATAGAAGAGAATAATTACTAACAGGTTGAAAGGATAGGAAAACGTCTTTAGGCTATTCCATGAGTAATCCCTACAGTACATCTAGATCCCCAGCGGAGCCAAAATTTCAAACCCTTAATCCCCATCAGAGTTAAAGCTTCAAACTCCCAATCCCTAGCAGAGTCAAAACCTCTAACTATCAATCCCCAGTGGAGACCATCCAGTTTCTCCAAATTCCCCAGCAAGTTATCTTGAAGACTGAAAATCAACCAGATAACAGTTAACTTTTGTCTCTCCCCAACCTAGGGTAATTCCCCAGTAGGATGGAAGACAACCCAAACTCCTGGACCTATTCCCCAGCAGTAAGCCTTCTTCCCCACAGAGTTTTCAGTGCTTCCCAACGGAATGAAGATTCTCATTCTTAATTCCCCGCAGAAGTCATCAAGGTTTTCTTTATTCCCCAGCGGAACAAGGATTCCCATTGTGTAATCCCTAGTAGAAGTCATCAAATTCTCTGGACTCCCCAAACAGACTACTCAGGCAGTACATGGCATTTGCTCACAACAGAATTTTTGTCAAATACTCCAACTTCAAGACATAAAGGATCCTTACATCTCCACAGAAGTTGCCAAGGATTCCTATATCCCCAGCAGTCACCAAGGATTTCTTATCCTCAGCAGTCAATGATTTATTTTCCCCGGAAGCAGTCAAGGATTTATTTTCCTCAGCAATACAGCTAATCAGCTTACATGCACATACGTTACATCCATATATCATAAACATTGATAAAGCACATTTATTACATCATACATTTCATGCATCATAACTTTGTTGTTTCAGCTAACATTTTACCCTTTTTTGGACAAGATTAACAGTTATCATTAACATTGATTCAAAGATTTCAGATACACTCCAGACACGGAAGTCATTCTGTTACTTATTCAGATTTCAAATTCAGATACGCTCCAGACATGGATTCCATTCTAGCCTTTATTCAGATTCCAAGTTCAGATATAGTACAAATACGCTCCAGACGAGGATGCCATTCTATTACTCATTCAGGATTCAATTTCAGATACAGTTCAGATACACTCCAGACACGGTTGCCATTTTGTCACTTATTCTGATTTTCCCCAGCTTAGATACACTCCAGACGAGGATGCCATTCTGTTACTCATTCAGGATTCAATTTCAGATACAGTTCAGATACACTCCAGACACGGTTGCCATTCTATCACTTATTCTGATTTTCCCCAGCTTAGATACACTCTATACACGGTTGCCATTCTGTCACTTATTCTGATTTTCCCCAGCTTAGATACGCTCCAGACGAGGATGTCATTCTGTTACTCATTCAGGATTCAATTTCAGATACAGTTCAGATACACTCCAGACGCGGAAGTCATTCTGTCACTTATTCAGATACAGTCCAGATACACTCCAGACACGGAAGTCATTTTGTCACTTATTCAGATTCATCTTTCGGATACATTACGGATACACTCCAGACACGAAAGTCATTATGTTACTCATTCAGATTACTCATACAGACACAACTCGGATACGCTCCAGGCGCGGACGCCATTTCATTGCTCATACAGATTCAGTCTACAAATACAGTTCAGATACGTTCTGGACACGGATACCATTCTGATACTTATTCTTCTTATTTACAACTTACAACTCAACAAACATTCTCGGATGGCATCTACAAGCCCATCTCCAACAAGATTCTATCACCTCTCCAAATGGCATCTTTAAGCCCATTCCCTCAACTACACTTTGACGAGTGCAAATTTACGGGCACTCTAGTGTCCAATCATCTTTTACCTTCGAATCACGAACGGAAAAACTCGCCAATCTAACTCTTCAGGTTCAAGAAGATTGAACAGGGGCAGATGTTATACCCCAAAATTTTCCCTCTCATTTATCAAGATTTTCCTCACAAGACTTCTTGGACTCGAGACAAGATTAGGGTTTGGTCAGCTCAAGACACCTCATCTTGCACTGATGACCTAAAATTAGGGTTTGAGTTTGCACAAGGAGTTTTGGACCAAATGCTTCATGTGACTTTCATATACCATATTGGACCCCTAAGATTGCTCATGTTAAGTTTCAAGACTTGAATCACATTTTTGACCAGTCAATTGGATAGTTGACCTAAAAATCAGTTGTATTAGGGAAAAAGTCAACCATGGCCAATTTACAGTCAAACTTCATAATTTTTTATCCACAACAACATTTTATATTCATATGTACCATTTGATCAAGTTTGGATCACAACTCCTCAAGAAATTTGATCAAATCATCAAAAGGGCAAAATGGTCAAAATTAGGGTTTTGACTGAGAAAGGGCAATTTCTGATTTTTAACCTAACCAATGACCAATTGAGTTCAAACATGATTTCAAGGATTCAATGGAATCATCTTGACCTAATTACATGGTTCAAAAGATCTCAAGTTCATAGGATTGACAAATGAATTTTGCAGTCAACTGATCAAAAGTCAACTGTACACTGAAAAGTCAAACTTTGACTTTTTGGTCAAAATCAAATGTCAAGGGTCATTATTCATCAAGATATGTCAAAATATGAAACTTGTTCACCAAGAAAACCAATTTTGAAAATTAGGGTTTTGAATTTGAAATTTTCATAACTTAGAATATTTCTAAGTATGGAAATTTCCTTATTTTTTCCCAACTTTTCACAACTTTTTCACCATGATGAAATTTGATTCAAAGAAAACTTCCAACATGAAAGTTGTAGTCCTCCATGAAATCTACAACTTTTATTCACAAAGTTTTCCCAAAATATGCTTGGATCTCAAGTTATGAATTTGTGAATAGGGGTCCATGAACAAAATGACTTAGTAAAAATTTGCCCTAATTTAGGCAGGTTTTTGACCCAACTTCATGGACATTTTTCACCTAGTTCCAAGAGGTATCTAAAAATTCATTTCATAGATGGATTACATAACACATTACAAGCTTTCCAAAATGTCCAAAAACTCTCCAAGATCATTTGTGGTTAGGGAGAATCGAAGAAGGGAAGTTGGCATTTTGTCACTTTTGTTCAAGCCATTTTTACATGAGATCAAGTTGCAAATCAGATCCTTGCATGCTTGTACCTTGAATTACAGGTCCTAAACTCATTCTACACTCCATAATTAAATGCAAACTCAGAGGATAAGGGCTTTATCTTTGCTTTTGGAGCATTGTACAAGGGATTTTTCCATTTTAGGCATAAAGGGCACATTGCCATTTTCATAAAGGCAAGCTTTTCCAACTTTATCAGCCTTGGACTTGTTCCTTTGGTACAAAAAATTTCCACAGGTTTCAAGCAAAGTATACCAACTCTCTGCAGCTCACAAGCAAGCAAGGACAGGCCTGGTGGAATGGTCACTTCATTTTTCTTCAAGTACAAGAAAAGTAGCCAAAAGGAAAAAGCTTGCACATCAGATGGAGAGTGGACTTTGTATCCATTTTGTACAAGTATACAAACTTGTTACAGGCTAGGACACAAATTGATAGCATCCAAAACTCTCCCAAACCAAAAAAACCTCATTTTTCTGCCAAAACACCCAGCTTCTGCAAAATCCTAGCCAAGTAATATTTTGCTCGTGCGTTTTGCATCTTGACACTTGAAACATCTTATCCACATCATATCCAAGCTATCCAAGCCTTCACATTGTTGTTGTAACCCATGTTTCAGCCATTGCCATTTTCACTTTGGAAGCTTGCAACTTGACTTCTACAAAGACTTCTGGCCATACAAAAAGCAAGCTGAGCATTGGAATAGCTTGAAGGAACTTCAAGGAAGCTCACACGATCCTCAGGCCTCACTCAAAGTCCCCACATTGCCATATCCAAATCCAGCTGAATGAGGTATTTTTCAAAACTCTATCTCTCTATTTAGGGATCCTCAAGTCACGATTTGTGAAGAAAAGATGTAATCCTTAACTTGGTGAAGCTGTACATATGCATACTTGCCATTTATATTAACCATGTTGTGAGAATTTAAAGCTTGAAGTTCATGAAATAATTAGGTCATGAATTAGGGTTGATTAAATTCTCTCTGATCTTTGAGAGTTAGGTTACAAATTTTATATCATTGGAATCGTGAGATGAAATGCTACATGTTTCATGTTACAAGTTTTTGTTTTTATGCAAGCATGAGCAAGTTGCAGATTTGTACATGAAACACGCGCAAACTGAAGGACAGGGATGAAGACGACTGGCTTGGGCTTTTTGGCATTTCTGGCCTTTTTGTTTCTACTTTTTGCACCCCCTGTATTACTTTTGCACCCCCCTTGCATATTTGTTTTATTTCTCATATTTCTTTTTATATTTTTATATTTATTGCTTTTATTTATTTTTCTGAATCATAAAAATCATGAAAAATATTCTCTTTATTTTTTGCACTTTTTTTTGGTATAAAAAAAATAGTTTATTAGGATAATATACTTTATTTTCTTAAATAAATTATAAATACATTTAATAAATACTATACATTTTTTATGTTATTATTTTTCACATAAAATATTTATTTTCATACATATTTTATTTTTTAATATTTATATATTATTATTTATTATTTTCTTGTACAAAAATGGACAAAATAATTATAGAAAACATTATTTTCTTTTAAATCAAAAACTAGGGTTTCCCCCTTTCAAAAATAATACTTTTATTTTTTCCTTTTTCTAGGGTTTACATAAATCATTTTCTCATACAAAAATCAAATACAAAACCTTTTGCATAAATACATTTTTATTGCATATTTAAATATTTGTATATTTACTTATTTCGCACAATATTCAATTGGGTTGTAATAGTATTTTAGGGTTTATTTTTGTGCAATATCCCCATTTAAAAACTTGTATCCCCCCTCCAATAATAATTATTGTAATAGTTTGTTTACTTTCACGCAATTTATCGCTTTATATATTTGTGTAGTAAATTAGGGTTTTTGCATGATAAGACAAAAAACAAACAAATAGACAAAACCTAATACAATACAAATGCATGTAAAATGACACACATTGCACACAAGCACCCTTAGGGTTTCACCCACTTGGATGCCTTACAAAATGGCCATGGTATGCATGCAAAGTATCTTGGCAAAACAAAACAAAACAAAAGATCATAGTCCCTCGATGACGCTATCAAAAGGTTGCCTAAAACAAAATGATCTTGGTCCCTCAAAATGCTAAAGATACTTGGCAAATATTTCTATCATGGTCATACAATGACACACGCCCGTCCCGTTTAACATCCAAAGATAGGGTTGCTTACCAAATCAATGGTAAGTCAACAATGTCAAAGGAATAAAAATACATAGGAAAGATATTTGAGTAGGGTAGATAGCTCCTAGTTACTTGCTGTTGTACCCCCAAAATTTGCCCTCCCATATTCTTCAAAGTTTGTCAAGAATCATCTTCAAATGGTTCAAGATTTCTCAAGAGGTTGCACAGTCCAAATGCCTCCTAAGTCAGTCAAAATTAGGGTTTTGGTTCTTGCAAGGAATTTGAGGTTTTCAATGGCTCAATCAAGTATCATGTGCCTATATACATCCTCAAGCACCTACATACCAAGTTTCAAGGCTCACAATGCCAGTTTGCACAGTCAAAAGCTCCATTTGCTTCACAATCAACTGTAGGGGTAAAATGGTCATTTCACAGTCAAAAGTCAAACTTTTTGGTCAACATATTATTTTAAGCTCACAATCATCATTTGATCAAGTCTTGATCATGATTCCACAAGCATGGCTCAAAAATCATCAAGATGCAAAAAGTTACTATTTTTGGACAGTAGAAAAGTTAATTGTATCTTGACCAGGGCATAACTTTTTCATGGTTCATCAGAAAAATTCCATCCAATGCTAATTTTGAAGGGGATGACATTTCCTACAACTCATATTCACATTCCAAGTCCAAGAAATGCTCTCACAAAAAGTTATCAATTTCTACATTATAGGTCAATTTCAAAAGTCAACAAAAATGCACTTTAAGTCAAAGACCATAACTTGAGATTGGTAAATCCAAATGACATGGTACCAAAGGCATTGGTAAGAGGACTTCAAGACCTTTCCAAAATGTCCAAGAAAATGTTCATATGATCAAAATTGAGCAAGATATGCATTGGAGAAGTTGGGAAATTTTTGTGAATTTGCAAAAGTCAACTTTGCTCAAAACATTTTGTTTTTGCTAATGGGCCTCAAATTTCTTCTTGAAACTTTATCCAAGGCTTATGCACGACCCATTGAGATTAAATTGATTTATTTTCTTATTTTTATTAATTAATTGGATTTTTAATTGATTTTAATTCATTTAATTAATTTAAAATGTAGGAAATACAAAAGATTTGATTTCTCAATCTTTTTGTGAAGCAAACAAGCTCAAGATATGCTGGAAATTCGTGTGCAAATCAAAGGGACAAGAATCTCCAAGTTTGGCAAGTTTTTCCAATCAAAAAGATTCAAAAATATATGATTTCAAATCAAATATTCAAACCATTATTCCATGGATTTCTTGGCCAAGATTTAACCTAATTCTCTTCCTCTATAAATACACAAGTCAACCCTAATGCATTGGACGTGAAAATTGCTGCAGAAAAGCCATAGCAACATTGGAAAAAATCAAAGAAACTTGAAAACTGTTTTCCTAGTTCCAGGCTAATTCAGAGCTTTTTATTAATTCTAACACATTGCAGGGATCCCCAGGAAGGTGTAGGAACCAAAACCAAGCGTTTAATCTCAAGAAATCACCAAGAACAGCTTCACGGTTTGCTGGTTATTTTGAAAATCGAATTGCTTATTTCATGCATCATTAACACGATTTATTGTTTGTTTTGCATTGTTTGAGTCCATAGGAAGCTAATGGTACAGGTTAATTGGATTATGATGCACAGAATCAAGAATCACAATTGATGAATTCTAGGGTTCATAAATCTTGAATTTGGGGATTCAGTAACCAGGCAAAATTGGGACCTCTAAGACCTATGGTTGAAATCATGGAATCCAGACGAACACGCTGATACCATCGCGCCATATTTACATAGCCTGTAGGGCTATTCGCTATTATTGGTCATCCTATTTTGTGGGGGTTAAAAACCCCCGCTATCTGTTTATTATTTACAGGCTTCAGCGAAGGAGATGAAGACGTGTAAGCATGGGGTTGGTTCATTCAAATAAAACGTGCGCGTTTTACTTTGGTTTCAGCATATTTATTAATTATCCAATATATTATTTGCCTATTAACTAAATAACAAATGCAGGCACATGGCCTAGTGGATGGTGCGCTGGACGTTGATCATTGGGACCTGGGTTCGATTCCCAGGTCCACCCAAATATTTGTTTCTATTTTTTCTAACATAATTGCATGCAGACTTCCTAGCGTGATTCACCATGTGCCTCCAAACATCAGCATGCCAAGTGGCCACAGTCACGAATCCAATGGTCAGGATGGGTAGACCACCATGTTCCCAGTCAAAGCATGCGTGGACAATTTCCAGAAAGTCAAACGTGTCTTGGTAGCTTAATGGGCCAGAATTGCTTTCTAACCTCCTAGTGGGCCAGCACACCCCCCTGGTTTATTATTTTCTTATTTTCTTTCTTTTTATTTTCTTTTATTAACTATAATTAATATTATTATTATTTAATTAACTTAATTATTATTTTCATAGTAAAATTCAAAAAACACAAAGATGTAAATATTTTTATTAGTATTATTAATTTCACTATTAATTATTATTTTGTAAATAAATACTAACAAAATTGATTTAGTATTTTAAATTAGGTTAACTTTAATCTTTTTCACAATAAATAAAATCAATCTAGAATTAGGGTTTTTTTCTTGAAAACTTTTAATTTCTTTTATTTTTATTTTCATTAAGACATTAAAAAACTAAAAAAATACACTTTTCTTTTAATTAATTAATTAATTAGTTTTAGGTTTAATATTAATTTAATGCAAAAGGACCAAATTTCTTTCTTTCTCTAAAAGGGTCAAAACCCTAAAGACTTTCCCGATTTAATTTCTTTGTGCGCATATTAATTTTTTGATCATATTTATGTATCTGCTCCGAGAATGTAGTAGATAATTAGGACTTTTATCGCTTTCTTTTATTTTTTCGCATTTACTTTTCAAGGGTTATGTTTTTGGCGATGTAAATACCCGACGCCTTGTAATAGCGTAGATTTACTTTCTGCAATTTATTTTCCGCACAATTATTAACTGTTAACTATGCATGACAAGATTTACCTGAAAATTAAAATCAAAACGTAGCTCACCATATAAATATGCAAAGATAATCTTAAACATGAATCCTGACACACGTGTACATGCCACTCCTAGGGTACGCCTCACTTGGTTGCCTCGAGGTGGTCATTAAGTATAGGGTGTTTTAGAGGTCGCCCTCTTGTCTAAAGATCCAAGTTGCCTCGAAACGGTTGCCTCGGATAAAAAAGGATCTAGGACATTAGGGTTATCGCTAAGGCGTCCTACTATTGCTTTGGTGACCACATGTCCCTATAATCGAATTGACCCGAATAACTCCAACGATGGTGCTACCTACTTCTCAATAGTGGGATAGTACTGTCTAAAGTACATTTACACGGCTTAATTCCTTAGAGTAGGTAGATTTCTCCTGGGTACTTGCTCTTTCAAACAAAAAAACAACTTTTTGCACTTACACTTTCAAAAAGTTTTCAAACAAACACTTCATACACTCTTGAGGACTGATACAAGAGTTACCTAGAAATTTTCAAAACGAAACTTTTTCAAAACCCACAAACACAAGAAAAGCAAACAATTTTTGAAAACATAGTGAGCAAGTACCTAAGAGCCCGTGGATAACCACGGATAGAAAGGGTGCTAACACCTTCCCTTTCTATAATCTACCTCCCGAACCGAGAAACATCTCGAAAAGGAATTTTGTTGTGCTTTTGTCCTTTCCTTGTTGGAGAACATAAAAGACGGTGGCGACTCTTGCTTACCGCGACATTTCGCGAACCAGCATTTCAAAACAGTCAGTTCTATTTCCACCGATCACAGAACTGGCGACTCTGCTGGGGAGATTCTATAAAGTGAGTTGTACCTTAGGATTAGATCATTCTATGTTTTCAATTGTATGCCTTGTTTGCTTTTATATTTGTGGGCTTGCATCGGAGTTTCATAGATCCTAACCCGGATCTGGGGAATACCCTTTTAGGTAGCAATAAGCTGTGAGGGACCTGTCCGGCGTAGACCGACACGGGTGAAGCAGTAGCTACATTGGTGTGACACCTTGGTCTGTACCGATATCCCTTGTGTTGGAACGAGGAGAATATGGGTCTTCTGAGGAGTCATTAAGCACCAACTGACCTTAGCACCTTAAATTGACCAACTTGGCCATAGAACAGTAGCAGTATGCTACACTCATTGAGGCTAAACTCTCGCGATGGTTTCGGTTGCAAGAAAAGGTTGCGAAGCTGGAGTTATGACCGATTGAGGGTAGTCAGTGATATTGAGATCCTCTAGAACCCGGTTACTATTTTCTAGGACAGGTCTTAACCAACTGAAACTGAAAGAGGGTAGTACCTAAACTTCATGCCGGCCTGAAATCTAAGGGCTCTCTTGTGTGACTTGTGTGCCTTCGAACCTGAACTACTTGCACATTCTTGTTATCTGACAACATGAGTTCCTTGTAGGTTTTGTTTACAGCCCTTAATCTGGGCTTATAACAGGGTTTACTTATATCACTCCATGCATAGCATAACATCATACCATTACATACATTCTGCATAAGGACTAACCCATTTCAAGGATCTCAAGGGTTTGTGATGCAGGTCATGATGAACCAAAATGTCTAGCAAGGGGCAAAGGGGATTTATTTTCCTCTAGCCAAGGTTGTTTGGAGATCAAAACATGACAACTTGAGTCAGGGGCTATGACCCACTCGATATGGTGAGCCTAACTCTTGAAGAAGGACTCTCAACAACATGAAGCTCCTTCAATCAAGCTACCCAAATTCAAATTCTAACAAGCTTCTTGGCTTACCCCGCGAGATCCTTGAAAACATTGCATGCATATCATACATATCATTGCATTACAGGTACACTTATTACAGGTCACTTACCTTCTTCGCTGTTTATTTCATCAATCATCATGTCTTCTGAACCTTCCGCTGAACAAGCTATCAAGGCCCTCCAGGCCCAGAACGCCCAGTTCCAAGAGTTGGTCATGAGCTTAGCCCAGGGTCAACAAGAGTTGAAGACTCTGATTCTGAAGAAGAAGAAGAAGAAGATGACTGTTTTGTTCAACACTAGACGCAGATCTGGGAATGGATTACAGAATGAGGCTGAGCTGACTACCGCATCTGTAGGCAAAGACAGTCCACAAGAGAGAAGGGTTCCTAGTCCCGTGGTCTCCGACAACGAGACGGATTATAATGATGAACAGTATCCTCCTGCTGAGGATAGGTACAAACAGTTGGAAGACCGCTTAAGTGCTATGGAAATTCAAAATGTGCCCAGGTTGGACTTTGGAGACCTAGGCTTATCCTCTGGGGTGGTGATCCCATATAAGTTTAAAGCACCTGCTTTTGCAAAGTATGATGGAGCTTCCTGTCCTAAGCTACACCTCTGGTTGTATGTAAGGAAGATCCAACCTTACACTGCTGACAAGAATTTGTGGATCCATTTCTTCCAGGATAGTCTTTCAGGGACTCAACTCGAATGGTTCTATCAGCTGGATGGAGCCAGTATTCGTAACTGGGAGGATTTGGCTACTGCATTTTATAAGCAGTATCAATATAATTCCGACCTCGCTCCTACGCGTACCCAACTCCAGGGTATGTCACTAGGGACGGGTGAAGGATTTAAAGAGTACGCCCAAAAGTGGAGAGACCTTGCCGGAAGGGTGCAGCCACCTTTAACAGACCGTGAGCTTGTGGATATGTTCCTGGGGACCCTGTCTGGTCCGTTCTTCAACCATTTGATTGGAAATTCTTCTGCCGGGTTTACAGACCTTATCTTAACTGGGGAAAGAATTGAAGCTGGTATCAAGGCTGGGAAGATTCAAGAAGCTACACCTTCTGATGCTCAGAAAAAACCTTACAGTGGGAAGAAGGAGTCCAATGCTGCGTACAGCCAGAAGAGTCGTTGTGACCAACACGTAGGGGCAGTCCTGATCTCTGGTTCTGCGTCACGCCAACAACCGCAAAAGGGAAATCAGAGAAGGCCAGACGAGCCTAAAAGACAGTTCACCAACATCAACATGCCATTGTCACAAGCACTGCACCACATGTTGAAGATGAATCTGATTGCGGTGATAAACCCTCCGGCGAACCCCAAGACTTCTTCTCCAAACTATAACCCAGATGCAAGGTGCGCTTACCATTCCGGTAGCCCGGGCACGATACTGATGATTGTTGGGCGCTGAAATACAAGATTCAGAATATGATTGATGCTAAGGAGATCGAATTCGAGCCTTCTGAGACTCCCAATGTGATCACTGCTCCCTTGCCAAAACACGGCTAGGATTGAAAGCACTTTTGTTCATTTAAATTCTGATATTGTATTTTTCTTTGCTTATTCAAACAATTATCATGTCAAACTCTCTTATTTCATTAATGCATTACACGTGTCTGTTTTGAAGTAATTGTGTTCACTATATTCAAAATTGCTTTTATTTTTTTTATTTTCAACTCTCGATTAAAAATTCTAAGCCTTTTGAGGGAGGATGACGAAAACGATACCAAGATCTTTACAGTATGCTTTTGAACAGACTCCGCTGATGAAGTACAGGCATTGTTTCAAATCCTAAACAGCGGAGTTATAAGGAAGATAATCCCTAGTCACCCCCCTTTGAGCCAAAGAAGTCGGAGTTTTTCTTTTCAAAAATTAAAACTCTTAATCATAACCTGGGGCAGGGTAGTTCTCTCAATTGATCCAGGTGCACAACGAATAGCATCAAAGGAGTCCTTCCGAAACAAAAGACCGTGATGGTTCCGAATAATCATAACGACAGGCAGTCATTATCTCTCCGAAATAAAAGCCCATTAAGTCAAAACCTATGAAGGAGACTTACAAAACTGGGGCATCCCGCTGACTGTAATCACAAAAGAAACAGTTCAGGCAAAAAGACAGGGATAATAAAAATCAAAAAGAAAGAGGTCCTACAAACCCTCAACAAAAAGAAATGACTGCATATTCAAAATAAATTGTCAATATCCGAACCATCACCGGAATATCAGAACAAAGACTCAAACAAGATCTAATGCACGATTAGCTGAGTTTAGGATCGAAGAACATCACGAAGAACGGGTGGGTACAAATAAAATTTGAGCCTTTATCCTTTGTTTCTTAAACCGTGAACCAGGCCACGTTATAACCCTTAAAAGTCCTAGCTGAAGCATGGGTTAGTTCGAAAGCATACTGTTATAAAAGGTATCCTGACTCCTATAGGGCTCGCTGTGAAATCCTGAGTTGACATCACATTTTACAAAATTTCACTTGTTTTATTGAAAAATGCATTTTCAAAAACTTCAAGACAGACATAATCTTTACATTCTTAAAATAATATTGTTTGCATATGACTATTTGTTCAACAGTAGAGAAATTCGTACGACGAATATCTAGTGAACAAAAATCTTCTCAAGGGTCACATGAAATGGAAAAACACTTCCAATCAAGGGGCACGGCATGAGCATTGTCTATCATCTGGGACAGTCCAGCCAAGATTCAAGGAATCTCTCAAGATGCCAAATAGCCAGGGGCAAATCTCCGCCCGAGTCACTTGGGGCGTTGGACATGAATTCCAGCAACGAATCTTGCATGACCAAACGAAGATCTTCTGGTAGTATGACGACACAACACTACTAACAGTGACAACTCCCGACACTCTGAGAGCAGGGACATAGTCGAAAAAATACTACGCATAATCAAAGACCCTCTAGGTCGACTGGCCTAGGCAAAAATAAGGGCTTCCCGGCGAACCAAAAGGGTTCGGGCAAAAATAAGGGATGAAAATGAAAAATCTGTACACCCGGCAAGTCGAAAACCTGAAAAGGTGGCTTGGGCAAAAATGGGTATCCCGGTGGACTAAAAACCCGAAAGGGAGGTCCAGGCAAAAATTAGGGATCAAAGCGTACGACCATGTCCCGGCATCTCGTCACTTGCCTACCAGAAGAAGATTTGTCAAATCGGCAGTTATCAAGACCTCCATAGGTACCTTCTCCCGCAGAAACTGGGGCAATAAGAATTGTCTGAACTGTACAAGTTGCTCTGTCCACCAAGGTACCAAGGTAAATTCAGTTGAAGAGTATGACCAAGATATCTTCACTCCCCGCAGAGTAAGACAAGATTCAGCAATACTCTCCCCAAGCAGAGTGGTCTCCCATCAGCCCTAAAAAGGCACAGTATCCCCAGCAAGTCAGCAATACTCTCTCCGAGCAGAGTTAGGCTACCATCAGTCCTGAAAAAGTTGGGTATCCCCAGAAGATCTTAATATTCCCTAGCAGAATATACAGATATCCTCAGCAATCATCTCTGTTCATCAACCCCGACGGAATACAGACACCCCAGTGGAGCCACTTCCCCAGTACAGTCCAAAAGTTTCCCCAGGAGAGTTGAACCATCTCCCCAGTAGACTCTGGAAGCTTGTCCCCTGCAGAGTACAAATATCTCTCCCCGACCATGTTCAAAGGTTATTCCCCACCAGAGTCTGACTGGGTTATCCTCAGCAAATTGCAACGGAAAGATCGTCCTCGGCGAAGTTCTTCCTATCCCCAATAGAGTTCATCAAAATCCTCTAACAAAACTTATCAACGGAATCCCTAGAAGAGTTATCATCAAAGTATCAGCGAAATATCTCTTCCCACAGAGTAATTCCCCGCAGAATATTCTCTTCACCAAGTTTATTCCTCAACAGAGTCATCCTCTCCTACAGGTTTATTCTTGCAATCATCTTCGTTCATCATCCCCAGCGGAAACGAAGAATTCTACTCTTCAACATTAGCCCAGGATTCAACGAACTTCCCGGCATTCGTCAAGGATTTATTTTCCCAGACGAAAATACATTCATAAACATTTCACATTTCATATCTCCTATTTACATACATGATAAAGTGCATACGACACGATCTCATTTATTCCTGAGAACATCATGACATCATGCATTTCATACATCATGACATTGCATACAACTAATGTTTTGCCTTTTCAGGAAAAGGTCAATCCAAAGATGATTACCATCTACCTTTGCAGTTCCAGATCAACACCTGTAACAAGCCAGGAAAATTCTGTGGACGACTGATTATGGGTTAATACCTGAAACCAGACAGGACAATTATCTACTTGATCATCATGAGGCAACCTTACACCGGTTCCTTCTCAATTTCATATGAAGTTTTACACGGACTCATCATCAGGAAACCCGACACTAGTTCCTTCTCAATTTCAGATGAAGTTTTACACGGACTTATCATAAGGCAACCCTACACCGGTTCCTTCCCATTTCAGATGCAGTTTTACACGGACTCATCATCAGGAAACCCTACACCGGTTCCTTCTCAATTTCAGATGCAGTTTTACACAGACTCATCATCAGGAAACCCTACACCGGTTCCTTCTCAACTTCAGATGTATTTTTACACGGACTCATCATCAGGAAACCCTACACCGGTTCCTTCCCATTTCAGATGCAGTTTTACACGGACTCATCCTCAGGCAACCCTACACCGGTTCCTTCCTTTCAGACGCAGTTTTACACTGACTCGTCACCAAGAAACCCTACACCGGTTCCTTCTATTTCAGATGAAGTTTTACACGGACTCGTCCTCAGGCAACCCTACACCGGTTCCTCCTCCCTTCCAAGACGAATTTTTACACGGACTCGTCCTCAGGCAACCCTACACCGGTTCCTCCTCAGTTCCAAGACGAAGTTTTACACGAACTTATCATCAAGATAACCTTACCCTGGTTCATCCCTAAGTTTTACACGGACTTATCACAAAGTAACCTTACCCCGGTTCCTCCTGAAGTTTCACACGAACTTATCTCACAATAACCTTACCCCGGTTCCTCCTGAAGTTTTACACGAACTTATCTCAAATAACCTTACTCCGATTCATCCAGAAGTTTTACACGAACTCGTCCCAAAGTAGCCTTACACCGGTTCCTTCTCCACTCCAGATGAAGTTTTACACGAACTCCTCCTCAGGCAACCCTACACCGGTTCCCCCTCTTCAAGACGCAGTTTTACACGGACTCGTCATCAAGAAACCCTACACAGGTTCTCTCTTTCCAAAGACGTAGTTTTACATGGACTCGTCATCAAGAAACCCTACACAGGTTTCCTTCTCAATTCCGGATGCAGTTTTACACGGACTCGTCATCAAGAAACGCTACACAGGTTTCCTTCATTCCAAGATGCAGTTTCACACAGACTCATTATCAGTCAACCCTACACAGGTTTACTTCCTTCCAAGATGTAGTTTCACACGGACTCATCATCAGTCAACCCTACACAGGTTTCCTTCCTTCAAAGATGCAGCTTCACACAGGCTCATCATCAGTCAACCCTACACAGGTTTCCTTCCTTCAAAGATACAGCTTCACACAGGCTCATCATCAGTCAACCCTACACAGGTTTCCTTCCTTCAAAGATGCAGTTTCACACGGACTCATCATCAGGAAATCCTACACAGGTTCCCTCTTTCAACTTACAAAATTACAATTCAACAGGCAATCTCCAGATGGCATCTATAAGCCCATCCCCGACAAGATCTTGTCACGTCTCTAGATGGAATCTATAAGCCCATCCTCCTATCCATCATATCTCCAAATGGCATCTGTAAGCCCATTCCCGACATCACATTGCTGATACTACACCATGCGAGTGCAAATTTCTGGGCACTTTAATGTTCAATCATCTTCCACCTTCGGATCACGAAAGGCCCGAAAGCCAATCTACATCCTCAGGTCTAAGAAGATTTAACAGGGGCAACTGTTGTACCCCAGAATTTGTCCTCCCATATTCTTCAAAGTTTGTCAAGAATCATCTTCAAATGGTTCAAGATTTCTCAAGAGGTTGCACAGTCCAAATGCCTCCTAAGCCAGTCAAAATTAGGGTTTTGGTTCTTGCAAGGAATTTGACGTTTTCAATGGCTCAATCAAGTCTCATGTGCCTATATACATCCTCAAGCACCTACATACCAAGTTTCAAGGCTCACAATGCCAGTTTGCACAGTCAAAAGCTCCATTTTCTTCACAATCAACTGCAGGGGTAAAATGGTCATTTCACAGTCAAAAGTCAAAATTTTTGGTCAACATCTTATTTTGAGCTCACAATCATCATTTTATCAAGTCTTGATCATGATTCCACAAGCATGGCTCAAAAATCATCAAGATGCAAAAACTTACTATTTTTGGACAGTAGAAAAGTCAACTGTATCTTGACCAGAGCATAACTTTTTCATGGTTCATCAGAAAAATTCCATCCAATGATCATTTTGAAGGGGATGACATTTCCTACAACTCATCTTCACATTCCAAGTCCAATAAATGCTCTCACAAAAAGTTATCAATTTCTACATTATAGGTCAATTTCAAAAGTCAACAAAAATGCACTTTAAGTCAAAGACCATAACTTGAGATTGGTAAATCCAAATGACATGGTACTAAAGGCATTGATTAGAGTACTTCAAGACCTTTCCAAAATGTCCAAGAAAATGTTCATATGATCAAAATTGAGCAAGATATGCATTGGAGAAGTTGGGAAATTTTTGTGAATTTGCAAAAGTCAACTTTGCTCAAAACATTTTGTTTTTGCTAATGGGCCTCAAATTTCTTCTTGAAACTTTATCCAAGGCTTATGCACGACCCATTGAGATTAAATTGATTTATTTTCTTATTTTTATTAATTAATTGGATTTTTAATTGATTTTAATTCATTTAATTAATTTAAAATGTAGGAAATACAAAAGATTTGATTTCTCAATCTTTTTGTGAAGCAAACAAGCTCAAGATATGCTGGAAATTCGTGTGCAAATCAAAGGGACAAGAATCTCCAAGTTTGGCAAGTTTTTCCAATCAAAAAGATTCAAAAATATATGATTGCAAATCAAATATTCAAACCATTATTCCATGGATTTCTTGGCCAAGATTTAACCTAATTCTCTTCCTCTATAAATACACAAGTCAACCATAATGCATTGGACGTGAAAATTGCTGCAGAAAAGCCATAGCAACATTGGAAAAAATCAAAGAAACTTGAAAACTGTTTTCCTAGTTCCAGGCTAATTCAGAGCTTTTTATTAATTCTAACACATTGCAGGGATCCCCAGGAAGGTGTAGGAACCAAAACCAAGCGTTTAATCTCAAGAAATCACCAAGAACAGCTTCACGGTTTGCTGGTTATTTTGAAAATCGAATTGCTTATTTCATGCATCATTAACACGATTTATTGTTTGTTTTGCATTGTTTGAGTCCATAGGAAGCTAATGGTACAGGTTAATTGGATTATGATGCACAGAATCAAGAATCACAATTGATGAATTCTAGGGTTCATAAATCTTGAATTTGGGGATTCAGTAACCAGGCAAAATTGGGACCTCTAAGACCTATGGTTGAAATCATGGAATCCAGACGAACACGCTGAGACCATCGCGCCATATTTACATAGCCTGTAGGGCTATTCGCTATTATTGGTCATCCTATTTTGTGGGGGTTAAAAACCCCCGCTATCTGTTTATTATTTACAGGCTTCAACGAAGGAGATGAAGATGTGTAAGCATGGGGTTGGTTCATTCAAATAAAACGCGCGCGTTTTACTTTGGTTTCAGCATATTTATTAATTATCCAATATATTATTTTCCTATTAACTAAATAACAAATGCAGGCACATGGCCTAGTGGATGGTGCGCTGGACGTTGATCATTGGGACCTGGGTTCGATTCCCAGGTCCACCCAAATATTTGTTTCTATTTTTTCTAACATAATTGCATGCAGACTTCCTAGCGCGATTCACCATGTGCCTCCAAACATCAGCATGCCAAGTGGCCACAGTCACGAATCCAATGGTCAGGATGGGTAGACCACCATGTTCCCAGTCAAAGCATGCGTGGACAATTTCCAGAAAGTCAAACGTGTCTTGGTAGCTTAATGGGCCAGAATTACTTTCTAACCTCCTAGTGGGCCAGCACACCCCCCTGGTTTATTATTTTCTTATTTTCTTTCTTTTTATTTTCTTTTATTAACTATAATTAATATTATTATTATTTAATTAACTTAATTATTATTTTCATAGTAAAATTCAAAAAACACAAAGATGTAAATATTTTTATTATTATTATTAATTTCACTATTAATTATTATTTTGTAAATAAATATTAACAAAATTGATTTAGTCTTTTAAATTAGGTTAACTTTAATCTTTTTCACAATAAATAAAATCAATCTAGAATTAGGGTTTTTTTCTTGACAACTTTTAATTTCTTTTATTTTTATTTTCATTAAGACATTAAAAAACTAAAAAAATACACTTTTTCTTTTAATTAATTAATTAGTTAGTTTTAGGTTTAATATTAATTTAATGCAAAAGGACCAAATTTCTTTCTTTCTCTAAAAGGGTCAAAACCCTAAAGACTTTCCCGATTTAATTTCTTTGCGCGCATATTAATTTTTTGATCATATTTATGTATCTGCTCCGAGAATGTAATAGATAATTAGGACTTTTATCGCTTTCTTTTATTTTTTCGCATTTACTTTTCAAGGGTTATGTTTTTGGCGATGTAAATACCCGACGCCTTGTAATAGCGTAGATTTACTTTCCGCAATTTATTTTCCGCACAATTATTAATTGTTAACTATGCATGACAAGATTTACCTGAAAATTAAAATCAAAACGTAGCTCACCATATAAATGTGCAAAGGTAATCTTAAACATGAATCCTGACACACGTGTACATGCCACTCCTAGGGTACGCCTCACTTGGTTGCCTCGAGGTGGTCATTAAGTATAGGGTGTTTTAGAGGTCACCCTCTTGTCTAAAGATCCAAGTTGCCTCGAAACGGTTGCCTCGGATAAAAAAGGATCTAGGACATTAGGGTTATCGCTAAGGCGTCCTACTATTGCTTTGGTGACCACATGTCCCTATAATCGAATTGACCCGAATAACTCCAACGATGGTGCTACCTACTTCTCAATAGTGGGATAGTACTGTCTAAAGGACATTTACACAACTTAATTCCTTAGAGTAGGTAGATTTCTCCTGGGTACTTGCTCTTTCAAACAAAAAAACAACTTTTTGCACTTACACTTTCAAAAAGTTTTCAAATAAACACTTCATACACTCTTGAGGACTGATACAAGAGTTACCTAGAAGTTTTCAAAATGAAACTTTTTCAAAACCTACAAACACAAGAAAAGCAAACAATTTTTGAAAACATAGTGAGCAAGTACCTAAGAGCCCGTAGATAACCACGGATAGAAAGGGTGCTAACACCTTCCCTTTCTATAATCTACCTCCGGAACCGAGAAACATCTCGAAAAGGAATTTTGCTGTGCTTTTGTCCTTTCCTTGTTGGAGAACATAAAAGACGGTGGCGACTTTTGCTTACCGCGACATTTCGCGAACCAGCATTTCAAAACAGTCAGTTCTATTTCCACCGATCACACTTGCTCTCTTCAAAACAATCCTTTCTATTTTCAAAAAAACAAACATACACATTTCAAAACATTTTCCAAACACCTTTCAAAAGATTGGGTAAAGTTTTTCAAGGTTCTCAAAAGATTGAGGTCGCAGTCTTTGGTTCTGACAAATTACAGTGAAAAGAATAAGGTTATTTACTCCAGATTGTCTTGGTAGTGATTGTGTGGAAGGCTAGATACAAGGTGGAGTTCTTCACAAATCTTCAGATAGTTCATCGCTCATGGAATCCATATGATTAAAGGTGATTACTATACATGAAGGCTTGAAGCAAATTGGTCATAATTGAATATTCAAGAAGCATGAATTGAGTAAAGATTACGCATAAGAGTTTGAAATTAAGTTGTATACAAGTCAAGATCCAAATAGGTGATTTATATTTCTCATCATTATTTTGGATAAGTGATTGTATGAACTCTTGCAATATTTGTCAAAATAAAAAGGAACAAAGCAAATTCCAATGGGAAACCATTAAAAAGTGTAATAGGTAAAGCAAGGAAGAAAACTCTCTCTCTCTCTCTCTCTCTCTCTCTCTCTCTCTCTCTCTCTCTCTCTCACTCACTCTTGCATCTAATTTTCATAGGATATCCCATGCTTAGGTTTTTCAATTCTTAGAGTAGTTATCGTTTATTCAATTTAGTAACGATTTATTACATGAGGTTAGGTTTTGTTTGAATTGGTTCCTAATCGAGATTTAGTGGTGATTAGATTTTATGAAACTATGGAGATTAGATTTTGTTTAAATTGAATCATTGTATAAGCACACATCGTGAAGTATACAACTGAACTAATTGAATACCTTTGTGTATCATCATTAAATCATCTTTGATATTTGTGAAGTGATTAAGTGTTAACGTGATCAAGTTTTAATAAAACTATAATTCTCATATTTTCACTCTAAATCTTCGCGCGTACAACTCTGAAAATTCTCTCATAATCCATTTTGGAAAATCAATCGAAAATAATTTTGTTTTTGCCTATTCACCCCTCTAGACTATTTTCCTACTCAATATTCTCACCCAACACCGGGTATATTCTTAAAGCAATATTTCTATTTAAAACTAATATACTTGTGCGGGTCTATGATATACTCCCCATGTATATTTTAAAAGTAAATTGAGTTAACCACAATAATCTCAATAATTTTTTAATTCTTAATTTATAAGTGTTAATAATTTATTTACCATAATATATTATTAAAAATCTTTCATCCTTACCTATCACTACAAGAAAAATCTTGTTTAGTCAGAGGTATTTGTCAGGGGTAAAGCCCCCCCTTAATTAATATGTTGTTTGGGGTTAACCCCTTCGCGACGCAAAAAGTAAAAATAAAATAAAATATGACATTACTTTGCGAGGGACAGTCCCTAACAAATAATACGGAGGAAATTTTGAATTTTAAAATTAAGCATTTTCCAGGGGCCGCCCCTAGCAAATAATATAGAGGAAATTTTGAATTTTAAAATTAAGCATTTGTCAGGGTCAGCCCCTAGCAAATGTTTGCTTTGTCAAATCAGTAAGAGAGCTTACTACGTGTTGTACCCCAAAATTTTCCCTCCCATATTCTTCAAAGTTTTAACAAGCATCACCTCAAAGGGTTCAAAGTCTACTCAAGGGCTACACAGTCAAGCACCCTCCTAAGCCAGTCAAATTAGAGTTTTGGTTCTTGCAAGGAAGTTGAGGTTTTCAAGGGCTCAATCAAGTCCCATATGCTCATATACATTGTCAAGCACCTACATGTCAAGTTTCAAGGCTCACAAGGTCAAGTTGCACAATCAAAAACCCTAATTGCTTCACAGTCAACTGTAGGGGCAAAATGGTCATTTGGCAGTCAAAAGTCAAAAAATTTGGTCAACATCTTATTTTGAAGCCACAATCATCATTTGATCAAGTCCTGATCATGATTCCACAAGAATGGCCCAAAAATCATCAAGATGCAAAAGTTTCTATTTTTGGACAGTTGAAAAAGTCAACTGTAACTTGACCAAGGCATAACTTTTTCATGGTTCATCAGAAAAATCCCATCCAATGCTCATTTTGAAGGGGACGACATTTCCTACAATTCATCTTCACATTCCAAGTCCAATAAATGCTCTCACAAAAAGTTATCAATTTCAACATTATAGGTCATTTTCAAAAGTCAACAAAAATGCACTTTAAGTCAAAGACCATAACTTGAGATTGGTAAATCAAAATGACATGGGACCAAAGGCATTGGTTATAGGACTTCAAGACCTTTCCAAAATGTCCAAGAACATGTTCATATGATCAAAATTGAGCAAGATATGCATTGGAGAAGTTGGGAAATTTTTGTGAAATGGCCAAAGCCAACTATCCTTGAAACTTCAATTTTTGACAAAAGGGCCCACTTTTCCCACTTGGTTCAGCTTTGCCATGCCTCCCACGTGTCCCATGATTTATCTCAAGATTAAAAATTAATTTTTCTATTTTTATTTAATTTTATTTGATTTAATTCATTTTAAATCTTTAAAATTCAAATAAAAATCAAAAAAATTAATTAAGGGATATCTTGTGGCTTGAATGGCTTTGATACATCATAATCCACCTACCAATTTCGTGTAAGGTCCATTTTGAGCATAAAATTCAAATTTGGACAAAAAAGGCAAGTTTCTTTAATGGAGGTTATGGCAAAATCTCAAACATCATTGCATTGGTTTTAAGGCTCCTAAAGGCATTTGATTAGATTCAGAGACATATATGCAAGCCTCCCATACATCATTCAGGACCTAGAACTCTCTCAAACAGCATAACCAATTTCCAAAATTTCAAAGAAAAATCATAAACTGAAATCCCTATTCCAGCATAATTTGAACCTTTCTTTTGATCCAAACGCGTTCCCCACACTCCCAGGAACCTTTTGCCATCAAGAACAAGCCTTAGCCCTTCAAGAATCGCCTCCATACAGTCACACGGTT